>CM060109.1:36428891-36801391 GCA_030522415.1 Channallabes apus | reverse complement strand
AAAATACCTGTGTCTAAACTTTTGACTTTTAGTGTACGTTTAAAACCTACCGTGAATATATGAGTAAAAAAAAAAATCGTGATTAGAACAACATCCATTTACGCAGCTGTTATTTACATTTACCTCACTTTCTGTGGCATTTATCCAAAGTGACTGATAACTGTGGGAGGATATAACCAAACAGCTATCAGGTAAAATGTCTCGCTCAGAGGCTTAACAGTGACAGCTTGGTGTACCCTTGAAGTCATTACTTTCTGAACAGTAGTGCAATGCTTTAATCATAGTGCCACCACTTCTGTTCTGCTGAGTGACTGAGATGGTCAGATGAGGTATAATGTGAAATGCTTTGTTAAGCAACTTTGTTTTCGCTTAATTGAAACAGAGACAACATATTGGTCCTGCAGAGAACATTGTCGTATTCAATCACTCAGAAAGCACGGCGTGTGAACGAAGCCACGCATCATCCCGATCCTGGTAATTACAATGAACTTGTAAGATTTATTACACACAGATGTCCTTCTGTTGGTCATTAGTCACTTTTACCAGGGCAGATCTTATCTGTGTAGAAGGCAAATATCTCTTTGCTTAACAAAATCAATGTAACAGAAGAGGAAGAAAATGTTTAAAGGTTTAGTCAGAAGCTATTCAGAAAAACACATCAGATCACCACATCATTGAGTGTACTGTGAACCACATGATCAAGTTACAATAGCGCTGATCATGCAAACATTTAACTAGCAGAGGATGCATATGGCCATTTGTTCACATACATACACGTGTGTGTGTGTGTGTGTGTGTGTGTGTGTGTGTGTGTGTGTGTGTGTGTGTGTGTGTGTGTGTGTGTGTGTGTGTGTGAGCTGATGGTGGTCATATTTGTACGAGCTTATTCAGGCACATAAAGCTGTTTTTGTGCTGAACAGATGAGCTACTGCTCATGATATCATGAAGCAAGGCCAAATGTATTGCCTTTTTTTTTGTGTTGTTGAATTGCAGACATCCTCTGCTCAATCAGTCTGTATCATCACCGCTGAATCTACGGGTGAATGATGGGGGGGGAATAATTTTTGTTTCACAACATGGGTCGTTGTAAGGACGAGGAAAATCTCAAAATGTGATGCAATACAGTATGTGTTTCTTGGTTCTTTATACACAAGTTTTTTTTATTTAAACCGGAGAATTAAACATACTGTAAGTGTGTGTGACACAATTTTCAGAACTCTTCAAGTACGTTTTATCTCAACATTGCAACTCCCTGCCCCCTCTGATTGGCAAAGCAGCACAACAAAACTAGCCTTTCAGATTGGATTCAGAAATTGGGTAAATTTTGGGGGGGATTTTTCGCCTTTAATTTAGTCTTATCCAATTTCTACCCATCATTGGTGTGTTCCCGCATCAATGCTACTTCTACCAGAGGGGTATTCCATGAAAAGTAGCTAAATAAAGCCAGACTTCCGCGCCAAAGTGAGACTCAATGTCGTTCCACAAACGTAGCTCAGCTGTAACTAATCAAGGCTTATTCAAGGCAGGCTTGCATAGTCTCACTTTGTTCGCGCGCCCCGCGATATTTAAAAAGCCCAAATGAATGGATGAACGAAACATAGATCCGAAATGAGCCAGACAGGTAAAATGCGGGCAGTTTTTTTTTTTTTCCTCCGCTGCTGAGCAAACGCTGCGCATGGGGCTGTATGAGGAATACTCGGACACAATAAATAAATATATTATTTTAAAATATTTTTGTTGTTTTTTTATTTATTGGGAAAGTGTATTTTACATGAAAAGATGTTATGTTAATGTTTAAAAAAAAGTTACTAATTAGACCATGTCTAGTTCTGAAATGCCATCTGATCTGGACAATATGAATAAAGGAAATTTTCTATTGTCTATTTTGAGCATGTGTTTTATTTATCCACCACTACATGAGCTGGGGGTTGGGGCTCAATGGTCACCAGTGGTTTTACATAAAATAACTGTCCCTGTACACGTCCCTTCCAATCTTTCCTTAAGAGCTGGTATGTCTTCCCACTGCACCTCCACCAACACTGTGGACAGTTTCTCCCGGCGTATGGTTGCTATATTGTGTAGCACAGCACAGGCACCCACAATGTTGCCTGCTCGGTCCGGCCTTACTCTAAGGCCCTTCAGGCACTGGAATCTGCAAGGGTTAAAGCAGTGAGAGCTGTGTTAACCTTAACTTGCCCACCAATAGTTGTGAAATGTGTACGAATTTCGAACCTGGATTTTAATTGGCCGAAGGTCATTTCTATCCGTGCCCTTGTTTTCGAGTGGGCATTGTTAAATTGCCTTTCTGCCTCAGTATGAGGTTCTGGGTAAGGGGATAGGAGGTATGGCATGCAGGCATAACCCCTGTCCCCAAGCAGGACTCCATTAAACTCCCCTTAGTTATGTGTGCCTACTGACTGTTACAACTATTTATCTTTTAAAATTATGATCACTAGTTTCCATGAAAAATGCTTGTGAAGTAAAAACCCTTGCCTTCTGCAAACCTCTGTGCCAGTGAGGATGCTCGAAAGATCCTGGAGTCATGGACAGAGCCTGGCCATTTTGCCTTAACATTAGTAATTAGGCAGTTGCTGTCACAGATCATCTGAACACAGAGAGTGGATTTAGTGATATAGCATATTTTGTCTGGCAGAGCATTAATTTAAGATTGCTCAATATATGAATTGATGAACAATGCCAAATTCAGAGCTAAATCCCTCTACTGGCAATGTATGGAGTTATTGCAATCTACATACCTGTACATTGAGGCTATGGAAAGATTTCCTGTTCATATAGTCCGCCTCAGTTGGTCCAGCTGGGGTCTGTATTCTGATGTGGGTGCCGTCCACAGCACCCAGGACATTGGGAAAACATGAGGAACAAATTTAGCTTAATACAGGCATATACATTTTTAAGTCTACTTTAACTGTCACATACCTGCTATTGCATAAAAGTTCTCCTTGGTCCTCTGTGTTGGTAGATGGCCAGGAAAGGTGATATAAATATTTAAATATTGTCTCAGAAGAAGGTAGACCATCCTTATTTCACGGCATACGGCTTTAGCCAAATGCTCAGCATCACCAACACTGTAGAGGAATGTCCCACTGGCGAAGAAACGCAGTGGAATACAGACAGATTGCACTGTGGTCAGGCATTGACTTCGCCATGTGGGTTTGCTGAGATGTGGTTCCAACAGCTCACATAGGTAGAATATCTGTGGGAGAGATACCGGTTCAGCAGACCCAGCATAGTCACCTGGGAAGGCAAGAGGGTTTACTCTGTCCCTAAAGACCCTTAGGGCTGGTGGTCTGAAAGCTCTTTCTAATATTCGTGCACCCTCATCCACAGGGTCTTCAATAAATGGACAGGCCATAATTACATACTTGGGCTTCTGTTTCTCTTTCGTTCTGAATCTCCATGCAGGTGTTGGTCTCACTCAGTACTGCTTAAATAGTCCTGACCTTCATTACGCAATTAAGCTGACATCTCATTATTTTATTATTATTATTATTTTGGTAAATATAATAGGGCTTTTTTGTGTAACTGTTCATATGAATTTATGAATTATGCATTTCATGTTTGACACGACATGATTAGTGAGAGCGCGGAAATTAAACTGCCGGAACGATCTTTAGGGAATATGTTCCCACACGTCGGAGATTCTTTGAGACACCGCTTAAATAAGCGAGACAGTTAACCTGCCCCGGACCAGGTTAATTTGCCAGCATAAGTTGCCGGGGTAACTGAGTTTGAACTTTTTTAAGTTTGATTTATGAAACCGAATCTACCAAAAATAAGCCTGACTAACCGAAATAAGCCTGACTTGTACTCTAATCTTGGTTTATGGAACAGCCCCCAGGACATCTAAAACTACTGAAAGAAGATTATTTGATTAAATATTATGTGCACATTGCTGTATGTTTGGTTGTTATTTAAACATTTTATCAATCCAGTGTCAGAAAAATGAAAAAGAGGAATAAAGGACTGGTATTCTGCACACATTGTTATATAATTCAGTAACAACAATGTGCAGAATACAAGTCCTTTATTTATTTCCTGTTGTAATCATATCAAAACCACCATATTGTGTTTACTGAAGTCCGTGATGATAATATCTAGTAGACATTTTTCTATTGTGATTTGTATTGCAATATCACACAGCCCTAATGGAATTCTTGCTGAGAGTTTTCAGACTAAATGGCAGAATTAAAGAATTAAAGATCACAACATTTTAACGAATCAAAATGGTCCAACAATATTTCTGTGTGGTAAATTGATTTAAAATTGCAAGAATTTTTAAATTATATTATTATTATGCGATTAAATATTAATGGAGATAAAATTTGTGTTCCCAAAGACGGAATGAATATTTTTTTTTTTTGTATTGCAACACTATGCAATCATCCTCAACCTCAGCAGTTAAAAAAAAAATACTCAAGCAGAATTGTGTGTAAGGTAAATGCTTTCTGATTATGGTAATGTATTGACTCATTGGGATGTTTTCTGCCCTGAACATTTGGCTCAGGTTAAAATTTCTTGCATGACTGCAGTAAATCCACCACTTTCATCTCGTCTTCATGCAGTAATAATTCACACAGGCCAGTTCTCTGACTGTGTATACCATTAATCTATGCCACTACATGGGGTATGCCATAATAAATAAAAAAAAATAAAAATAAAATAAATATATATATATATATATATATATATACAGTGGTGTGAAAAACTATTTGCCCCCTTCCTGATTTCTTATTCTCTTGCATGTTTGTCACACTTAAATGTTTCTGCTCATCAAAAACCATTAACTATTAGTCAAAGATAACATAATTGAACACAAAATGCAGTTTTTAAATGAAGGTTTACGTTATTAAGGGAGAAAAAAAACTCCAAATCTACATGGCCCTGTGTGAAAAAGTGATTGCCCCCCTTGTTAAAAAATAACTTAACTGTGGTTTATCAAAACTGAGTTCAATTTCTGTAGTCACCCCCAGGCCTGATTACTGCCACACCTGTTTCAATCAAGAAATCACTTAAATAGGAGCTACTTGACACAGAGAAGTAGACCAAAAGCACCTCAAAAGCTAGACATCATGCCAAGATCCAAAGAAATTCAGGAACAAATGAGAACAAAATTAATTGACATCTATCAGTCTGGTAAAGGTTATAAAGCCATTTCTAAAGCTTTGGGACTCCAGAGAACCACAGTGAGAGCCATTATCCACAAATGACAAAAACATGGAACAGTGGTGAACCTTCCCAGGAGTGGCCGGCCGACCAAAATTACCCCAAGAGCGCAGAGACAACTCATCCGAGAGGCCACAAAAGACCCCAGGACAACATCTAAAGAACTGCAGGCCTCACTTGCCTCAATTAAGGTCAGTGTTCACGACTCCACCATAAGAAAGAGACTGGGCAAAAACGGCCTGCATGGCAGATTTCCAAGGCGCAAACCACTTTTAAGCAAAAAGAACAATAAGGCTCATCTCAATTTTGCTAAAAAACATCTCAATGATTGCCAAGACTTTTGGGAAAATACCTTGTGGACCGACGAGACAAAAGTTTAACTTTTTGAAAGGTGCGTGTCCCGTTACATCTGGCATAAAAGTAACACAGCATTTCAGAAAAAGAACATCATACCAACAGTAAAATATGGTGGTGGTAGTGTGATGGTCTGGGGTTGTTTTGCTACTTCAGGACCTGGAAGGCTTGCTGTGATAGATGGAACCATGAATTCTACTGTCTACCAAAAAATCCTGAAGGAGAATGTCCGGCCATCTGTTCGTCAACTCAAGCTGAAGCGATCTTGGGTGCTGCAGCAGGACAATGACCCAAAACACACCAGCAAATCCACCTCTGAATGGCTGAAGAAAAACAAAATGAAGACTTTGGAGTGGCCTAGTCAAAGTCCTGACCTGAATCCTATTGAGATGTTGTGGCATGACCTTCAAAAGGCGGTTCATGCTAGAAAACCCTCAAATAAAGCTGAATTACAACAATTCTGCAAAGATGAGTGGGCCAAAATTCGCTGTAAAAGACTCGTTGCAAGTTATCGCAAACGCTTGATTGCAGTTATTGCTGCTAAGGGTGGCCCAACCAGTTATTAGGTTCAGGGGGCAATTACTTTTTCACACAGGGCCATGTAGGTTTTTTTTTTTTTTCTCCCTAAATAATAAAACCCCTCATTTAAAAACTGCATTTTGTGTTTACTTGTGTTATCTTTGACTAATAGTTAAATGTGTTTGATGATCAGAAACATTTTGTGTGACAAACATGCAAAAGAATAAGAAATCAGGAGGGGGGCAAATAGTTTTTCACGCCACTGTGTATATATATATATATATATATATATATATATATACACACATACAAATACATTTTTTTTTTTTTTTTATATTTCTTTTGAGAAACCATCAGTGTTCCCAATAACTGTCCTATAATATTAATTCACTGTATCATGGATTTTTGGCTTGCAGATGGTGGAAAATCATACGCTAGCTCAAATATATCAGGCTTCATCATGCACCAGCTGTGGGTGCAAACGGAGTCGGCTTCCAAGTGGTAAGAGCCGGCAGCCAGGCATCGAGTTAGTGCAAGAATGTGAGAGTGAATGAATGGCAGAGAGATTGGACATTTCTAATTTTTACATAAGGATGATGATGATGATGATGATATGATGAAGCAGACTTTAAAGAAGTGTATAGTTGACATGAGTTTTAATATAGTTAAATACGTTCGAACTGGGTACATCATTATTATCATTATTAGTTTTAACAGGAGTTAGAGGACATGACCCGAGCTGATGAGCTGTAGTGAAGTAGTTGGTTGTATAAAACTATTTTGAAAAGTAAAAAGTAAATGTTAAGTTTTGGGGAAAGAAAACATTGTGTTTGCCTCCAAAAGTAAGTTGTGCCAGAATGTGTGTTTTTAGTGCTCCTGAAGTCTACGGTAGTGTTGATTTGAGCCATTTGCTCTGCCGTGGGGTCACTGAGCAAACTTTGCTTGAACTGTTAGTGACAGAACGTCTCTAAAGCTGGCAACAAGATTTTTTCCAACAGGAACTGGCAAGAGCGAGACGACATGAGCATGTTAAAAGAAACAGTAATGAAAAGCAGGTTTGTTCTACGCAGAAATACTCACTTCCAGAGAGTACAAGTGACAGAGCAACGCTCATGCAAGAGAAACAAAAGAAGGCATTTTTTTGTAAGATGAATAGTAACTAAGTGAATTTTGTAAAATGAGCTCCAGCGTTCTCAGCAGACCTGTCCAATGACTCGGAAATGAGCCACTCTTGATAAAATATACTGTTTAGTTTGGCAAATGCAGTCTCCAGAGATGAATTTGAAGGAGCCAGAATGATGTCTACGAGAACTTTGATTCTATTCGTGTTGAAGCCGTCATGTAATCCTCACAAGGGGTTTTAAATATTCAGTGTATAGCACATTTAAAAACCGAAGAAAAACAGGAGGAAGCGAAGAAAAGCTAGATTTAGGGTGGACTTTTGGCTTGGGGATTGGTGCTCTGTGGCAGAAAAATGAGTGCTTGCAAATTCCTGTTCCAGCTTGGTCTTTAACTCTGCTTGACTTAAAACTGCAAGCTATTTCTTTTTTGTTCTTTCATGTTTTTTTTTTTTTTTGTCTCTTTCCATCAGTCGCTCTGGAGACACGTTTCTGAGATTGATGTAGTGGCTCAGATAGCTGTGGTGTCCAGGTTACACATCTGTACTGGCGGTTTCAATTTGTCACTGGCAGTGAATGTGTGTGTGGCAGGTGTGAGGCTATTCCATATTGAATTTTCTGCTACAGTGCTATTTCATTTAAGTTTCCCACTGACAGATGCTCAGTGGAAATAAAGAAGAGCGATGGTCCCTGCACTGTGCGTGAGGTTTTCATCCCATGTATCTTAATGATCTTTACTGGCTTTCTATAGGGCATATTTTGCGAGTATGCAGTTTGCTAGTGAGCATGTTGGAGTTAGTTGGGGTGCCAGATGAAGTAACTGATACCCCATTTCTCTTTTTCTCTCCAATTTTCTTATGTCACTTCCCAACAACCTGCTTTCCGCATCACATAACTTTCTTTAAGACACATGAAGGCAGCCAACAACATCTTTTTCGTACTGCTGCTCATGCTGTGTCACAGGGAATAGTAAAATTGCTCCCTGCCCTTGAGCTCAGAGATGTCAATGATTGTCAGGTGACACTGTAATTGACAGAAGAGAAAGTCTGCCATCCCTCCTACCCAGAGCACATTACCATTTTTGCTTCCTTTGTTTCCTTGGCCAGGGCCACTGTAGCATTTTCAGGTCTAGAAATCACATTTCCATCTCATACGGTGAGCACTTTTGTGTTGCATAAGTGAAAAGTTGATTTATTTTTCTCCACAGTACATACTGCTGTTCTGATCCCACAGCTTACCAACAAATTAGTTTTTTTTTAATTAATTTTATTTAAGTTATAGTTATATTTAATGATGTGTAACATCTGACACAAGTCAGTTATTGCTGTTACAGTCATTTGTCATTTCTCCTCTACTGAACTAAACAAATCTTTTTAAAGCATGTATTTCTGTAGGCTGTTGTTGTTATAGATTTTACTACAGATGGGTTGTCTGGATCTCTCTTATGAAAAAAAAAAAATCTAATTGTGGCTTTCCGTTTCTCTGTTTTAGTTTTTACTAACAGAAGTACCTGTTATTAACAGGAAGAGTGTTTTATAGAAATAGTTAAAAGGTTAAAGCTAAAAAAAAGCTGATGAGCTTCAATTTAATCAGTGATGTTATTTCAGGTTGAAGCCTACGTATATGTCTGTTTGGTAGAGATACAGACTTATTAATATAAAGAAATTACATTTTGTAAGTGGGCGACACGGTGTCGCCTTTGCACCTCCAGGGTCTGGGTTCGATTCCCCGGCCAGGCTCGATTCCCGTCTCTGTGTGCTTGGAGTTTGCATGTTCTCCCCGTGCTTGGTGGGTTTCCTCCGGGTACTCCGGTTTCCTCCCACATTCCAAAGACATGTAGGTTAGGTTAACTGACGTTCCAAATTGCCCATAGTGTGTGTATGTGTGTGTGCCCTGCGATGGATTGGCACCCTGTCCAGGGTGTACCCCGCCTTGTGCCCTAAGTTTCCTGGGATAGGCTCCAGGTCCCCACGACCCTGTATATAAGGATAAAGCGGTACAGAGAATGAATGAATGAACATTTTGTAAGTTGTAGTATCTTACACCTTGTGTTATACACATTGTTTGTGCTTTAGTCACCAACCAAACACACGGTTTACTCGGGAATCATACGCTGAATCACAGATGAGAAATTGGAAAAGTAGATCGGATAAAGATTTAATGTGAATGAAAATTTTAATTTCATTTATGGCACAGATTTTATTTCAGGCAAATACCCAACTACAGGGGTACCTTGGCATACGAATTTAATCCATTTCGGAGACGAGTTCTTAAAGCAAAAGTTTGTATTGTGTAGCACATTTTAACACACAAAAATGCTTCATATGCCAAGGAAAATTTCCTGCAAAATTTCAGTACTTAAGATGAAGAGTGAGTTACCATTAACAAATATACAGACAAAACCTTTTATTTATATAGATAGCTGTGTCTGCAACACAGTTAGAGAAACTTAGAGAAAAACATCACACAAACTCAGGACTGTATGTAAGCTTTTTATCGTTGCTTGTGTCCATTGGCACAATAAATAGATAGTAACAAAAAGTAAAATAAAACGAATGAAATTGGTGCCTTTTCTAAATTCAAGCGCAGATGATAAGCAAAATAATTTACATGTCTGGAAAGTCATTTCTAAATCTTTGGCCCTTCAGCAAATCACAGTGAAGGACAAAACTTGAAACAGTGGCAAACCTTCCTGGCAGTGGCCAGGCTACCAAAATTTTTCCAAGTGCACAGCGACAACTCATCCAGGAGCTCACGAAAGAACCCAGAACAACATTTAAAGAACAGCAGACCTCGCTTGCCTCCATGGGAGAGTTCCAAGGCGCGAAAGCCACTGCTGACCAAATAAAACACATTGGCTCATTTCAAATTTGGTAAAGAAATTTTGTTATAGAAAATAATTATTCCCAAGACTTTAAGGCAAATATTCTGTGCCCTTATGGAGACAATACTTTTTGAAAGGTGTGTGTCTTGTTATATCTGATGTAAAACTTTACTGCATCTTGCACGATTTGCCATAATTGATGAAACCATGAATTTCGCACCCTACTATTAAATTCTAAAGAAGAATGTCTGGCCATGATATTGTCAGTTCATGACCTCAAGCTCAAACGAACTTGGGTTATGCAGAAGGACAATGAGCTGAAGCACACCAGCAAATTCACCTCTGAATGGTTTAAAAAAGAATGTTAAGGTTTTTGACTTAAATCTGATTGGAATTCCTAAACAAGTCATTCATGCTAAAAAACACTTCAATGTAGCTGAAATAAAAGTCTTTTTGCAAAGAAGGGTGGGCCAAAACCTCTCCACAGCAATGTGAAAGACTCATTTCCAGTTATCGCAAACGCCTGGTTGTAGGTGTTCCCTCCAAGGGTGGCACAACCAGTTATTAGGTTTAGGTGGAAATTGCTTTTCAAATAGGGCCAGGCAGGTTTCTGCAGCTTCCCCCCCCCCCTTAATAAATTAAATCATCATTTGTTTGATGATCTGAACTAGTGTGACACATTCAAAAAAAAAAAAAAAAAAGATAAATTGGGAAAGGGAAAATACTTTCAATTTTCAAAGCACTGCGTGTGTGTGTATATGCATGCATGCACGTGAGTGTGTGTGTGTGTGTGTGTGTTTATACTGTATGTGATGTTAGGATGTGTGGGAAAGCAGGGCTCAGGTGTGCCTCATTAGTCATTAGCCCTCTAGCTCATCCCCAGACACCTCCCTTCCACTTCGGGCTAAGACTACACCACACCCCTACCTCCTACTTGCCTTCCTCTATATGAGCAGATAAATTTGTCTATTAAATATACAATTACACTCGAGTGATAAGAAGAATAAGAAGCAGCATGATTTTTATTGTGTATTGCTTGAATACTGGAAAAGATTGTCATAAACATCTCGGTTTATGATGTTCCTCATGTATAGCTGAGCACTTTACAATGTTCCTGATATCTTCCTGAATAACTATAAATATCCTTTTTATACAAGGTATTATTATAAGAAGCATTCAATATTTTAGCTTCCAAATGCTTGCATTTTACTCTTTATACTGTATGTAAAGAGCAGAAGCACAGACTCATAGCTTGTCCTCACAGCAACAGTGACAGACTGACCTGCACAGTCTTGCGGGCCTGCTCCCATCCCCCTCTTCTCTCTATACACTCGTTATGCTGTGACCTACCAGACGTCTTGTCCAGAAGGCCACTTTTTTTTTGTTCCCCGCCCCCCCCCCCCCCCCCCCCCCCCTTTGCCTGTGTGGTATGACCAGTTGCTGCGTTTGCCTTCTCGCCTCATGCCTGAGGCAGCAGCTCCCCTTCTGTCTGCAATTTTCTGCTACCCAACGTTGCACGGCTCATCAGACACTCCATAAATATTCTGGCTGCTTTGGTCTGTGAACCTCGCCCTCTCTTTTGCACTGCATTACTCACTGTACAGTAGTGCAAAAATTCAGCCTGCCAGCTGTAACACAATGGCCCTAATGTCCTGCTATCAGTCCAGTTTCCAAAAGCTCAGAGGGCATAGCAGAAAGTGATCCTGGCTGTGCTGGCTGCTCTGATGACTGTTAGAGGAAAGAGATAATGAATCACCTTGAGACCGTCAGCACAACTGTCCGAGATGTTTATCGGTCATATTGGAGTTAAAAAAAAATTAGTCAGTGCGGCTTTTTTAAAATTTAAATACTCTAAATAAGATTATCAATGAATTTTTACAACAAAATGCATAGAGTACATCACAGTGATTCAATAAAATGTCTTTGGCCTAAACTCTGCCATGTTTATTCTCATTAAAGGAGCAGTTTGCAGGCTTTAGGCCCTCTGCTGGCAGCAATATGAATTGCAATAAAAAAATATGGATGACCCTTTACCCTCTCAAAAAGTTCCTGCAAAGGGTGAAAAGCACATGTTCAAACCAGGAATAAAATTATGTGAGTTTAAATAATAATACAAGAAAAAACAGCAATTTCTTCTCAACAGCAGAATTATGAATGAGGATTTGTAAGGTATATTGAGGAAACTATAAGTGATGATTATAGGTTTAGGAAACTCAGTATGACTGACATGGTTAATTCACTTGTATTTATTTATTTATTTCAGTGCATATTTACTGCATGTGTGCACGCATGCATATGTGGGAGCATGTTTGCACTTGTGGTGTATGGGAGTGGTGTGTTTTTTTTTTTTTTTTTTTTTTTTTTGCTGGCTTGTGACCTCTTAGTAATTGAGTGGGCTGCATGTTCGCCTGGATTCATGTGTCAGTTCCTTGTGCTGGTGAAAAAGGGGAAGTGGAGAAGGGAAAACAGAAGGTGAGGGAGATGGAGAGGAGAGGCGGGAGAGAGGGTAGGCAAAAAGGAGAAAGAGCGTTTTGTGGGAGAATAACAGAGAGGGGTTGAGAGCAAGTGAGAGGAGGAAGGACTTCATGCTGGGGTAGTTCTGGTTTTGGCACAAAGGCTGCTGGTGATTTTGGCTGTAGGCCGCTGGCTGTCTATTCTCTTTGGATTTTCCCTCTTTAGTAATGCATCTGACACGGGTGTATGCGCGCGCGCGCGTGTGTGTGTGTGTGTGTGTGTGTGTGTGTGTGTGTGTATATATGTGTGTGCGTGTAAAAGAGAGAAAATGCATGTGTTATTCTAATGAACTCATTCATGTGCTCCCACCTCTCCAAGCTGTGCGCATGTATGTGCATGTTTTGTGCCTGTAAGCCAGAGAGAGTCAGTTTGTGATTTGTTCTCCCCTTTAATGAATAGTGTCTCATTCACTACATCCGTCATCAGCAATATCTGTGTGTGAAGGAGACAGAGCCTTAGGCCTAAATAGCCTCCCACAGTCAGGCTCATTCAGTCTTTTTCCAAAGCAGGAAGATGAAAATGAAGGCTGATGGTGATGCAGAGGGAACCATGGAGTCCTCTCTGGGAATTCAATGGAATGTACTAAAGCATTGAATGCATTAGAGATTTGGCTTGATGTTCCCTGGCTAGTTGAGATGTATTAAATCACCCTTCCCTCATTTATAATATTTTGTCCTCGCAACTAACAGGAGTTTTTTTTTATTTTTTTTTATTATTTTCTTTGGTGTGTGTGTTATGGTTCTAAATTTCAATGACACGTGTTCATTCAAGTGCAAAGCCCAAAAAGCAAACATCATAAACCCAATTTATTGTTGGGCCATGTTGGGCACAGTGTATTTTAACTGGGATGTGTTTAGCTGTGTTGAGTTGTGTTGGGCAGTACAGTATGTACATACCCATGTTACCTCCACATTGAGAGGTGTCGGACACATTTGGCTGTTTTGTAGAGTGTTGATATGTTGGGGTTTATTGGGATGTGGTTTGTTGAGGTTTGCTGTGTTGAAGTGTGTTGAGGTTTGTTGACACGTTGGGCTGTGTTGGATCGTGGCGTGTTGACATGGTGGACTGTGTTTGATCATGGAGTTGTTGACGTGTTGGGCTGTGTTAGATTGTGGCGTGTTGACATGGTGGACTGTATTTGGTTGATGTGTTGGGTCGTGGTGTGTTGACGTGGTGGGCTGTGTTAAATTGATGTTGGGCTGTGTTTGATCATGGTGTTGACGTGTTTGGCTGTGTTAGATTGATGTGTTGGATTGTAGTCTGTTGACGTGTTGGGCTGCGGTTTGTTGACGTGTTGGGCTGTGCTGGGATGATGGGTTGCGTTGGGCTGCTGTATGTCGACCCGTTAAGCTGGTTGTGGTGTGCGTTAAGGTGTTGGGTTGTGAATTTTGAATGCTGAAATGTGTTTGTAATTAAAAAATTTTCATGGTTTCCAAAAAACATTTCCATCTTTTTGACATGGGGAAATAAATTCACACATCTGGGTGAGTTTGTGTTGATTTGTAGTGCCTTTCTCAGTCTAACAGTAGAAATAAATGTTCTTGTTCTTTTCTGTTTATTATTTGCAGCAACGAGCATCAGGCAAGGTTTTGTTCGAGATGGTCTGTGCTCACCTCAATCTGGTTGAAGGAGATTACTTCGGGCTGGAGTACCAAGACCAGCACAAGATGATGGTGAGAATCAAGCATGAGGCAACCCCAGGAAATACTGTAATATAGATATTTTCAGACTGAGCAGATTGGTTGCCATGGATATCATACACTTTTTAAAATTGGCTTCTCTCTCTCCCTGTGTGTATACAGTATGTGTGTGTGTGTGTGTGTTGTCCCAGGATTCATTCCTAACACTTGGTCTGGTTCTATGTTTCACAGGTTTGGCTTGACCTTCTCAAACCCATCATAAAACAGATCAAACGTAAGAGTGTGCCTTGGTGTTCTTCTCATGCATTTTTAGGTTTCTACACTTCTTTTATGCCAGAAGGTCTGCGTCTGATTTCTGTGTGTATTTTCTTTTTGTTAAGGCCCCAAGCACACAGTCCTGCATTTTGTTGTGAAGTTTTTTCCTCCTGACCACGCCCAGCTGATGGAAGAGCTGACCAGGTAAGAAATTAACCATTTGTTTTGCTCTCAGTTATATTTTATTCGTCGTTTACATTACCATGATTCTGTATTTTTCAGGTATCTTTTTGCGCTCCAGATCAGGCAAGATTTGGCCAGTGGTCGGCTCACCTGCACTGACAGCAGTGCTGCCCTGCTCGTCTCCCACATCATCCAATGTAAGTGTGTGTGCGTCTTAAGATTTGCCTCACGTCAAATTATTCAAATGTCTGTGCAGATATATTCTTTTCTGGAGGGAAAATAATTCAGCCGGAAAGTGTGGTTTGTTGCCATGGATACATTTCAGCACTTTTGCGTATAGAAAAAGCCAAGCTGTCGTGTATCAACAGAGGCAGATTACAAGTGTAATAAAATCCACCACGGGTCCTGGTCTCTTGCATAATATATATACATATATAAAATAAAAAGCAATTGTGATCAACAAGAAAGCAGTATACTTCTTCGGTTCTTTTTACTCACACAATTTTAGCTGACGTATAAACACAGACAAAAGGTACAGAATATATATCTTTGTATTAATGCAGCTGTCATTATAACAACTGCATTCCAAGCTCTGCAAAAAGCATTATACCTGCCTTTCGTCTTTCCAGTTTATCAGCCCCTCCCCCATCTCTCATTCTTTCCCACGCTGTCTGTACCCATCTCTCCCTCCTCCTTTCGTGCAGTCTTTCTGTCTCTCTCTTACTATTCTCTCTCACTCTCTTTATCTTTCAGCTGAGATTGGAGACTTTGAGGAGACTCAGTGTAGGCAACACCTCCTCAATAATAACTACATTCCTGACCAAATGGCCCTCATGGACAAGATCATGGAGTTCCACCTTAAACATGTGTACGTGCCTCATGACAACGTTATACCATTTATATATACACACACACACACACACACACACACACACACACACACACACACACACATACACACACATGCAAGTATAATAACAGTATGGCGGAGTCCGCTCCCACGTTCTGACCTTACCACAGTAATTTATTTCATTCTTTCAGTTACTCATTTGAAGTGACCAATTTAATGGAAATGGGGTTTGTGTGTGTGGACTGAGGTTCATATGTTTGTGTGTCATAGTGGGCACACCCCAGCAGAGTCAGACTACCAGTTATTGGAGGTGGCACGTAGGCTGGAGATGTACGGCATTAGACTGCATCCAGCTAAAGACAGAGAGGGGACCAAACTCAGCCTCGCTGTAGCGCACACAGGAGTGCTGGTCTTTCAGGTAGACAATGCAAACAAATCACCACATGCGTAGACACTTATCTTTTGTAAAGCCTTAGTAAAACAATACTGTAGTGGTTACAGTGACTGCAGTGAAAACATCCTTATTTTAATATTGTATGAAATAGTTATGTATATGTAATTTCTTTGACTGCGCAGCTGATTGATTTAATGTGTTTATAGGTCATAACTAGTTTTAAAATCTAGTACTATTTACCATATCTGATTGATTGATTTGATTGATTGATTATACAGGGGCACACAAAGATCAATGCCTTTAACTGGTCAAAAGTACGCAAGCTCAGTTTCAAGAGGAAGCGGTTTCTAATCAAGCTCAGACCGGACCTCAACGTAAGCACTTCTACCTGAAGATCCTGCAATTCTTGATATAAATACATAAATGGCTTTTAACTTTTTCAGAGTCTTATTATTTTTTTTACATTGTCAATTTACAAGTGAGGCATTTTACATGGCTGTTATAAGAGTATTGTGTGAGCAGATAAGAATCTGTTGTTTTTGCAGCAGAGCGCGTGTCAGGACACTCTGGAATTTGTTATGGCGAGTCGGGACTGTTGTAAAATCTTCTGGAAGATCTGTGTGGAGTACCATGCCTTCTTCAGGCTTTTTGAAGAACCCAAACCCAAACCTAAACCTGTCCTTTTCAGCAGAGGATCATCTTTCAGGTTCAGGTCTGTGGCACTATAATACAAAGTTCCGTCCGAGTCGGCATTAATGTTCTTTGTCTGTTCGTCTGTGTGCTATTGCTAGTAAGTATATGGTTATATAAAATAAATACAAGAATAGAGATTTTCAGCTTTTTAAATGTTTTTTTTTTTTATATCACAGTGACACAACTGGTGTATTTGCCTTAAAATGTTGAACATGTAGTAATGGAATTGGAGACCAGTTTGTGCGCTCGACATTGAGTGGCAAAAGTATTGATGTACTGCTATGAGGTGTCAAAGTCCATGATCACAACAGCCGTGATTATGGTATTACGATTGTGCACCTTCTTTCGCCAATGGAGATCTATTTGACCGAAACTAGCATCATATTTAGAGCAGTAGGTCTCTTAAATCCACCTACTGATTGTGTATTATTGTATATCGACGGTAGGCTTTTTTTTGTACATTAAAATCTTTTTTTTCTTCTGTAATCTTTGTTGTAAGGCCAGATGGGAGAATCAGAATTTCTTAAACACAACACCTTATGTTTGCTAAAGACTTGTGTAATCTGTTTGAGTTCAGATTTAAGTCAATGTGTATTAGTTTCATGATTTTACTTGTTAGTCCTTGTCTTAGTAATGTAATTGTGTACTCTGTTCTGTTCCTCAGCGGCCGGACTCAGAAGCAGGTCATAGATTATGTAAAAGAGGCTGAGTTTAAGAAGCATCCTTTCAACAGGTGAGACAGCTCCGAAATGTCACACAAACACTACACAGTTAACTCACTACCTAACATCAATGATTATTTTAAACTCACCAGTTACAGTCAAAGCCAAAAGTTTGCACACAAGAGTTCCACAATTCCATTCCGTTGGTAATTCAGTTACGCAAGTTTCTGATTGGCTAGTCATGGGGATGTAATTGGGCTGGGTGTACCATTAGCACAATTGTGTTTTTGCCCTTAATACCACAGAAAAATTCAAGCAACTCAGCCAAGACCTTAGGAAAAACACCTGTGGGACTTTACCATTTTGTTAAAATATAAACATCTTGGGGAAAACAGACACTGTATTGTTCAGGAAAGAGGCATGCATGAGCTTCCAGGGAAAAACTGATTTGTGGTTGTTGAAAGGTTAAACTGAACCCCAGATTATTATTTTAAAAAATAATAAATCCCTGGTGAAGGAGTAAGAGGTGTTCTCTGGAGGAGTCATGGTCACATCGCCATGCACTGAAAGGCTGTTGTGCAAAGGAGACACCCCTACTCCATGATCTTCTATTACCTTCTATAAAACCCAGAAAATTTGGACCAATTTGAAAAAGCATTTTTGAGACTTTAAACTTAGGTTTTTAAGATGTCAAATTGATTCAATTCAACTGTGTGTCTTTTGTAGGAAACACAGTAAAGTCCAGTACAACAGCAGTCTGTGCCCTCTGCCTTCTCCTGCACACTCACAAGTGCCAAATCAAGTAAGTCTTTTTTTCTGTCACCTAATTCTTTTAGCCCTTAGGCAGTGTGGTGTGATGCAGTGAGAGTAATAATCTGTCTCTATCTGGTTCTCGCATCTGTTTCCCATCATGTAACACGTCTCATTATTGTACATGAAATTCCTAAGTGGTTGTAATAATTCTAACTGTAAACCCTAACAATAGGAAACACCAGTGGAGGTCTGATTTACCTCCAAACATTTGATTTTATGATAAAGGACATAAAGCACCTAAATAAAGGGTCCACTTGGGATTCTCATTCTAATCAAAGAGAATGTTATGAAACACTGCAAGTGAAGATGATTGTGCCTTACAGTCCAGTAGCAAAGCTAGGGTTAACTGGGGTAGGCTGCGAAACTACCTACTGAAGATCTAAACAGCATGCCACCATATGAAGCAGCTATTTCTCACATGCTGTTCAGACATACAGTATTTAGTGTTGTAGTGAGTGATGCGGGATGCAGATCAACTGTTTTTCTAAAATAAAAGTTGTCTCATAAGAGTAATTACTAGTTTTTTATACATTCATCAGTCTGAATATTTCAGCTTTAGTTCTTGAAGAAGGGAATTAAATTCAGGGTGCTTGCTTGCAGTTTGGGTCACTTAACAGTGGAAATAGGACAAAATAAAAACGTATGAGATCACAGGGATGTATAGATGTAGACTATTTTACAACTAATCTTTCTCTCTCTCGGTCTCTTAGGTTGATGGCCGAAGCTGGAAGGAGCCAGCCTTGGTAAGCTCTGAGGATTCGGCCGCGTTAAGGATGCGTGGAAGCCCCCCTCCTTCGGCTCAGCAGAGTGACAGCGTGTTATCTGAAGCATGTGTCAGGCAGCAGAGCAGCGAGCTCAGCACTGCAGGTGTTGTGTCTCGTGCAGCTAAAGGCAGCTGCTCCTCAATCCCCTATATTGACTGCAGTGATGCAGAGATTAGTGAGGTGGAGGTCAGAGGTCGAGTCAGTAGGTCACAATCTCGTACACGTCACAGGCATGGCTCTCTTGGCCACTGGTCAGGGGACGATAAATCCCGCCCAAGCAAATGTAAATCCAGTCCAAATAAGATTAAACAGCGAGAATCTCCTCCTGTCTCTCCTGTGGCTCATACCCCACCCCCTCATTATCCCAGTCCCACTCAAACATCTAGCCCCACCTCTCACAGCCAGAACCATGATGTTTATGAGTGGTCCCTGTCTGGAGGTGGGGCTCCAGTTCGTGGAATACTCCATAGCACATTACTGGATGAGCTGGCCACACGTAGCCCAGGCCCTATACGCCATCTCCCAGGAACCAGGAGCTTGACCTCAAGCCCTGCCCTTTACTCCTTTCATAGAACCGGATCTCTTAGCCATGCCCAGTACAATGGCCATGGCCAGCACGAAGGCATACATGGCTTTGGCATTAGTGGACGGAGCTTTAGTCTCAGGTCAGCTGCTCAAGAGGAAAAAGACAGGTTCTTCAGCAGCTGCTCTCCAATCCTGAATCGCTCCGTAAACACGGCAAAGTGCCAGAATGTGGGTAACCGCTCTGAGACAGACCCACTGATCCTGAGCCAACCACGGCCCATTTTTCCCCGAGCCGAAAGAATGGCCTCTCTTGAGCGCCGCATGCTGGCCAATGGCCTTTCTCCTCTTGGCCAAGCCAAAGCCATTGGTGGCTCTCCAAACCGTCGCCATAGTGCCATGCAGATGATTGATGGCTCTACGAGCAGTGGCACTGATACCAGTGACTCTGAGGAGATGGAGTCCATCGGCTCTTGCAGCCAGTCACTGGGCTTTGAGAACCCTGCAGCACATAGCTCCTCCCCTGTTTCTCACCTGCCCAGAAACAAGATATCATTCGGGAGCCTGCAGCTGGATGAGGACGGTGTGGGAGTGGGTGTGGATTTCAGTGATGAAGAAGGAGCACAAGTGTTTAACTGTTAGTCTCGAGAGTTCAGAGGTACAGTGAGTTAGTGTGTAGTCCAAAGCTCTGGAAGGAATGACAGGGTTAGATGCGTGGCAAGACGAATTATTTCTCATGCCTGTGTATGTGCTACACTACACTTGTTGCAGTGTGCACCAATGATTGCTTGCATAGTGATCTGTCTGTAGTCGTTCTTGATATATACTGCTCTTGATTATTGTTCTGTAATTATAACATATCTCTAACTGTGAAAAGAGCAAATCGTTTACTTAGTGCCAAGTCCTTTGTTGGACCTCTTACTGAAACAGGAGATAAGCAAACCAGCTGGATTTAAATCAGTCTTTTTAGAGGGAAGCCAGTAGTTCTTGTGTTTATGAAGCAGGCTTGTGATGTGGGCTTTAGTGTGATGGTCTGGGAGTTCTTCCACTCCACAAGAGGCCTTCATGTTTTTTTCCACTAACAAAACAATTGTTTGGCATAACTTCTTACTTGGCAAAATAATGCACATCACACTGATGCTGATTTTTGGTTTTCATTAATGTAAAGATACATTTTTCAGATATTTGATTGTAGCACTTGGCTATTTTAAATAATTGTAGTACTTTTTAGACGCTAGATTGAGGATGTGTTTAGGAAACAATGAATTGTCTGTCTCATTAACTTTCATAATTTTAATGATTGTAGTGGTAGTATAGAATACATCTGTATATAAGACATTTGTAATGTGAAACACTTAACACTATGAGAATGTAGCTTGTTTTGCAATTTTTCTATACATTTGATCTACTTCCTTGCATTAATTTAAATATGAATCAGAAACACATTTGAGTTTACCTAGGATTTGACAAAAAAAAAAGAAAGAAAAATTCAGCCAAACTCATATTTTTTTTTAATTCACTTAACTGTAGAAGAAGTTTTTCTCCTACAGTTTCTGGTAGGAGAACCTTGTTTTTTTACTTATTTGTTCTTTTATTGGGCATGTTTTTTTTAACTTGGAAAATCAAATAGTTTTCTTTATAAACTGTGAGCTGATTAGTGTGATCTGGCAGAACTTATGCAGAAAGATCCTGTGATGCATTATTGACTGCTGTTGTGTTTTGCATTAGTTTGCATCATAACTCAGCGGTGTATAATGCAGTTAATTTATAGCCCTGGCATTCTGGTATTTCAGAGAACCCTGGAACTCTTTCAGTATCTTTATGCACCTTTCCACTCAAGGAAACAGGGCTGATTCTACGCCAAAGTTCATGGAATTTTTCCCACTTCTCGTCCATAGCAGTATGTTTACCTGTCGATCAGGAATCATTCCACTGTCTTTGCCCCACTGAACACTTATTAGCTCACAGCACTGGCAAGAGTAATTACCAGTTTTTAAAAATCTCTTGTCTAACAAGCGATTCCTGAAACTTGTTTTCTGGACAGAACAATTTTGTGATGGTCTACATAACAGTTTAGTGATTTGTTAAACAGAGAGTGTATTTTGTAAGTGCTTGCAGAGACATGTCTCTTGTGTCAAGCGTCATGAAAAGGCTGGGAGCGTGAAATCCGCTTTGTCTCGTAATGTTAAATAATATTTGAACAAAACAAAAACAGCGTCTCAAAAACATGAACTCTCATGTTTGCCACATGTTTCGATGCTGTAACCGTTGTACAACATGTGTAACCTCTGCTGTGTATAATGGTCATGGTTCTTGCAGTGTAGCAGGACCTGAAACCCATCCACACACTGCATAGTCGTTATTCAGCCTATTTCCTGAAGTGATTAGTTCCTCTTAAAAAAGTAGGTGTTGGTACCTGCATCAGTTGTTGCCTTTAGTGTTATTTATTAATTTTTAATAATATGGCAGTCTACAATGCCCAGTGACGGCTTAAAGAGTAGGAAAGCAGACTACGTTACGCTGCCATGTCGCCTTACAGGGGCGTCCCGCTGTGTTCCTGCCTGCCACACCCTCTCTGTGACTTTCTGTTCCCAGTGTAATCAGTCCTAATCTGGTTCACCTATTCCACCTCTCTCCAAACACTCCCTGTAAACGAGGAGAAAACAAAAAGCAAGCAGGAATGGCAAAAAGAAGCACAACTCTCACCAAAAGTAACCAGCTTGGCACTTTTTATGTACTTTATCTTTCGTTTCCAAGGTTGAGTTCTGTTTCCTTTCTGCTTTTACTGATTCTGGGTGTGTTCCCTCTCAAGCCAAATCTGCTTAAGCTTGTCATTTCCATCACTGTCATTTATGATCAATAAATGCTCCTGTTATTTTTTTTTTTTTTCTTTTTTCTTTTCTAAACTGTTTGATGATGGA
This sequence comes from Channallabes apus, assembly GCA_030522415.1. NCBI lineage: Eukaryota > Metazoa > Chordata > Actinopteri > Siluriformes > Clariidae > Channallabes > Channallabes apus. Next base: position 36,779,181 of record CM060109.1, on the reverse strand, counting down.
ATGGACGAATGAATGGCTGTGGGATTTGCCTTTGTAACACACTGATGCTGGTTTCTAAGGCTTAAACTGCATGCTTTCCCTTCTCTCACTGCTTTTTCCTGTTGTATGTGTCAAGCAAAGACCACAGTCATTTCAGACACTGCTTCCTGTTTCTCATATGAATGTATGTTAAAGTGACATTGAAACTGTGACACCATTTATCAACTAAATTTTGCTCCTTGAGCATTTTTTTTTCTTCTTTTCTTTTCCTCAACACGGTCACTGTAAATTTTTATGGTTTGAGGGCATTGTCTTGTGCATACACACTCATGCGGAAACACATGCACACTCTCAGACACTGAATCATTCTCTTTTTCTTCCCCCTCACTTTCAAATCCACTCACTCATTCAGCATCTGTGGTTTTTCTATTGGCTTTCGCTACTGACTTTTGAACCCTGTTATATTTTTCTTATCTCTATTCTCTTTATAAAAAAAAAACTATTTCAACTCTATAACACTGTATACAGCTGTGCTCTAGTGTCAATAAAGTTGGCCTTTATGAATTTGGGCTCAAGAATCTTTTATTAAAAATTGTTTCACCATCATCCTAGATCATAGCCCCCTCCCTCCCTTCCCAGACTTGTGTCCGTGTGTGTTAGTGCACGAGTCAAGCTGTGTGTTCAAAAATGCATGTATATACATTCAGTGTATACATACATTTAGCATGGTGTTTCTCGATGCATGTGTAGGCTGTCTGGTAGTGGTCATGGCTCCCCACCATTGCATTGTATTGGAATGTAATGTGTGTTCGTGTGTGTGTGTGTGTGTATATGTGTGTGCTGTCTCGAGCTGCTCTCTTGGCTGTTTTATTTAACATGGCTGCGCTGCAGACAGGGAGCACAAGAGGCGCTGTTGGGCAAGTACTGAGTTTACTCTCCTGGTTGTTAGGGATAGACACTGGAGTGTAAGAGGGTACACTGCTAATTATTCAAACACACACAAAACATACAGCTGTTATGTTTTGCACAAGAAGTTTGTATTTCTTTAGACAGACAGTCAGTGACTAGAACAGTGAGCCACATGAGAATCTTTAATATATGCTTATATAATATAATGATTGGACAAAGACTTTTGAGAGCGTTTAGACCTCTTTCTTTCTCTCCTCCCTTTCCTCTCTCCGTCTGCGTCTTTCACCTCCATCACAGAGGTACCAGGTTTGGCCATGTCTCTGGTGAACGGTCATCGCAGCGCACACGAACTGAACAGCGCGAGTCCGAGCCCGGATGATCAGCCGCCATCACCTCTCACGTCTCCGCTCCTGAACGATGCCGGCACTCTGCGCACAGATGATGAAGAGGAGAACAGGAGGAAGGTGAGGGAACATTTTTAATACTTCTGTATGGAACATACAGGCACTTTTTGGTCCAATCTCTAGCCACCACATCTATAGAATATATGAGATTGATCATCGATAAGAATTTGGGGTAGCTCAGTGGTTAAGGCATTGGACTACGGTTCGGAAGATCCCAGGTTCAAACCCCACAACCACCAAGTGGTCACTGTTGGGCCCTTGAGTAAGGCCCTTAACCTTCAACTGTTCAGATGTGTAATGAGATAAAAAATAATAATAATTGTAAGTCGCTCTGGATAAGAGCGTCTGCCAAATTCCTAAAAGTAAATGTAAATTTCCTTGTGCTGAACAAACCCTGGTACTTATCAAGGGAGGTAATGTGTTATTAAAACGAGTCAGTATGGGATTTCTAAACTTGCCCAGGATATTGTAACAGTAAAGGTTTACAGGGTGAGACAAAAATTTTAACTCTGGAGAAAAGCATTAAAAGTAATTAGGGATGCTATTTTCCGATTAATTTTTTAATCCACAATCAGGCCAAAAGGTTATTTAACTACTAAAAGGTTCAGGGAGGTCGAAAAACTCGTACAGCTTAATTTAATGTAATTTCTTAAAATACAGTCATTACAGTTTAATTTTCTCCATTACCATTTACTGAGGAATTCATACCATTAAAAAAAAATAAAAAATAAATCATTAATAATAATTTTCCTCTAAATACTTTTGACTATCAAAGTGCATGAAGTAAACTTTTCTGTTCTTTACTTAATATACTGTACAGAAACGTGTCAGAATTCTTCTCCATGATTATTGCACATATGCTACTTTTTTTTTTCTTTTTTTGACTTACGTTGGAAAATGTAACTTGCTGCCATGACTTTAACCACATGCAGTTCCTGGATTAGAATAAACCTTCAGAAATCTGCCTTGATGTAAAATGAGAAATCCGAGCCAGGTGTGAGTTATTATATCTTACAGCACAGCGCTGTGCATCTGCTCTAACTAGAGCATAGCTGCACACTCCACAGTGCACTTTTGCAGACGTGGCTTGCTTTGCCAAATCGAAGCCTAGCGTGAGACTAAACTTTAGGCAGTTGGACTCGGTAATAAATGGCTGTGTTGCTGTTGACTTCGATGCCTGTGTTTGTGATTGTGTGCTGCAGAGATTTCCGACGGACAAGGCTTACTTCATTGCTAAAGAGCTGCTCACTACGGAGAGAACCTACCTGAAGGATCTGGAGCTCATCACTTTGGTAATGAAAGAATAAATCGGAGTCTGTTTGTATGTTTGTCTGGATGGACAAAGGGCTTATTGTTGAATTATTTTCTTCTGATGTGGTTGGGCTGCAAAATACAGTATGTGTGTGATGGGCTTCAGCAGTCCTAAGTCCTCATGATTTATAATGATTTAAAAAAAAAAGATATATCTATTTCTAATACCACAGCACTGTTGAATTATTGAAGCTGATTGGTCAGAAGGTCAGTTTTCTGTAAGAGCAGCTCTGACTACTTTAAATTCAAGTTTATTCTAATTTATTTATTTATTTATTTTTTATTTAACAACGAAAAATGTTAAATCTGTCATGATGAAGTTTGTACGTAAGGTCTCCATCAAAGGAGTCAGACAAATTTGCGCTTTTCAGTATCTCTGTAACATAACATTACACAACACAAGTTCCTTACTTTAATATATTCATATATTTTTAATTCTGCTGAAGGATTGTGAAACATCCTAAGGTATAAAGATTTAAGGACTTTAGAGTCCCATGTCTGTGTGCATGGACTGGTGTGGTACAAAGCAACACAGCTCACTTTTGTAGCATTAAATACTGCAGTGAATCAGACGGAACGTTACATCAAAGCTGACTCGGTACTCATCCATTCTTCCTTGCCAGTATCGGTACTGTTTCTGATCTGCAGCATCCGATCAGTGCATCTCTAATCTCTAAAGCCTGTAGCGAGGTGATAATTGGCTCTCTTAGTTGGAGCTGGATTGCTATAGGGAGTGAGCTGATTGATTTCTTATCAATCTTTCCCTCTGTGAAGGTTTCTGAATATAAAGCAAGAGGTCAGGGACCTGCATCCCAGGGAGTGCCAACCCATCGCAGGGTACGAGCACACACAAACACAAATAAAAAAAAATGTTTGTGTCTACAATGCATGTCTCTGGACTGTGGAAGGAAACTAGAGTACCTCGAGAAAACCCTCCAAGCATGGGCAGAACATGCAAACTCCATGCGCAAAAACATTTTAAAGATTCCAACCTCCCAGCCCTACAGGTGCCAGGTGACATTGCCAACCTCTAAAAGTGTTTATCTGCCCAGGTATTCATTTGTACATTTTTATTGATTTATTATTTCTACCTTCTCCTGTCACAAATATAGGACCAGATGATGGTAAAAATGAAACACCTACACACACACACACTGCAGAATTACACAATTACAAGCTCAAAATCAACCCTGTGATTTATGACAGCAAGTGGCTGAATAGTCTTTCTATTGTACTTGAAGATGCACTATATTTGTAGTTAGGTTTGCTATCAGAAATTTTCTCTGATTAGTCCAATATGATGTCTATTTAGACTCCTTTGTTACATAGTTGTTAAATATATGAAACCTTACATAAAGCTTTAATTATTTTCATCATTAAATGGTGTTTTTGTTTTTATTAATTTCTAATTCTGTTTCATTTATAAATAATGTTTGCTAAACAAGTCTCTATGAATGAGCTGTTTCTATAGAAATGATAACATAATTTGCTATCGTATTTACTGTTTGTGTATTGATATGTTCATGTATTGGAGGATTTAAAGGGTGATTGTTTAATGGGAAAAAAAGAAAAGCGCTAGTGTCTGATATGATCCTGTGTTTGTGTGTGTGTGTGCGTGTGCAGTCATTTCAGAGTGTACTGGCTAAAGAGGAGTGTGCTCCAGAGTCACTAAGGAACCTTTTGAAATCCAGCTTTGAACCTCTTCACACCTACCACTCAGAATTCCTTAAAGAGCTGGAGCAGAGACTTGCACTATGGTTAGAAACACACAAATACATACACACACACACAAACACCACTTCTGTAGAGGTACAATGTTAGTACGAGAGGCGTTCAAGTCAAACAGGACTGATGTTGAAAATTCTCACGAATGAATGTGTAAAACTGGTTAGCATTTACGGACGACATCAAGCACAGTGCGGTGATGAAACTCTGGTGAAAGTTGCAGTAAAACATTTTGTACGGTGAAAACATTTTATACATGACTGTGAAAATCTGTGAATGTTGATCCCAGCTGAGGTGGCTCTGAGCTCACTGCAGTTGTTCTTCCCATGAGCATTTAGTGAATGGAACGCCCGATCCTTGAAAATCGACGGATTACTAGTCAGCTTGCGCAGGAGACACATCTGTCTGTGGGAAATATACACACATTCACCTACATTACTTGCATGTTATAGGAAGTCGACAACTTCCACTTACAGTCCTGAACTCGCTTCAAGCCATTTCCACATGTTTGGATCCTTAAAGGAGTTCCTGGGAGGTCAGCATTTCATGAAGCAGGCAGTTCGATCATGGCTCCAGTGTATTGAGCATATAGAGAAATAAGAGGTGTTTTCACTCTCGTAACTGAGTCCGTCATTCTGCACAATCTAAAAATAAATAAATAACTAAAAATCCTGGCTTTTGACTTGAATGCCGCTGATAATTTTCACGATTGTAGATTTAATCTTTGTCTATGAATACCAATAAGGCTGTTAAGATACACACATGGTTTCCTTGGCAACTCCTTATCCCCAATGGAAAAACCTGCCTGCCTCAGGGTCCTGGGTTTCCATGACATCCAGCGCTGTACAGTTTGCACTGGTGATGTGACATGGTGCGCATGTAGAGCTATTCTGCCATTGTCATCATGGTCACCACTATTATTATTATTATTATTATTATTAGCTAGATCATGCTATGACCCTGTCCAAGCCTATTGCCTGGATTTGCACCAACTCCACACGGCTATTTGGCTGAAGCAGGAGAGCTATGTATATTTGTACGTGCACATTACTGTGCTTTTATCAGGTCAGTTGGTTACCAAGCAGGAAGGTTAAGAACATGTGCGCTGACAATTTGGTCACTGAACACTTCAACACTGACACCTACTGGTAATACAGAACACTGCACATTAAACTCATGACTGTCACCGATTCTTAATGCTTAAATCCCTGTGTGTGTGTGTGTGTGTGTGTGTGTGTGCGTGTGCGTGCAGGGAAGGCCGCTCAAATGCCCACATTAAGGGGGATTACCAGCGTATTGGGGACATCATGCTGAAGAACACCCAAGGACTGAAGGTAAAATTCTCTCAGCATCCTCAAACTTGGAGTGTCTTATCTGTTAATCTTTAGCGGATTTACAGTAATCTATTAAAACAACATGAAGCCTTTGCTTAAAGAGTTAAATTCTTAAAAAATAAAAAAAGACTATATTCTGAGTGTCTGACTGCACTCTCTTAGCTGTTGACGGCTCAGCTGCAGAGGCACTCCGACTGCGTGAGTGAACTGGAGATGGCGTGTCGTTCTTCACGGCGGCTTGAAACGATGTGCCGAGACTTCGAGCTGCAGAAGGTCTGCTACGTGCCCTTAAATGTGTTCATCCTGAGGCCGCTGCACAGACTGCTGCATTATAAACAGATCCTGGAGAGACTCTGTAAACACTACCCCGCCACACACTCCGACTTCAGAGACTGCCGAGGTGAGCATGGCGTCCAGTTTAAATATCTCAAATAAATCCCAACTCCCATGTGCCCTGGAAAACTTGTGCATATATACACACCAGTTTTTACAAGTACATTTTTTTAAAATAAATACTTTGAGAGACTAGCACAGCAGGCGGGTTTATGAGGTTAGGCGTAAGGTGGTTCTTGCATTCTTTTTGTATGACTTGTACTGTTTAATATTCTGTTTAGTCAACAAAATAAAGACTTGCTCACTGGTTTTTATAACAATCTTTTTTGTACATTTCTGTGTTGATTTATTGAGAAATTGTGTGTGCGTACATGAGTAAGAGATTGTTAGAAGTTTGGGTGATTGTAACTCTAAAGTGACTTCCTGAGAGTAACAACTTTCTTCTTGTATAACTAATAAAACATGTCTTTTGAGTCTTAAAACATTCCCACTCACCAGGGTAAATATGATGGGGTGTCGAAAAATGTTCTCAATTCTGTCTGTAGAATTTATTTAAATTGGGCTTCAGATCGACTACATACATATATTTTTTCTCTCCTTGCTTTTTAATTCACTTTGTCCGTCTAAAAACGAGCTGAGGTGCAAACCACGATTACTGGCTTTTGGAAATCCCAGAAAACTACAGTATAAGCATGAATTTTCCAGCTGGTGGTTAAATTCTGAACTTTTTCATAGTCAGTGATTGAGGATGTTTCTGTTCCGTACTCTGCCGTTTACTCTCAGGCTTGTAGATCGTCGTGATGAGTCCATGTCTCATCACCTGTAAAGATTCTCTTTAAGAAACTTTCACCTTCCTTAGAGTCCAGATTTTGTTCACACATCTGTTTGGGCACCAGGTGCACCCTCAGACCGCTGAACAATAATCACGTAACAGGTTCGCACCTGCACAGCAGTGACTGGGGAGACAGTAGCCCAGATAAAACCGTGTGACCAACAGAAGCGTTAATATAACTGGAGTGTGGATAATTTTCGACCCTCAATCATGCATTAACATTTATTTCTATTTGTTAATGATCTTTATGTTTGTGTTGGCCCTTTATCTACAGCTGCTCTGGCTGATGTGTCTGAGCTGGAGTCCGTGCTCCACTCCAGCATGCTGAAGACCGACAACTTTCAGAGACTGCTGGAACTGCAGAAGGACTTGATTGGCGTGGACAATCTGGCGACCCCAACGCGAGAGTTCATCAGACTGGGCTGCCTAAGCAAACTTTCTGGGAAAGGCCTGCAACAGCGCATGTTCTTTTTGGTAAAAGACACAGATCGCAATGTTTGTGAGGTTCTACCATTAATAAGTGCTGTATATTATGGTAATGTAATTATTAAATAGTTTTTAAACCTAAATTTAACCACAGCTACAAAAAATAAATCTCTTGGCTGTTTTAGGCATGCAGATGTTTTTTAAATGATTCTGTGTGTTTCAGTTCAGTGATGTGCTTCTGTACACGAGTCGGGGGATTACAGCTTCTAATCAGTTTAAAATTCACGGCCAGCTCCCTCTTCGTGGAATGACAGTAAGACCGTCGTTCCTTACAGCACCTCTTCTGCATGCCCTTTCATAATAGCTGTGGTACTCAGGGTTTGTGTGATTACTGTTTTAAAGTAAGTGTGTATGTGTGTGTGTGTGTGTGAACACAGATCAGGGAGAGTGAAGAGGAGTGGGGAGTTCCTCACTGTTTCACCCTGGTCACACAGCGTCAGTCAGTGGTGGTAGCAGCAAGGTAATGTACAATTCAATTCATTCTTTTGTATAGCGCTTTTAATAATGGTCATTGTCACAAAGCAGCTCTGCAGAATCAAAAGAGAGTTATGGAAATGTGTATGAAATGTGAAAGATGCATGTATATGTATAGGTACAGACCGACAGCTGAACTGTTGTTAGAGGATCTGGACATTTTTAATCAGTGAATCCTGACAAGTGTCCTTTTGGCTGACGTTAGAGTTCTAGAAAAACAGCCCCATGTGCATAGAAATTTTTAATTGATTGTGGTTCAAATTAAATGCATTTCTTGATTAAGTGTTTGGGTAATTAGTTACATAATGCAATCATAATGTCTCCTCCTAAATCGTTTTCCACAGACTAATCACTTATTGTTTACTCCACTGCAGAGCTCTTTGTATTAATGGTGTTCTCTCTCTCTCTCTCTCTCTCTCTCTCTCTCTCTCTCTCTCTCTCTCTATAGTTCTGTATCAGAGATGGAGAAATGGATGGAGGATTTAAAGATGGCAGTGGATCTGTCTGAAGACTCTAATGGACCATCAGCAACCCTGCTGACCAACAGCAATGACGTCAGTAAGTACTGATCCCATTTTAAAAAATTTTGGGCCATCAGATGGAGGAACATAAAGTACGTGCATGACAGAAAAAAAAGTTATCTTATAACTACTCAGGGCTGAATTTAAAAACTATTTTAGTGTTTTATCTGAAAGGAAAACTGGCATGAAGTCTGATGTGGTGTTTATATTGTTGGATTGTCATGCTTAATGTGTTCATTGCTAGTTTGAAAGCAAACGTATGCCTGAATGATGATAATATTGAAATTAATATTTTCTTAAATGGTAATACAGTTCCAGCTTCATATAGTTTATTTGGTAAACCTGTTTTTTGTATAAATTATATTACTAAGGCAAGTGTGTGAAGATTCAGAGATGCAGCTTGGACGGTTAAAATTCATCATATTTGTTAGCTGGATTAGCCTCATGGCTCCACAGTGTTATTTATATACAGTATATATATCATATATTTTCCCATTTTATTACATTTTAATTACATTTTATTACACTGTGTGCATTCTTGTTCAGAAATTTGCTTTACTTAATTAGTGAGCTCAGTGTGTGCCGTGGTTTGTGCAAAGAATCGTGTGCTTTTTTTTTTTTCTGTTTGCATAGGAGTGATTGAGTACCGTGTGTTAGTGGGTGTGTACAGTATGTGTGTGTTTAAGCGTTTGTGCGTGTGGATGCATTAACGTACTGAAATGTCCTCAGAGTCTGCAGGGGAGTGGGCCTCGGAGGTCGAGTCAGAGGATGACCTGACTGGGTCACGCACATCATTGGAGCGCCATGGCAACAGCTCGGCACATCACCGTGGCAACACCACGGTTCATGTTTGCTGGCATCGCAACACCAGTGTTTCTATGCTGGACTTTAGCATAGCGACGGAGGTACCCAGCTCTCCACTGATTAACCACCTCTCTCTCTTCCCCTTCCTGTTGCCATGTGTATGTGTTTTGTTCTAGGTAGCAGTGGTGTCTCCTTTCTCTGCTCATGTTCCACTCCAGTGTCTCCTGCAGTCTCTTAACCCTTACACTGACTCTGTGTGTATTAACGCATGCCCCACTCACTCTCGCTTTCTTTCTCTTTCTGTCTGTCTGTCTGTCTCGTTGGCTGTGTGTTGGCCCCTGTCCTTTCCCTGTGAATCCCTCTTTGTCTCTCTTTACTCCCGGCCTCCCCGTATGTATGCGTGTGTAGAGCTTCGTGCTACAGTGAGTGTGTGTATCACAAGGGGGCAGGGAGCAGTGCCTGTGTCTGTAGTGTGCTGGTACAGAATGCAGAGTCTCTCCTTTACTGACTGCTGCATCAGTCTGGAGGTAACTCAGACTGCCTCTTTTACCAAGAGCTCTTTATTCTCTGGAGCTCCTGTTCTAACCGCCAAACTACAAAGCACTTTTTTACAAATGTATTTTTTTATTATTATTTATATTATTATTATTATTATTATTATTATTATTAAAAAGTAAATAAATATTTGGTTGTCTTGCCTCTAAATGTGGCATGTTTTTTGTTTTTTTTCTCTGAAGGACAATATTTAATGTACCACTTAAAAGTAGTTCGGCAGTTAGACCCATTCATACTGATGGTGTTACTGAAGCAGTGTTAGTTCACAGAGAAGATATGCAACAATTTTACCCAGAGTTTTTATTCCACATCAGTTCAATTAGGCACACAATTTGCCAAAATTTGAAATGCTGTGGTTTTGTTCATGTTTATTTCATTTTTTTTTTCATAGGGTATAATTAGCTAATAAACTCGCACAGTGCCTTTTTGTGTAAATGTTATAAATTATACTGGACATTATAATTAATAACAAATGTATACAGTAAGATTCAACTTTGGTTTGTTGGCCATGTAGATTGAATGCATTAGGTTTCTTACTTATTAATTACTGAAGATCATGATTATATGTGTGTGAAGTGTGCAGTGAAGCATAGAGCCTCCAATAATGTGCAGTATTACACTTCCTGACCATTACTGTATATAAGATGATCTGTACCCTGCTCATTCATGTGGCAGCAGTGCTGAAGCATAAAATCATGCAGATTTAGGTCACGAGTTTCAGTGCATGTCCAAAAATAAAAGTCCAGAATGTAGGAAATGTGATGTCTGGGGATTGAGTGTTATTGAGAAAGATTGAGAAAAGACTGAGATTCTTTTTTACCCATCAATATATCACTAGAAAAAGAAGAAAAAAACATTCTGTAGGCACAACCATCTTGAGAGAGAGAGAGAGAGAGAGAGCAGAGGAGAAAGGCCAGCTGTCTATGTTAATTCAAATAATCAGTCTTTACAGTCATGGTGAGCTAAAAATATCAGACTGCCGCTGAACCTTTGTTGGATAGGCTGAGACAGCAGAAAACTACGTTGATGTTTGATGTGAACACCGAATTAAGCACTTGACCTGTAACTGAATGGTTTTATGCACTGGCCGATTGGAAAAATGCATGGATGAGCAGGTGTTCCTAAAGTGTTCAGTGACTATATATACATAACACCATGTATGTACTGTAGTAATATTTAATGGATAAATAATACATTTATAAAGAACAAGTTATAAACAAGTTATAAATTTTCCTGAAATTTTATTTCATTGCAGGCATTATGAACACAAAATAATACATGTATGTTTCTGTCAACATCATTTGATTTGTAAATAAATATCCATTCCAATAGCCATTCAGGCTTACAACACATTTCAAAAAAAGTTGGGACAAGAGATGCTCATGGTCCATTCAAGTGATGATTGACTGGTATTAAGTGTGCCAAGAAGACATTCCCCACACCATCACACCACCTCCACCAGCGTGGACTGTGGATGCAAAGGATGTTGGATCCATGCATTCATGCTTTTGATGCCATCTGGGAGCCTTAGCGGAAATCAAGTTTTATCAGACCGTTCTAGGTTTTTGGAGCCTTTCTCTCAGCTTGAGCCAGTTTGGCCATTCTCCATTTACGGGCATCAACAACAAGATGTTTCCCCTGTTGCTCACTAGATGTTTATTTTCATTGCACCACTCTAAGTAAATTATTTAAAAAAAGGTACTCGCCAGTCATCAAATTGCTCAAACTTATGGGAACACTACCCAAAGCTGTCCAATCGTATTCACTCCTGCTTCACACTTGACTGGTTGTATAATTGGATGTGTTGGTGTAAAGGTGTTCTTAATAAAGTGGTCAATGAGTGTACTGTATGTAGTAACTGCAAGGCATGTATTCTCTTTAGAATTCTCCACTGACACAGTATACACTGAATTTAACCCCCATCAACCCCTAAAAGTTCACCCTGTCCATCAGTTTATTGGCTGGAAGTTAGAGGTGTGAGGTTGTATGTTGAAGTGTTAAATGCCTGTGTGTTTTCTCTAAACTACTAAAGGTAGTTCTAAAGGTTTAACTGGGAATTGCCGTCCTGTTATTATGATAGTGTATATCACACACTTTACAGAGAGCTGTCTTTTACCTTGCACACTATTGCTGACCTGTAACAAGTATACACACACGCACGCTGATCTCTTTCATTTACACTGTTCTTTCTAGAACCAGCTGTCTGGGAATCTGCTAAGAAAATTTAAAAACAGTAATGGCTGGCAGAAGCTCTGGGTGGTTTTCACCAATTTCAGCTTGTTCTTCTACAAAACACACCAGGTGATTCTATATACACATAATATGTACACACCGACTTGTTTACACTGTAAATGTCTTGTGTACCAGTGGAATGTCTGAATGGAGTGTAATATAAAGATTGTTTTCTCTCTCTCTTTAAGGATGAGTATCCATTGGCCAGTCTCCCTCTGCTGGGTTACTCAGTAACTGTTCCTGCAGAGTCAGAGAACATCCATAAGGACTATGTGTTCAAACTGCACTTCAAGTCCCACATCTATTATTTCAGATCCGAAAGCGAGTACTCCTTTGAGAGGTGTGTGTGTGTGTCTCTCTCTCTTTTGTATGCGTCTCTAGCTCAAAATAATTGAAATAGTGAAGGTACATAACTGTAACCAGTTTATTTTTAAACAGTCCTATCTGACCTGTGTAGTTCGTGTTCAGGTAGTATATATTGTTTAGTAATGTATATTGCACTGGTTGTGTTGTGTGCAGGTGGATGGAGGTGATTCGCAGTGCCACCATCTCCTCCAGCAGAATCCGTTATCTCAACCGCAAGGAGCCCTATTGAGCCTGACCGCCTTCGGGATCAACTGTGTGCGCGAGTGTTTGTGTGTGTGTGCGTGTGTACAAGTGTATTCTGATCTCGTTGATCAGTTTGTGTTATCTCTTTGAAACAAAATCACCTTTTGTGACATTAACGTTTTTCTATCATGGTTTTTCACACCATTTTTTGAGCGCGTCTGACCGTCTCCATGGAGAGTCCTGGTGCTTTTTTTAATGGTGACACGTCTGCTGCACATCGTATTTTTCTGCATATCACGGTTTTCTGCATTTTTCCTGCATTTCTACTGGGCTGTTTGCCTCTTTTATAGGATCTCATTTTATATACTATAACTAATTATCTATCTATGTGCACCTTGTTTGCCATAAGTTTCACTTTTTACTTACATAACAGAGGCCTATCGATACTAGTGCCCTGTTTGTGGTTTTTTGATTTTTTTTTAAAAATAAGTATGTTCATGTCCGTTTTATTTCTGCAAAACATCTTTTCAAAATTTTTTTTTAATAACAGACTTCTTGGAATCCATTAGTCTTTGTGCCATTTTGGATGTCTTTCATCTAAGTACGGTTTCAATTTATTGAAAAGGAGCCTTCATACATTTAGATTATAGAGAGATTTTTTTAAAATAGAGGCTTTTAACATTATCCACCACAGTTTGTTTAGATGATAAATTGCTAAATTGAAGAGTTTTTAAGTAATTCTCACAATAAGATACAAGGTACATAATAACATTATGGTATGTTTTTAATTTCATTACGTTTGTGTTGTTTGACATTTCCTAATTCAGGGTTGTTAAATCTTGCACCGCTGCCATTTTAGGAAATGAAAGCATATTATTAAAGCTACAGTATAGTTAAATAGCCATGCTTCACTCAAAATGATCAGATGTTACGTATATGAAGAATGCCATTGAGGAAGTAAAGCTTTAAAGTGTAGAGTTATACATGATTTTGTAGTTTCATACATATTATTTACTCTCAGATGACAAGCCTGCCTCATGTGAAGGTTTTAAGTATCTGTGAACAAGAGCGGTGCAGGGAATGACTTTGGCAAGGTGGTCTATTAAATGTTTATTGCTTTGCTTTGGACCGAGGAAGAACTGTTTTCATATTCCAGATATATAAAAGAGAGAAACAGAGTGTTGTATGGATATGTAAGCAATAAAAACACATTTGAACATCCAGAATAATCAGCGTTCGTATTATTATTATTATTATTATTTGTTTTTGGGTCTGTGCTGTGGCATTGTGTGCTCCCTTTACAGAACTTTGTTTAGATTAAATGAGTCAGTGAGATGAATCTCTTTTTCACTGAAGAGGTGGTTTCAATCAAATGAACTTTGCAAACTCTGTCACAGCCTCTAGATGGCAGCAAAATGCAATTTCGACTTAATGAACTGTGGAAGATGTTTACAGTACTTCCCACAAATAAAGCACATTGTGTGTTATTGTGGATTTCTTTTCTAAAACCTTTTTCCAGTAAGTGGAGTGCAGTGAAGCTTATTGTGGCTCCAGCAAGGGCACACCTCCTGTAAAGTGCTTTACTAGGTCTGTGAGAGGATTTAGACCAAAGCAGCTGCCTCCAGGTCAGTTTAAACTCATGTATTATCAAGGATTTGATGATCTCCTAAAATGTGAGCTGCTTCCTCGACAATCTCATACCAAGCCACCTGTTGTGTCGAACATTCCGTATAAGTAACACTAGAAACTAATGTTTTACAGATTTCTAACATGCCAGTTATGACAAATATGTTGGTTTAGATTTTGTTATATTTTCAAATTTATCCATGATTTTTGGGATCTAGTTTCATTCATCTTCAGTAACTGTCTTGTCCAATCACAGTAGATCAAGATCCCGATTTGGAAACACTGATTCCAGGTGGGATGCAAGTCCGTAAGGGGGTGCCTTGCACACACATGCAAACTGAGCCAGTTTAAACAGTTGAAAATAGACCATGGAAGGTTTGATAATGTGTCCAATTTGTTTGGGTAAACTTTTCAATTTCCAAAAAGAAAATTCCTGTTGTTTGTTCTTAAAGGTGCATAATGTACCAGGTTTCCCATGGCTTTGTTAAATGTCCTTAAAAGAAAAAAATGTGTATATCTTAATAATACTTGTATACGAGTGTCTCGCAGTCAGAGGCAATGGAGCAGAGTACCCAGGGCCACGTGGTGGGTGATCTCTTACTGAGCCTGGTTTCAAAGGTTTGCTTTCTTCAAGAATGGAAAGGGACCCAGAATGAGAGTGTATGCACTGAACATGGGAATATATGGAACATATTGTGAGCTAGTGTAGTATGCATGTTTGGTCATAGTCATACTGTATGTATATAAAAAGGACCAAATGTGTGCTGCTCCACTTTCTAGGAGGGCATGAAGTGCTGCTGTGCAAAAATCAACTGTTTGATCTACTGTACTTGAAACAGGGTGAAGACATGCTCCTATTCTGCACACCTGTTAAAAAAACCTACTACAACTAACAGCTTAGGGCAATTCATCTGCTAGGCTCCACTGTGACTCTAATAAGGATGCTGAAGCAGTGACTGAAAGTGAGTGAGTGCTCTGGAGAATAATTCCCACCTGGTGTCATTTTAGATTTAGGAGGAAGAGTGTGAGAAGGGAAGCACGGTGGCTTAGTGGTTAGCACTGTTTCCTTGCACCTCCAGGGTCTGGGTTCAATTCTTGCCTTGGGTCTGTGTGCATGGAGTTTGTATGTGTGTGTGCCCTGCAATGGACTGGAACTGCGTCTCCTGTGACAGCTCACAAGTCTCCTGTGATGGGTCCCCCGGTCAACCTGTATACATGATGAAGTGACATAGATGAGTGAGAGTGAAAAGAGTGGTAATAATTAAAGTTATAATTAATGTTCTCATTTTCCATGTCTGAAAAGTCTTCTGACACTAATCCTGTCATTCACTCAGTTCATATTTCTGCATTTATTATAATACTGTTTCCATAGTAACAGCTTATTTACATTAAAGCTTCACATAATCTAAGCCTTATGATCAACAGATTTTTATATATTTCTCCTCTTTTGTAAAGTCTTCTTTCATTCAACTCCTTCAGATGCTTTGTTCTGATCAGAGCTGAGATCATGAGAAGGTCCACACAAACAGTAACACAATAAGTTGAGGTCTGAACCAGCATGCTGTCCAGTTCTGCAAACACGAACCAAAAGCCTTCAGGTCGCCTCACCTCGGCGATGATTGCTTTCCTCTAAAAGCATTCCCCGCAGTGTGTCACTGCGTTTATAAGATTCCCCTTAAGTTCTACATTAAGTTTTCATGAGAGTTGTACACTGCGCAGGCGCAAAAGTGTTTGACAGCGTCAGTCCGTGTGTTTACGGAGAGGGAGGGGGTTCGGGACAATCTACAATAGCTACTCCGAGCACGAGCTGTCGGGGCACGGCGCGCGGACATGACGCTTGACTAGCGCGTGAACCCGTGCAGCGGAGATGACACGACGCTGACTTAGCGCGAGCGTTCCAGGACGCCCAGCCTCTTCAAAAAAAAAGGAGGTGTGTGGAAGTAAATGTTGTGGACTTCATTCGCTACTTCATTTGGAAACACACACACACACACACACACACACACTCGGAGAGAAGTTTGGGAAGGTGTGGCGGCGGAAAAATGTCTCTGCCGGTACAAGCCGAGACCAGGAAATTTACCCGGGGACTCAGCAAACCGGGGACAGCAGCCGAGCTGCGGCAGAGCGTCTCCGAGGCGGTGAGGAGCTCCGTGCTGGTGGTGAGGAACTCTCTCTCTATCTATCTCTCTCTCTCTCTCTCTCTATTTATCTCTCACTCACTGTGTTTGTGTGTGTTTTTGCGCGCGCGCCTCTCCGTCTCTGTTTGTGTTTGTCTCTTTTTTCCTCTATCTGTGTAAATCTTTACATCCGTGTCTCTGTTGTCCCATCTTTTCCTAGCTGTCCCTTTTTTCTTTATCTGTCTGTCTTTCCCTCTATCTCCCTATTTGTATCCCTCCTCCGTCTCTAACTTCCTCTCTGTCTGTCTCTCTCTCTACATCTCTCTCTCTCCATCTCTCTGTCTCTCTGTCTGTCTCTCCATCTCTCTCTCTACATCTCTGTCTCTCTCTGTGTGTGTCTGTCTCTCTCTCTCTCTCTACATCTCTGTCTCTCTTTATTACCTGACCGGTGTGTTGGGGATTGAGGTCATTCCGGGCCACACTCTTATTATCCATAAACTGTTATTGCTATGAGCTTTTTTCCCCCCAGATTATTTTTACACCATGACCTTTTGACCCTGTCCTACAGTCTGTAATGTTTATCAGTGTTTATTTTATCATCCGCTTCCTGGCAGTGGCTGATACTTTATTCGAGAGCATGAACATTTTTATTACCCCCCCCCCCCGCCCCCCTATGGTCAAACACAAACCGCATACAGTAGAAAAATACACAGGACTGTACAGTACCTGTCCCTGTTGTTCTCATGTTGGGGACAACTGGAGCACCAATTTATTATGCAAGCATTGGCACTTCACAGCTTCACGGTTCCTCGGTCGACCCTGATCCAGGTTTCAGTGAATGTTCCCCGCGTGTCTGTGCCAGTGTATGTTTCCTATGGGTTCTCCAGTTTCTTCAAACTGTCCAAAAATACGGTGGTAGGTGTAATGACCATGCTTACCAGGCTGTAGAGGTAAATGCTTCACCTTACTGGGATAAAGCGCTTAGTCATGATCATGATTACTCATCACATCCAATGACTGAACATAAGGACGTAAGTAACAAACAGAAACAAGAGGGCCCCTCGCACATTATGACATCAGCACTATGAAAACAGCTCTGTCAGAGTGATGGCGATGACATTATAGTCATGACACATCGTGTCATAGTGCTTGGGGCCCTAATATTTCCAGGATAAATGTGTTTAAATGTTTTTAGTCTGCAATTTTCTTATTATGGTCTTTAGTGGTAGTTGGTAGTCCTGTTTGAGTCCTGTGAGACTGTAGGGCAGAGAAGTGGCACTTGTCCTATAGACTGAAGTCTGTATTTGGTTTGTCTGGTTACTGTGTGTGTGTGTGTGTTTGCAGTGTGCAGGGTCAGTCCTGACCTTCATGGTCCCCTGGGCTTCCTTTAATAAAAGTAGGCCATTAGTTGGAAAACACAAGACTTGTACACCACTCAGTTGGGTTTGCTGTTTTATGTCCGTGAGTCCAGAATCACTACAACGTACGTACTGTTGTCAGTAGTGAAAATGTCACGTTCTTACATAACAAATGATTAAAAGCCACACTGGATCATATCGACTACACTTTGTATGTCTCCTCTTCTGACTCTGGCATACGACTGCCGACACTACTAATAAGTTTTTCCTGCATGAAGGTGGATATGATGCTAAACTCCTAATAATATCCTTCCAATGATAAACTATTAAGGAACTCGTGAAGGAAGTGATGTAGGTGATTTCTGAGTAGCAGGATGTTGAATGCATGTAAATCATGTTTGGTCTGAATGAATCACAAATGTAGCTGCTCTTTATTAGACAATCAATAGAATTGTAATTGAGCTAGTACTAAAGATAATATATTTATCCATGAAGCCCACGCTGTGTCTCCACTTGCATTGCACTCAAGACAATGTAAGTGTGTGTCTATGTGGAACATTTGTTCACACTGACCTGTTTTTTCGACACCAATTTGAACATGTGTGAAGGTGTATATTTGTCCAATAGCAAAACAAGTAACAGTTTATCGTTTACACATCTGTGTATATCCATGTGTTGTCCTGTATAAGGTTCAGATGTCTCTAACAGGTTGCCAAGATACAGAAATGGACACCATCCAGGGCCATTGTCAGAGAAATGGAATCCTTAGGAACACACACATACACACTGCGTTTCTCCTCCTGGTATGATTAATTTATCCTCCTAAACTACAGAGGAAGGCTGCAGGACAGTAAAGAGGCAAAGGTACACTTCAGGGTCAGGAAAAGAAAGTACATTTCTACTGACTGTCTCTATCACACTGACTGTTTGACTCCCTTGAGTGTTTCTGCTGCAATGACGGATGATCTACTTCCATTGGAAACCTCATCCAGTGGAGACAGCAAACACCAGACTGAAGTCACCATGGCTCTGTTTTCACTTACTAGCCCTGATCTTCTACTGGAGGGTAAACAGATCCCAGAAAGTTGGTTTGAGTAATCTATTTATTCTGTACGGATCGTACTGAAGCCTCTCAGTGGGTTGAGAAAATGTGTGCGACTGAAGATAGCTCACATGCATACATACACTCCAACATGAAACATGTAAATACACAGTGAGTGAAACACGGCTCTGTGTGTGAAGAAGAAAAGCAAGATTGTGGAGGGATTCTTCTGAATGGAGCTCGATTGTCGGCCCAGAAGCCTGCAAACACAAACGTATTGTGTGCATCCTGTGTCTCAGGCATTGTGCTGGAGCATTTATTAAGAACTCCGCAAGAACTGCCTGCCGAGGGTGTTGCAGTGCACATACATGGAGGATGGGAGGATGTTCTACTTGTATATTCCCATAATGAAACTGATGGACAGATTAATATAGGAGAGATAGTAGAGTTACTTGTGTACTGCAGATGTCATATGGTTCTTTTAATAAGTCAACCAAAAACCCTGATGAGTGAAGATCAGAGTTAGTTGACAACAAACTCTTGTGAACTAGCTGTCTTTACTCCCACTATTCATTGTCACTTTATTGCCCACATACTATATTTCTTCATTTTCTTTCTCTTATCTTACTTTTTGTGTGAAGAAAATACAAATATTCCTGACACTGTAAAAATAACACAATATGAAGGGGAATAGCAACAAATACACAAACATTTAGGGCAATTTAGGGCTCGATGAAAATATGTTCAGGAAGTTAATAGTAATGGTTAATACTGACAACTTCTGAACATTACAGTATCCGTCCTGCCATATCACCCATTATATCTATCAAATCAAATCCCGCCGTCTACATGTCTGACTGGTCAAGTAAGAAGTGTTTACATTATCTATAGTTACATGGACAATATTTAATCAAGCTGATTGAATTCATTCTGATTAAAGATTCTAACCTAAATATTTATTTTGGAAGCTTATTTGATAAGGTGGGCATTTGCATGTTCATTTAATTAGAATAAAACTTTTTTTTTGTGGTTTTGCTCACTTTGAATCATTCCATGCTTTCCTGCTAGAAAATAAATGATTTTTTCCCCCTCAACGTTGATTTTAGGTTATGCTTCCCATCTTTTCCAGTAAATCCTACCTTCTATGTTAGGATTGTTACAAGATTTCAGGCCAGTCTGAGATTGGTTAGGTGCTTTACTGCATGTGAAATTCAAGCCAGTCCTTCAGTAAAGGTCTAGTGGATCAATGTCCAATGCAATGTCCGGTGGGAGAGGGCTGCTCTCCTAAAGATTACTAATCAATATATTATTATTGTTACCCATGTGTGGGGCAGATATGCACATATCTATATTATTTACTAATTACTAATATTTACCTTTTAAACAGATTATCACAGGTTATCTCATTATCTCATGCCGATTTAAAAAAATAATAATTCTGATCAGGCCGGATCGGGTCAGACTGTTCCAACTAAGGTGTTTAAATGATGCATTTTTATTCCAATTGTACCATTATTAGCATTTTATTTTTATTAGTGGAATATTAGTGCCCATGTAAACACAGCTACTGATAAAAGGCACCGTATTAATTTAACACATTCCTAAAAAAAAAAAGTTGTATAATGTTGCTGATCTAATTTTTATAATTTAGTCATTTCAAATATAAGTATTTACTTATGTAAATTCTGGTATAGTAATTTTGAGCTGCATGTATTTACATATAATACTGTTCATGAGAACATTGCTCCATGACCCAACCTTTATTGTACTAAATTTCTAAATGCTTATGATTCTGTTTTACTTCCACTGGGTAATTTAAGTGTGTATTATCATTCCTGCTGTCCATCAGCCTAGGTTGCACAATACAAGCTTTATTCCCAGTGCAGGAATATTCATCATCCCAAGTTAGCAGCATAGTTGTATTTATGATGACATTACCAGCAATATCAAGTTCCATATCCATCATATAATTTTCTATACGGAGGGAAATTGATGCTGTTCTTATTGTGTGAGCCACTAAATCTAACAACCCCATGATCATATCCTGAGTAAATACATCCTTACTTTTGAAACATCTAGGTCGAACATATAAACTGTGGCAGCTGCTAATGAATTCTGAGCGCTACAGCCTAAAGACTTGCTGATTGTTTGACAGTTCGTGGTCTGACTCTGATGCTGAGCTAACCAGACTGCAACTGGTCTCACTGAATTTTGCCATTAGCGAGAAAAGCTGCTTCACTTTTAGCTCAAACACACAACTGGTCCTCATTCTTCCCATGCTTTATCAGATTCATTTGGATTAGAACCATTCCACTGTGTATAAGCTTGCTTGCCATTTCAAAAGCTGAATTTGCTGTTCGAGGCTAAACTCTAAATGTCATTACAGGGTGGTTTCACTAAATTTTCTTTGAATGAGACTAGAGTTGGAGGGTTTGAGGGACATGTTTTCCATGGCAGGCTGCCTGTGCAGTGTTGTGAAATTCTTAGGTTTTTTTTCTCTTTCCATTACATCACTCTGTTTAGGTAGTTGTCATGCTTCTTTTAGTACATTCAATGTGGATGGCAAATATTGACTTTAGCTCCTCTACTAGGGCACTTGATCAGTTTCAGTGATATTGTACATGATGATTTTTATGTGATTGGCGCATTAATTGAACATGAGCTCTGTTTAGGATTTAGTTATTATATTCCACATTGTTAATTGTGCACTGCAAGTCAGTGGCTTTTATTTCAGTTTTTTACTCCTCTAACATATTGTATTTAAAAAAACAATACCTTAGTGTGTGACATTTGAATATGATGTTTCATAAAAAAGGGTGTCCTTAAGTAATTACATTTATTATAACATTTACATTTATTATAATGTTACGTTTGTGGAGTTATTTTTTGGAATGAAGGCATTTCTTTGTTTAATAACAATTTATTGGATTTTAGCTGCAGTGATGAGACACAGGATTAGCCAGTTGAGATGATGCATGTGTTTTTGTTTCAAATTAAAATTTAAACTTTTATTTGACATATACATTACACAGCCATACACAGTATGATATGCAGTGAAATGCTTACACGACTCTTTGTGACCTTGTAAAGGAAAAAGGAATCTCTTTCTATTTGAAAGCTACACTATAAGCACATTGATGTGGAAGCTTGTGGCATTTTTCTGCAAAAGAAAAGTACAGTGGATCTCAATTTTTGGCTGGATTTTGCTTTGCCATGCAAAGCAGTATCGGCATATGAGTGATCAAACCGAAGCTTTTTTTTGTGTCCAGACAAAGCGAGTTTACACATTTTTCGAGGGGTTTTGCAGTTTGTGCAAGATTTAGTAAAGAAAGAGCACCATGGGTCTCAAGAATGTTTGTAACTCTTGTATTAATTAATTACCCGAGATTACACAAACACGGGCCTTTAATCTCATCTGCTTATTATATAAAAAAAAACATACCCAGAAGAACACGAAAGACACACAATCAATATATCAAACTCAAATTTGTGTATTATAAAAAAACATATTTTGGTGTGTATTTGAATGGATGTATAGTCCCAAGTCCTGTATATACTGTATTATTGTGTGCATGTGGAGATGCAGGCGTATTATATCTGCCTCACCGGCTTTGTCAGTCCGGGAGCACGATGATGAAAACACGCTGTCCTGCGATACTGTCCCAACTGTGAGTAATCTAATTTTGATGTATTCGCAAAGAGACAGAAGGATTCAGTTTTCATCGCTAGGGAATAAAAATGCCAACTTTCCAATCATCGATTGTCGCTCCACTGACAATAACCAGGCGCTCCACATGCTGTTTGAGAGCGGATGCAATGGGCTCTGAGCTTCCAAGCCAATCAGCACAGTTTCATTGCCATTCTGTGCTCGACAATGGAGCGTTGACCTCGCTCGCGTCCTCCCGTTAAACATGGTCAGTTGACCTCCTTGCATCACCAAGATTCCCTGTGATTTGGAGAGAGTCTCGCGAGTGTAAAATTTGGAACAATGGATAGTGCAAAACATCATATGGAAACAGATAAAGTATACAACACTAAAAACTATGTTTTTAAATAAAAAAACCTATTATGTGACTGTGCTAAATGTTATCAAGGAGGGTATCCAGAGGAAAACGGAGCCACTTTCAGTTGTGTTTTTAAAGCAGCCGGGGTCAAGAGGAATCATAAATTAAAAAAATCAAAAGACCAATTGAGGATTAATGTCAATTTATTTCATATTTTACTTTGTCCACATTTCTTCTCTATAGGCAAACATTTTTATATACAAAAATATATAGTGTTGGGAATTGGTAATATTGGTAACGTTTGTGTGTGGCTGGGACTGATTATCTGCGTTTACATTATTTCCTATAGTAAAATGCGTTTCGCAAAAATTTCGCCTTAGGAACGAACCTCCTGAATGGATTACGTTTGTATGCTGAGGTACCATCGAAGTTTTCTTCTATTATTAATGTTATTTTAAAAAGTCAGTGGAACTATTAAAAAGATATTTTTGGAAATGTTGCTAGCATGGAAAGATTGTTTGAGGATAGTGTTCAATGATATAATATCTGTCTCTTTCTGCCTTCTTACCTCTGTTTTGAAATGCATCAATTTTAATTCCACAGATCAGGAAAACGGATGTTTCGCTGTAGTACCAAAATTAGTTTATGGTTACTTCACTGGCAGCACAACACAACAGTCTTCAATGTGAGTGTGATGTACACCAAAGGCAGTACTCCGTTCATGGTCAAGCCATCCACAATAAGAACCAGAGGCCTTTCATCATCATTACTATTATTATTATTATTATTATTATTATTATTATTACTACATTCCATCTAGAAACTAGGGACCGCATTGTGATTACCATCTTATTTGTTCCCATGTTACGACCACGGTGGAACCTCAGGTCAACATTCACCGGCACATTCACTCACTACAAGTAATTTGGGAACACAAGGACTTTGGACTGTGGGAGAAAACCCTCAAAAAACGGGGAGAATATGCAGACTCCATGCACACAGACCCCGAGGCAGGACACGAACCTGGACCCTGGAGGTACACGGCGACAGTGTTAACCGCTAAGCCACTCTGAAGCCATTATTATTATAATTCCTGACTACAAAATATTCTCACATTTCATTTATACAGAAGCCAAATTTTAACAATCTAACCAACTCTGTCTAAACAGTTTGTGAACACTCGGGTCACATTCAGTATTGATAATTTAAAACTTTAATGATTAAAATTAGACAACTACAATCTAACAGATTTGGCTGGTGCAGTTTTACAATTCAATGGGGTTTGAAATCGACAGATAAGTAGAAGAAGGAATTAGAACAGTTGTGTAATTGCAATAAATAATATGCAGTACAGCAGGTTTGGCTAAAAGGGTTTGACTCATTCCCCTTAAAAAGCACTATTATTTTTTTTTCTGCGCTTGCCTGTGTCTTGACGTGTTCGTGCGGTTGGTTTCGTCACTGTGCTGTGCCTGTAAACTCTAGTTTGAGCATGGACTGGTGTGTCAGTGCTTGCTCACGTTTACTGTGTTCCTATGCAATCATAAGCTGGCAGCTGTTTCAAGGTGGATTTGTCATCAGTTATTCTCATTCCATCCTGTTGGTCATCATGCAAGAGGAAATAGCAGGAAGAGGGTTGGGCACTGAAGCAAGTTGGACACGGTCTGAATTCTCGTGTGCTAACTTACAGTGGGAGTGTTTAAAGGAATCAAATCTGGAATCATTGTGTTCGAATGCCTTTCAAATTCCCTTCCTGAAAGTGACTCACAAATGCACGCACTCGCACAATACATTGCCATTTAATTTCTCTGTACAGAGAGGATAGCATGAATCTGTTGTGCACATGCTGTGACTCTCATGTCGTCCCCCATGCTCGCCTTATTGCATTAGTAGTGAAGATAAAAGCTTTTGAAGTATCCCATCTCACACCCAACAAAGAAGACCTTATTGTCCTTACAGTAATGCAATTAAATGCAGCCTCCAGACTCATCCAGATGTCCAGGTTCTTTCTAGTATGTCTCTGTCCAGTGACATCACCCCACACTCATTATCACTGACATAACCTTTTACTTCCCAGCTTGAAAAATGATCTCACATATTTAAATAAAGGGGTACATGAGTCTGTGTGAACTCAGAGCGGCCATCAAATTACTACACTGCTCTAACACTTTTTACTCGGCATGTATGTTTAATAGTCTGGTTGATTGTGTATATGTGTGTGTGTGAGAGAGAGTCTGTGTATTGTTTTCAGCTCTAGTAGGTTAATGAGTAGCCAGACTCTACAGCTCTACCAGCACCAAACTGAGATTAATGAATGATAGCTGTGTTCATGTGATTCACTCTATCAAAATAAAATAAGACTGAGATATTCATTGTTGAAATGTAGGTTTGTTGGGTTTTACGAATTGAAGTTACTGTCCTCTATAAAGCTGTAATCATCTCTTACTGTATGTCATCTGTCGTTATTAACAGCAGCCATATTATTGAGGTGATTAGCACCATTTTTAGGACAGTACAGAACCAGTAGGCAGCCTGGTGGCACCGTAGTGGTTAGCACTATGGTTCGAGTCCCGAAGTGTATGGAGTATGCATGTTCTTCTCGTGGTTGGTTGGTTTCCTCCCACAATTCAAAGACATGCAGATTAGGTTAGTTGGTGTTCCCAATTAACCAGTAAAGTCTTCGGAGATAATCTCCATGCCCCCCCGTGACCTTGTACAGGATGAATAAATGATATCAGACCAGTACTTTGATTTTAATAACGTAGTCCAACTAGGAATCACAGAGGCCGGGTCCCAATTTGTTCCCATTTTACAACCGTGTTGGGAGCTCTGGTCGACATCCACCCGCTACGGGTAATTTTGGGAACACAAGTTAACCTTATCTGCCTGACTTTGGACTGTGGGAGGAAACCAGAGTACCCGGAGGAAACCCAGGGACGGGAATCGAACCCGGACCCCGGAGGTACAAGGCGACAGTGTTAACCACTAAGACACCCTGAAGCCATTATTATTATTATTATTATAATTCCTGACTACAAAATATTCTCACATTTCATTTATACAGAAGCCAAATTGTAACAATCTAACCAACTCTGTCGAAACAGTTTGTGAACTCTGTTCACATTCAGTATTGATAGTTTAAAACTTTAATGAATAAAATCAGATGAGTCAGAGCTCTTGCACAACAGCTACAGTCTAACTGATATGGCTGGTACAGTGGACTTGAATGAGAAGGTATAACGACCTTTAATAAGTTCAGCATGGCTCTTCAATGGGGTTTGAAATCGACAGATAAGTAGAAAAAGGAATTGTAATTGTGTAATTGCAATAAATAATATGCAGTACGAGCAGGTTTGACTAAAAGGGTTCGACTCGTTCTCCTTAAAAAGGACTTTTTTTTTTTTTTTCTTTTCTGGATTTTTCCTTTTCGGTTGGTTTCATCACTGTGATTTAAATGCAAATACCAAAGCGATACTTTCTCTTTTTTTTTTTATCTTTCTTCTAATTGTGACTAAACACATGTGATTAGCCTCTAGTGTTTATGGGTTGAGAAGGGCTGCGCTCCTTAAAAGTAAAGCTTTTTCTTGGACATGACATAAGCTGATTATTATACAGATTATTAACAAAAACAATTGCTGTCAGATTTTTAACTGTGGTCCATTTCCATGTGAAGGTACAGTTAGCTTTCATATCTAAATAAAGTTATGTTCAAGTCTTGGAAAGTCCTTGAGAGCACTTTTTCAAGTGGGCTCAAGTATGGTACAGTACATGGATGTTCACATGCTCAAATGTACTGTGCACTCAAATCCATTCCCGACTTCCCAGTGTGAAAGCACATTAGGGCTTTATCGCAGCTGGAACTATTCCCACCTTTTGCCCACATCTGTCACATTGTGTGCTTTCTTTTGTTTTGCACATTATAGCCAATCATTATAGCATTGATGAGATTTCCTTCAATTACTCCTACTTGTTTTATTACATAATACAGGTTAAAACAGATTGTGTCATAGGATACAGGGTAAATCCATGCATGATGCTCTG
Organism: Channallabes apus; assembly: GCA_030522415.1. Classification (NCBI taxonomy): domain Eukaryota; kingdom Metazoa; phylum Chordata; class Actinopteri; order Siluriformes; family Clariidae; genus Channallabes; species Channallabes apus. Next base: position 36,752,548 of record CM060109.1, on the reverse strand, counting down.
ATGTAATGTAGCTGTTATAATTGAGTTTCCAGTCAATTACAGCTTCTACAGACATCACATTTGTTATAATTGTGCTTTCATCTAAGCCTGTAAACAGCCTATCATTTCCTTTCCACTGCTACTGTATATACAGTAAGGCTTTTACACAGGGCATGGCATTAGAGATGTCCTGTAGTCCAGTAGCATCAATGTGCATCATCAGAAATGCGGCTTTAAGAATGATAGTCGAAACTCAGTATGACTTTAAAATAAACTTTTGCCATAGGTATACATAGACATAACACTTTATGAATCTCTAATGCTCTGTGAATACAGAGCTGTAAATTTAGAAGCATTACTGGCATTTGAGCATTACTGTATTGCACTGAAGCTACTGTATTGCACTGAAGCTACTGTATATGATTTTTCTCTTGGATTCCATTCCGATGGAAAAAGAGATGCGAAGAGAAATCAAGCCAGACATTGATATACTGTGTGGAAACAGTATTTCAGATGGACCCACAAGAATATTTATGTTCCTGATCACCGCTATAGGCAAAAATCTTTGAAAAGCAGAAGGTCACCTTCCCAATAACTGCTTAAGCTATGTGAGCCACTTCAATTTTCTGTAAAGGGGCAGAAAATGGAAATAGTTTTGAGAGATTTCTCTTTTGTGATTCTGGAATAAAGCACACTCGTAAATCTGCCAGTAAATACAGTACTGACCCATAGATTCCACCGTCCAAAAATCTTTCGAATGTTTCCTTGTTGTCCTTTTGGTCTCCCTGTTCTCATCGTCATCATCAGAACAATCTTAGGACTGACTGGATCGTGGAAGTTTCACGCTGTATGTTCTGCCTAATGTGCAGGCTGTTTAATCAGCACTGATGATAAAAACGGCGGCGCGGTGGTGTAGTGGTTAGCACTGTCGCCTTGCACCTCCAGGGTCTGGGTTCGATTCCCCGGCCAGGCTCGATTCCCGTCTCTGTGTGCATGGAGTTTGCATGTTCTCCCCGTGCTTGGTGGGTTTCCTCCGGGTACTCCGGTTTCCTCCCACAGTCCAAAGATATGCAGGTTAGGCTAATTGGCGTTCCCAAATTGCCCGTAGTGTGTGATTGGGTGTGAGTGTGTGTATGTGTGTGTGCCCTGCGATGGATAGGCTCCAGGTCCCCCGCGACCCTGAACACAGGATTAAGCGGTATAGAAGATGAATGAATGAATGAATGAATGATGATAAAAACACCCGAACCTCAATTTACACTTCAAAGCTGCTTCAGTCTGAAGCTTTTGTGTCAGTCTGGAAAATTTGTGTGTTTCCATTTCGAGAGGTCTAAACTCCTGACCTGTGAGAGAATCCTCCAGACGTGTACGCACACAGACACAAATTCAGGCTATTGTTCCAGCCAAACCTCAGTTAGTCTACTTATGGACATGAAGCCAAATTCAATTATGTTGAGGCCAAGCAGACAGTTAAATGTCTGACTTTTCAGACCAACAGATTTAACTTCAGGAACATTTTTAACACTAGATAAACACTTTTTAGCTTTAGATCATCCTGAGATAATGCAGCTGCATCAGTCTTCTTAAATGAAGTGTGTGTGTGTGTGTGTGTGTGTGTGTGTGTGTGTGAGTGTGTGTGTGAGAGGCAGAATTTGTGTTAGTGTGTATGTGTGTGTGTACAAGGCAGAGTGTGTGTGTGTGTGTACGAGGCAGAATATGTGTGTTGTGTGTGTGTGTACGAGGCAGAATATGTGTGTTGTGTGTGTGTGTACGAGGCAGAATATGTGTGTTGTGTGTGTGTACAAGGCAGAGTGTGTGTGTGTGTGTACGAGGCAGAATATGTGTGTTGTGTGTGTGTGTACGAGGCAGAATATGTGTGTTGTGTGTGTGTACGAGGCAGAGTGTGTGTGTGTGTGTGTACGAGGCAGAATATGTGTGTGTGTACGAGGCAGAATATGTGTGTTAATGTGTGTGTGTGTGTATGAGGCAGAATATGTGTGTTAATGTGTGTATGTGTGTTTATATACAGTGAGATTAGTGGCACAATGGTTCATTGATTTCCTGTGTAGCTCAGGGCAGTATTTCTGACAGGGGCACTTGTGAGTAATAGAAGTTATGTAAATGTGCTCAGTAACACACTAAACGTCTGAATGAAATATGAGGTGGAGTGATTCAGAGGATAATGCATTCACAAATAGTTGTTTGACTGCAGAATTTCTTAAAAATGAATCTTTTTTTTTTTTTTTTGTGTGTGTATTTTGAAGCATTATTTCGTATCATCATATGATTATTAACTTCATTATAGTCCTCCCTGTTTGATCCCTGATGAAGACTGAGCAGAACAGATCCAGAGCACTCTGAAACAGGAAGCACCCGGGCCTTCCTGTCCACACCACCCCATCCTCCTCTCTCTGTCCTTCTCAATACATTTGTCTGGTTATAGCTCAGGAGGGACGTTACCACAACAAAACCCTTTAGTCCTACTCTAGTTGTGTGTTCTGTTCACAAGTGCAGGGTCTTACTGTTTTTTTTTCCCCACAATCCTTAAGCACAGTTTGCTCATACTGAACACCTTTTCAACACACTTAGGACTGTTTATCTTTATTCCTCTACACATACTGTATACTATTATTGTAATACTAACTGTAGTTGGTGTCACAGCAGAAGAGGGTGGGTTTCATTTTTTTATTTATTTATCTTTTTCCTCTCATTTTCTTTTAGTTCAGGGATTTTTTTCTTGGTCTAAATCTGCATCTGGATTTCTGTCGAGCAGCCTGGGAACAATGTCTAATAATTCAACTAAAATCAGGTTTACTGAGAGAGTTTAAGGCGATGGCTGATGAGGGATGTGGCTGAGAGAAATGTGCCAGGGAGAAAATGAAAGAGAAGCAGCAGCAGCATTCTCGATCAGCAGTATGGACTTTCTAGGTGGTTTCCAAATACTGTAGAAATAAACAAGAGAAATCATTGGGTGGAGTTGTTTTTTACATATGGAAAAACATTTGGTTTTGTACTATGATGATGAAACAGTTACTATTGAGATTAATTAGATTACTTTTATGTAAGCATAGCTTCTCAGACAAGTTTTTAGCACTTGCGGTTCTGCGACACACCCAGTGTAGTAATTTATCACTCAAACTTAAAGAGCGTAGGTCCAGGGCTGTGCGGCTCCGTCTCCAGCATTAGAAATGTGAGTCTGCGTGTTGAGTGAGAGGCGTTGGGTTTTATGCGAGCACGTGATCCCAAAGTGGTCCAGTTGAAACTTGTCTCAGAAATACAGCAAAGTGTTTAAGTCTGTTATTCCTAGACCGACAGATTTTCCAGCAGTGTGTAAAAACAAACATTGGTGCAGACACACACACACACACACACACACACACACACACACGGTATGTAGAAGGGTGATTCCAAATACATTTTATGGGCAAAAGTATGTGGACACCCCGTCTAATTTTTGATTTCATGTGTTTCAGCCGTCCGTACACATTGATAGTAGGCACATAAAATCAAGCACATAGCCATGAAATCTCCAAAAACACTGGCCATCGAATGGGTCATACTCAAGAACTCTTGTGTTTTAAAAAGTACAGAATCCTGGCATCACCCTTTTAATTAAATCACAACAGTTGTTAAAGTTTTTAAAGCATGATCTGAGTCCGAATCACACATATTTCTGTGATGCTCTTTTCTGCCTGAAATACCATTTCCTATGGAGTTCAATTTTAACAAATAAAATATTGGAATTCCCACATGGCATTATTTATATACATGTGACGGCCAATCAGTGACCTGAAAACAGGATTATGGCTGAAAATCTTTAGATGTCAGGCTGGACACCTTTATGTATGCTTTAGATAAGACAAAAAAATCTTCCCAGCTAGATCTTCCCAGGGTAACTGTACTGTAAGTACTGTTGGAAATAACTGTTTACGAGCAGTAACAGCACAACCATGAAGTGGTAGAACATACAAAGTCACAGAGCCGGGGTATCGGTTTCGGAAACATGTAGCACGTAAAAATCGCATATCCGTTGTTGCATGATTCATTACACAGCCATAACCAGCCTCTAGAAAGCAACAACAGCAGAAGAACTGTGCATTAGCAGCTACAGGGAACAGGTTACATGGCTGAGCAACTGCACACAAGCCTAACATCACTATGTGAAAAGCTCGCCACCACCAAACTGGAATAGTGGAAATGTGTTGTATGGAATGATGGATCATGCTTCACTATCTTACAGTCTGATGGATGAATTTGGGTTTGGTGGATGTCAGGCGAACACTATTTGGAGGGATGATAATCTGGGGCTGTTTTTCAGGGTTTGGGCTCCTTAAATCCAGGGAAGCGTAATGTTAATGCTGAAGCACACAAAGACGTTTTAGACAATTATATCTTTCCATCTTTGTGTCAACAGTTAGGGGAAAGCCATTTCCTCTTTGATCGTAATTGTGCCTTGGTATGGTATAACAGCAGTTTTGCTTGTCTCAGCCCCCTATATCTATCTTAAAATACCAGAATTTAAATCCTACAAAAATAACAATCTTCCTCTTATCATCATCATCATAATAATAATAATCATTATCATTACCATAATATGAGTCCATTTAACGCCCAGTTTAAAACATCTTGTTCTATCTGTTATAGTTCATGACCTTATAGCTTAAAGTAATTTATTTTAAATAAATAATTAGAATGTCCTTAATGTCTAAATGTCATTAGCATTGTTTCTGGAAACTCTCAATCCTGTTACAGAGCAAAATGCATCCTGCCTGGAAAGAAACCTCCCGAAAAATAAGATTTTCATTTCTTTAATAAAGTAGCACATTTTTAATTGTTCAATACATTTTGTTTATTCAGTGTCAAAAGTGATTGTTGGTCTTTTGGATGCTCCCGGCCAGGGGTCGCCACAGCGGACTATCTGGTCCACACATACAGTATAAGCTTGGCACAGGTTTTTACCCCGGATGCCCTTCCTGACGCAATCCTCCCATTTGATCCGGGACCGGAACTGCATCCAGTGGCTGGGGTTTGGCCTGGATAGATCTACTTTAATGACCCTGCGAGGGGAAATTGTTGTGTTACAGCAGCAGCAGGTTACACAAACAGTAGTAAGGTGATAATGTCAGTTTTTTTTCTTTTTTCTGAAATCACGGTACAACAGAAATTTGTTCCGGGTTGCACTCATGAACTGATTCACTCACACAGATCAGTAATGTGGGATGTGCCGGGCCTTTACAATCCAGACACACTAAGCCATGGCTTGTCACTTCCTACCTCTGAGAGGAAATGGGTCATTGTTTCTGTGGAACAGTTTAGACTGTGTTTGAGTTCCCTGAGGAAATGTTTACTTTATCATGCTGTAAAAGTGGGGTATTACTTACATCATGTGTCAGCCTTAGATGCTCCCACAAAGGATCTCATAAAGGGGCTGAATATAATTCATACACTTTCTTACACACCAGGTTTCAGTGGTTTAAAAAAATGTAATAAAATTGGCGGGCTTAAAAAAAAAACCTGCCAGCCTTTAAAGTTACTAGAGCATGTCAGTCTCATGGCATCTTCTTTTAAGCTGCTCTTAGCCACATTTAGTGATGAAAATGGCCGCATTCTTTTCCAAATTAGTGCTCAATTAATCAGCAGAATTCTCTGTACAAACCAGGATGGAGAGAAACAGGCTGACTAGACTAAAAAGTAATAGCTAATGTAATGTAATAATCTATTTTAAGATTGTTGGCTAGCTAAGTGCATTAATACAGACTAAGGAAAATCAACAAGCATATGAATTCCCAGAAAGAGAACAACTGTGTAGACATAATTCTATTTTCTAGTTTAATAATAATAATAATCAAGGATATGTAGATTACAGCATAGTAAAAAAAATATTTTTTCACATAACGCAGTTAGGAAGCTGGGGTCAGGGGTCAGAGGTCAGCCAGGTTACAGTGTCCCTGGAGCAGATGGGATTAAGGGCCTTGCAACAGTAAAGGGCTCAACAGTGCCAACCCAGTTCCCCACAGCATTACTGTAACCGTATGACCAACCACATCAAGTTTGTGATCTCAATTAAGCTCTTGACAAAAAAATCAGCAAGTCTGTAGTAAATAATTTGTCCAGAACAGCATTATTCTCTCCAGTAATAAATACGGTTTGATTAAAATTTTTAAGTTTTTGTTTTTACTGAAGTGACTGCCTGGGGCCAGGGGTAGCTCAGTGGTTAAGGCATTGGACTACGGTTCGGAAGATCCCAGGTTCAAACCCCACAACCACCAAGTTGCCACTGTTGGGCCCTTGAGCAAGGCCCTTAACCCTCAACTGCTCAGATGTATAATGAGATAAAAATGTAATTCGCTCTGGATAAGAGCGTCTGCCAAATGCCTAAATGTAAATGTACTGTAGGTATGAGTTTGCCTGATCACTACTTACAATACCAGTAGTAACCCTTTGCATTTTTCAAGCCACTGAAGACCATTTATTTCATAATATATATTTTTTATATATTTAAAATGTAAAATTTCACAATGTTATTGGTATACTTGAATCATTTTATTACTTAACATTCAGGTTTCTACATTCCAGTGAAATGTCCGTGTTAGTACTGTAGGTACTGAGAGCCCGATGTAAAACTTGCCATTTCTTCTCTGTTGTGTGATTATTGAATGCTACAAGCTTTCTCTAAGGCTTTCAGAATTTAGACTGAAGTTTCCTGCCATGTAAGTGAAAGATGTCCGGAATAAACAGAATAATCAGATTTTAGCTTACAGTTAGGGGTAATAATATATTTACCTAAATGGCACATCACAATGCCTTCACTAAGCACGTCTAGTTTATTTATTATCTCAGCAGAATATTTACATTATTACAATTCAGGAGTTGTAGTTTTTTCAGATTGTTAGTAGTGTATATGGTTAAATTAGGGAAATCTGGGGATCTTTTTTTGAATTTATCAAAGCCAAGAATCACCTGTTTGATGCGTCATTGCATGCATTGTTCAGAAGGAATGAAAGATGATTCGCTACTGATCAGTACACTGTAATGAAGCTGATCTAATAAGAATTCTGCTCCCAGTAACCAGACCAAACATCAGTGTAATGCAGGAGGCTGTGAGAGAGAGAGAGCACTCAGTTGAGTCACACCACCAGAAAACACATTAATGACTTTTACGAATCATGTACAGTTTATATGTAGAGTTTATTTTCTTTCATGGTTTGTTGGGCAACTGCAAATAAAAGCTAATAATCCAGACACAAAATCAGTTTCTTTAAAAATGTTTCATGATTTCCATAATTGTGAGCAAACGAAGGAGTCGGACATCAAACAGCTGCTGTGTTGCAAAAAACATGATATTTCGATCAAATCAAAGACAGGATGAAAAAAAGAATGCTGTGTTAAGAAGCATGTATACTTCACAGCAAAGAGTTATTTTGATGTAAAAACACCCCTTAGAGCGAGGAGAAGGTGTTGGTTTAACCCTGGATTACAACCTCAAAGAACAATCCACAGCATGATTACAGCAAAAAGAATGCAGGAGAGTTTTCACATTAAACGGAGTACTGGGAATCCTCTCGGGCCTGGTTTATTTTTTTTAGTCAAGGTTGTTTTTCCTCCCTGCAGGTTAAACAAAACAGCTGTATCGGACACACATACACTCCACATACTTTAGATACTATAAATGTACATCCTCCTCTGTGCATAAAGAGTGAAATCAGGCTCACTGCAGACTTCGATAATGTTGAACTGTAGTAAATGTATGAAAGAATGAGAGCAGGAATAGTAAGATTCAGCAGAAATCTTGAAGCATGTTGTATTAGTAATGTGACATTGCTGTCTGAAAGTGAAGCACATGGTGGCAGGTTTTGTATGAGTTTGGGCAAGTGTGTGTATATTTGTTCGGTGTGCATTCCTGGTTAGTGGGCCGTAACTTTTTACGTTCTGATCCCCCCCCCCCACACACACACACACAGATGAAAGAGCATTGAAATGCCTCTGTGCTTTTCTTCAGTTTACTTTTTACATGTTGGAGTTTCACATGACTGACGTGCTGTGAATTAGGCAGGACCAGAAATAAGCCAGGATTGAAGGATTAGAGGAGTGTAAAGGTGTCAACAACACTGTTTCTGTATACCGTATACGTAGAATATGTTATAATACATTAGTTAATTTTGTCTTTGCAGTAAATATTCAGCATCATGAGGAAATAAGCACAATGCAAATGTACAGTATGTAGGAGGATGTTGAATCAGGATACTTCAGGCCTGAAAGATTAAAGTTTTCTTTGCCTGGTGCCATTTTTCTCTGATCATATCAGAGATTACTGATTGTGGAGACATTGCCGGCAGTAACAAAAAACTACTGGCACTCAGACGCACTGAGGTGAGCTAAAGGGAATGTGGTACAGTATGTGCACATATTTCCAAACTAAGACGTTTGTAAATGACGGTCAATTGAAATCCATTTTTCTTGTTGCTCAACCTGAATTGGACATGGACTGTGGTGCTATCTGAGTGAGCTATGCTAAAAAATATTTTAGATAGTCTCAGATTGTTGGGTGTTGGACTCATCATCATCGGCTAGCTACACAATTGATTGTTCATTAGGTGGCAGACTTTGGTGGTCGAGAACAAGTTTATGGAAGTTCTTCTGATTCTGTGCGGATTTATTAATTTAGTTTTGTTACTTAAACTATCAGATCCAGATCATTTTGACAGTTTAGCCCAGTTGAACATCGCATTTGATAATTATCCACAATGGAGGGTTATAATACCACTTAAGGTTTATCATTTTCAGTATGTTTTCTAGGAACATTTTCATGATGTCTGATGTCTGAGAAACAAGTTGGTTTCTGTTATCACTTTCCTTATAGCAGCACGAAACAGCCTTGCCGTTCTCAACCGTTCTCTTTTTTTCTCTCATAGGGAGTTAATAAACCAATAATCAGGCAGCTTATCGTGTTACAAAGAAACATGAAAAATGAAAATAAAAAATGTGTATGAAAGGGTGAAATTCTTGTGGTGCAGTAGTACATTCCTGCAGTCAGCATAAAGTGTATACTGTATCATTTCCAATTATTATTATTAAATAACATTCAATTTAAAACAATACAATTTATCTAGCCCTTTTAACAATTGATACTGGTGCAAAGCAGCTTTACAGGAGTAAAAATTCAGTATATAAGTAAAAAAAAAAAAACATTTATGCCTAATGAACAAGCTGAAAGCGATGGTGGCGAACATGAAGAGCACTTTTGAGCGTCTGCCAAATGCCTAAATGTAAATGAAGAAGAAACCTTGAGAAGACCCAGACTCAAAAGGGAAATTATCCTTATTTGGGTGATATCAGATAGTACAACCACAAATACATATCTGTATATAATTGTGTGTTCTGAGCTTTATAGTTCAGTTGCATAGCAGGAGATGTTTTAGTTGATAAAGAGTCCTCTTTGTTAAAGTTACCAATAATTCAGTGATGGTGACTTGGGTATGAATCTATTAGTGTCAGTTTTAGTTCTTAAACTCTTTGAGTAATTGCAGTCATAAGCCATCATGGTGAAACTGCTTGTATCAATGCATTCCAACCCATCAGTTATTGCATAAATCTATAAGCAGACCATATACGGCCATCCATCCACAGCAGCAGTTAGTGGTCTCCATCCATCCAGTGACAACTCCAACTAGCAGTGGCTCACCTGGATGCATCATACCAGTTTGGAAGGCAGAAGGAAGTTTGTCAGGATCAATGTCAGGAATGCTATGTGTAGTTCTCCAGAAAAAGAGACTGTGAGTATACCTGTTCTCTCTCTGTCATTTAATGTACAGGATGTATAGGAAAAATTTTGTCCAGGGACTCTGGTAGGACTAACCATGAGAACATAACTCAAAGGGAGAGCCAGAAGGAATCATAAACACTATGAAAGTATAGCAGTTACTTCACCATCAACAAGCCTGAATGATCAATGAATATGAGAACACAACATCCAAATATACCAGTTCACCATAAAACTAAGTCCCCTGATATACACCTTTACTTTATATACATTTATTCACAAAGGCTTGGCTAAATAAATAATTGTTCAGCCTAGACTTAAACTGAACACTAGACTTAAACACTAAAACTGTGTCCCAAACATTAATTTTGTAAGAAAATGTTCTGTCCCCTCTTGTGGTTTTCATTACATGAGGCATCAACAAATAGCCTGCATCCTCAAAGTAGGCAGGGTGGATCATAAAATACTAGCAGTTTACTTGGGTACTGTCTCACGAGACCAATTAATGCTTTATCCATGTAGTAGGTCAGTAGTAGTTTTTTAAATTCAATGCCAAATTTTACAGTGAGCCAATTCAGTGTGGATAAAATATGGGTGATGTGCAGAACTCCGACTGCCACATTCTGGACTAACTGTAGCGCATTTACGTACAGTACCTAGTGGAACATCTAGACAGTAAGTCATTACATAACATAACAAATGAAAGCGTGGTCACGGTTCCTTATCATGTACGTTTTCTTCAATATAGTTATGATTCTATTTTTCGAAGGTAATTAGCAGCTGTTATCTGGCTTATTATATACTGTAGCTCATCTGCTTCGTATCAGTAACCTACAGCACCGTAAGGTTTTAGTGAGTTTAGGAACAGAGTGTGCTTCAGTGATGCAAGGTTGCTGCTGATGTTTGCTGTTTGTGTTTCTGCTCAATAGGTGCTTACACACTGAGCCTGAAGTGATTGTATGGTTTTGTGTGTGTTTGTGTGTGTTTTGACTGATTATAGTAGAGTACACTGTCCTCCAAGTAAGGGTAAATAGGCCAAATGTGTTTATACACAAAAAGAGCTCCAATGAACCCTAAGACAAAATAGTCTGGGGTTAACCACACAAACATGATCCTGTTATAATTTTTCCTCAAACACATTCGCATAGTAAAGCATTTCCCTGCATGGGCTCCTGCACAGAAAATGCTAAATGGTATTGACCATAATAAATAAAACACCTTTTTGCTAGAACACTGTAAGCTGCCAAAACTCCTTACTTCTCCTCTTTACAAAATCAGGCTAGTTGGAACAAAATGCATTATATCAGTTACTTAGCAGGTTTCACAACTGAAATAACGACCATCTCCTATTCATGCTGTGACAAGTTTTATTAGCTTGACTTAATACACTATGTTTAAAAAAAGTCTTTTTGGAAGAATGAAGGTTTTTACATTTCAGTTAAATCCTTCCACAACGCTGGAATTATTCATGTTGATTTTTATAGTCAGTGACAAACATTTGCTTTCCTAAGAACTAATGTTTCAAGTTTGTTATTGATTTGAAGCATTAAGGTCTCAAAGTCTCTTCCTGGATCTTATCATCATACGTCTCTCACTGGTGGCTAGAATGTCTGTAAATCTGCAAGCTTTTTTTGAATCGTATCCATCAACATAAGTTGCATAGCAAGGTTCTTAGACAAGGACACTTACTGTAACATGTGTTTCCTAGACAGGAAGGGTGTTGTACGTGTGTGTATGTATGACAGACAAACCTGTAGTGTCTTTGTGTCCAGGATAGGGATCACGGCATTGTGCCACATGTGTCTTCCTCAGTGCCAGCAGCGGGGATCTCAGCCCTCAGCCATGGCAGTACATCCTGATATACAGTATACATCTCTTCTGCAGGACTGAAGTGTCATCCAGAACTCTGCTGTGTGTTTAGAGTTGTCTCAGAGTTTATCCTTCAGCTTAGCTGACTGTTTGTTTCTTTAGTCGCTAAGGTAAAGTCACTGTGTCTGTCTCTTCTCTTTACAGATGTGCTGTGCTGTGTCTAGATCCCGATCAGTCCTTATTAAGCCTTCCCTAGACTTTAAAGACATACAGGCCTGACGCATGGATAACTCTGCATTTCTTTGTATTTATTTGTGTGTGTGTGTGTGTGTGTGTGGTTATCTGTGCCTGACCATACAGTGATTGGAAACACAGGTGTGACACCATTGTGAGTTTGTTGCCCCTCATTTCCTTTCATACATTGTTGTTATTGGAGAAATCTAAATAAACAACAACAAAAAAAACACACACACACACCAATATATGTACAGGCATCAGGGCAAGATTAGTAGAAACATAGAAACTTTCTTCCACAAAAGATCTCATTTTTCAGTTTGGCTACAGGTTCTTCAAATGGCCACTTTATCAATTCCACACAAGGAAAACAAATACTTGATTTAATCTTAGACATTAAATATTTGAGTCTGGAATGTTTTCTTCTAAATTTAGACAGACACACACACAGGATATATCAAATTGTTCAACTTACTGTCCATTGATCCACTGTAAATATAATATAAATCCTAAGCCTGAACATTAAAATGACTATTCTGGACATTACCTGTGCTGATTTAGTTAGCCGTCACTTTATATCTTTTAACCTGTAAGTTCTGTCTTCCATACAGTACAGTGCATGTGTCACTTGAGCAGGAGAAAAAATACTCTCCCTGTCTCTAACCAGAACCATTTAATAACTACTACTTTTTCTCTAATTCCTCCCTCTGGCATGCAGACTTTTAACCCTACTGTATATAAAATGTGCTGGACATTACTGGGCATTAACCCATTAGCTTATCCTGTAATTGTTGGTCATGACAGGGGCATTTCTAGCACCTGAAAAGCTCAGGGGTAGTTAAGCTTGCCTGGGGCTCATATTGTTCAGCATCAGTAGATTCCGAAGGTTATATCTACCTTTAAAAAAATGAATTCTCTCTCTCTGTTATGCTACTTATCTTTTACAATCGCTTTTTGTCTTTTACAAAACCTTTTGTCTTCTTACACTTCATGCAGTTCACGTCACTCTTTGTTCTCATATGGCTCTTGTTGGTCATGGTGGTGGAAAAGAACAAACTAGGTTTCTTAAGTTATCATTTACACATGCGCGTGCGTGCACATGCACAGACAAATAAGACAAAGAGTCTGCAGAGTCCCAGTTCATACCAAGATGGCACAGTTTATCCACTGCGATATGAGCATGGTTATTCTCTGAATCTGTCCTTTCTCTTTTATCCTGTACTTTTTCTATTGTTAAATCTACTATCACTGCTGGTTTTGTTCATTGGTTTTCAAAATTTGACATGCCAGTGGAACCTGTTTAAACTGAACTAATGGAGCAACAGAACCCTACCATGACCAGTCAGTCACTTTACTTCACCCCTCTTACAGACGCTCAAGGCAACAATGATCGGGGCTAACCTAAATATATGTTTATATACCTACAGTAAAGCTCACAGTGAATGATTGGACATGGGTCTTAGACTCTTGACATCTCTTAAGCAACTTGAACTGTAATGATTCCAGTGTTATAATGATGTATCAAGTAATGATGCGTTATTATTGTTAAGTCCGATTGTCTGCTAAGATTACATTTTGAATGAAGGAAGGACATGTTGAGATACTAAACGCAAGTCCTGTATATCTGGCATCATCATGCTGATGCTTTCCTGCTATTCTCATGATTCATCAACTCGAGAAGGTCTGTCTCAGTAATACAAGATGGGTACCTGTAACCTGACACCAGCGTGTTCCCTCTCTCTCTCTCTCTCTCTCTCTCTCTCTCTCTCTCTCTCTCTCTCTCTCTCTTTCTCTCTCTCTTTTTCTTGCTGTTTTTTTAATTATCTCGTGCCAGTCTGATTAAATTTCTCCTGCAGTGACATTCACTACTGTCTGTATTGTCTCCTTTGCTTCACCACCACTTCCTACTTTTCCCCCCTCTCACTCATTTCCTCTCCACATTTCAGGCGTCTCTTTCATGCGCTGTGTGTTCTCATGCCAGCCTTCTCCGAGGAAGGACTTGCTTTTTGCTTTAAAAAGTCAGAAAGTGCTAAACGGTGGTCTGTGGCTCTGCGACCCCAATCATGGGCAGTTTGTTAATCTCAGTAAATTGCACATAGCTGCTGGAATGCAGACTGGAATGTGGCTCGACGTCATTTGACTGTTTTTCGAAGTCAGTGTAATCAGATAATTTCTCATAACATAACGACTGCCGTGTTGATCACACCTGCCTGGAAATTAGATTACGCTCTTCGTGCTATAACGTGATCCAGCTATATGTGAATTCACATTGTGAGAACAAAATATCATATGATCTAATTCAAAAGGTCTGGAAAGCATCAACCTCTACCACACTTTTGTACATGCGCACTTGTCATGTAGGTGGTTAGTAGTTTTCTGTATGTTACATGTCGTCATTTTTTAAAAGTTTTTTAAAGGTTCCATATTATACTCCTTTTTAACAAGTTGACATACAATAAGTATTAGAAATGTGTTTTAGTGTTCCAGCTTAAATACTACTTAGATCAGGCATTTTCACCCCTTTTGTCAAACAGTGGAGTGTCTGTAGCTTTAAAATGTGAATGTGTTACTGTATACAGTCTGAAATACTGTAGTACTGAATGCAGTAGTATTAATTGGGACATTTTATCATCTTGATTACAAAAAAACGTAGGGTAACATAGTCATGTGGCGTGTTACGGAGAGCCGCACCACGAGATGCTGGAATGTTTAAGAGTCCTGACGCAGGGCTTTAGAGGGGGTCAGTGGAATAGGAGTATGTGAGGGTGCTTATGATGGGCACGGGAAGACCTTCCAGTTTGGAGATGGCGTGGGATTATTAATTAGGAACTTAAAAGGAAATAAAAGAAAGCTGAAAACACAAATAAACAGAGCTCCGCCGTCTACGCGAGAACGGACGGAGCTTTGGAAAATGAAACAAAAACTAAAGATCCTCTCAGGGACTTTGCCCTTACCGAGGATTGATAAGAGAGCGAAGGAGAGTTTGAGCTTTGCACTTTCAAACTGAGCGTGCATGCTGGATTGATGCGTGCTGCTCTCTTTCTCATCTTAGACAGGCAGAGGCTGGGGCTTTGCCTCTGAACAGCACACTTTCTGTCTGTCTGTCTTTTTTTTCTTTTTCTTTTTTTCTAGGTCTTGGTCTTGATCTTTGGCCCTGATACCTTACCGGTGCTACCTAAATGATCACACAAAGTGCAGAGGTATCAGGACCCTAATATAGACACGCCGCCAGGTGCGGCGCATTCATACTGATTGCGCCTTTGTCTGTTCAGAATTCCGTGTGGTAGCAGCCTACAGATCTCGCGGTTTAGTGAAATAATGTTTGTGGATGCATGCAAAAGACAAAATAATTTTGTGTATGACCGAGTTTGGGCAAGTAAAAATTGGATTTGTGCAGATATTAGTGTCTTTCTTCGACAGTGGCATCACATAAAACTCTGCAGTTGCAGTTACATTTTATTTCACATTATGATGGTTAAACTTTTCAATTAATCTACGGTTCCCATCACCGGTTCCTACGGTTAATCTGTGGTTCCCATCTGTGACGAACTGCAGGAAAGAATGTGTATGGATCGTGGATCTGCTGTGGTCTGTTACACCACTGGAGGTTATACAAGGCTTAAAATTTAAACACCATGTTCAAACACAAGGCCAAAAACGATGGAAAAAGTCATTCTTGCATAGCAGGTGCCCTTTAAAATCTGCCAAAATGTAAGATAATCGTTTTGATCAGAAGTAGATAAATTGGATTAACATTAATGAGAAACACTTGAAGCATTGAAAGACAGATCTCTCTCTCACTCCATACACCTCCTTTACTCATAAATTCAAAGTCAATGTATAAATCAGCTTCATAAACTTCCTAAATGTAATGTGATGTAAATGTCTGTCCTGTAGGTGGCAGCAGCAGCTTAGCGAGTACTTTAAGGATATCGGTGCATCTAAGTGCAACACAAAAGTAGTAACAGGGAGCAAAGTGTCTCTGTGACTACGGCTTCTCCTCCGTTCTGCTTCACTCGTGGCCCTGATCACTCTGACACCGTATGTCTACGTCTTTATGATGTCATCAAGGTGTGAAAATGAAGAAGGAGCACAGGGCTTAGGGCACAAGTTGAAGCAAGGCTATGGGTAAAATAAAATAAAAATTGTGATGTATAGACAGAAAGGTGAGTGTATGAGACACAGAGAGAGAGAGAGAGAGCTCATCTGTCACTTTTATTCAGCCACTGGCATGGCCTCCTGTCTCTAGAGGATACGTTGAAGTGTCACAGGGTTTATCTGTGGATGACTTTATGTAGCGAAAGTACTGCTTCCTCTGCGTTGAAGTCCTGCCATCAAGGAACAGCAACAAAAATAACCAAACGCACAGACACGCTAGGGCTTCTCTTGGGACAAACACGCTTGAGCAGAATGTTTTGCCACAGGAAGAGGACCAGAGCCTTTGTAGCTGTGCCACTACTGGGGCCGTTTTAGCTATTGCTCTCTCTCTCCATGTATGCGTGTGCGTGCGCGTGTGTGTGGTCAGTATGCACAGCCAAATTCAACTACTCGGCTATACTAATCGGCTATATACACTATAAACTGTATATTGGTAAACCATTGTAAAGAGTAATCATAATTTCAATATTTAGACAAAAATGATCTTTTTTGTGATAGTGTATCATAAGTTTCATCATTCCCATAAGTCTCCCTTCCTGTCTCTGTCCTGGTCTCTTTCCTGTCTCTCCTTCTCCTGTCACTCTACTGGCTCTGTTTACACTGTGTTTAGTGTGTGTGTGTACACGCATGTGTGTGAGACAGGAAACTGGGCACTTCTTGCATCTTTGTTGTGGTTCAGGTCATACAACAAGGAAGCAGCCGCTTCCTTCTAAATGAAGGAAAAACCCATCAGCGTCTCGTCCTCCCCGTGGGACCGCATGGCTCCTCTCTTCCCTCTGCTCTCTTGCTTTGTATCTCTGTCTATTCATCTTACAGGAAAAGGGGTATGATCAGGCCACTTCCTTTTGTTCGGTTCCATTTCACACTAAAAGCTCTGAATATCATAATCTCAGACCCCTCGGTGCGTTAGCTAGTTTCTTTGATGTCACTCACACACACACACACACACACACACACACGCACACAGCGTGTGTGCCCTGATTTCTAGTATTCCTGTGTCAAGCTCAAACATTTTCCTGGTGTCTACGGCTGTTCTGTAGTAAAGTCTTATCACATTAAGCCCAAGTCAGCAGCTCTCAAGTCCTAATCATCTCAGCTTTAAGGTTAAGTCAATGCTGCGTTCAGCTGAGGTCATAACTCGGAATTCCCCAGCTACAACCAAGGAAAACGCCCCCAAATTCCTACCCATGGCCTCATTCTTACCTCTAAAAATTTTTTTATTATTTGTCACATGTACCTTACAGCACAGTGAAATAATATGAAAGCATCACCCAGTTAGGGAGCTGGGGTCAGAGCGCAGGGTCAGAGCGCAGGGTCAGAGCGCAGGGTCAGAGCGCAGGGTCAGAGCGCAGGGTCAGAGCGCAGGGTCAGAGCGCAGGGTCAGCCAGGTTACAGCGCACCTGGAGCAGATAGGAACAAGACACCAAGGGCTCAACAGTGGCAACCTGGTGGTGCTGGGGCTCACCTTTAAACTAGTGTATACAAGTATTCACTTTAGATACGTCAACATGTACAAGTTGCTGTTTTGAGGTGGAAAATGTATCACAATATCTCAAAAATAATCGTAGTGTGATTTCCTTTTTTTTTTTTTTTTTTTTTTTTTTTAATGCATCAGATCTACGGCCCTAGTTGCAAGTCATCAGATTTCAAGTACAAATTGCTTTCATTCTATAGCTAAATTTTCATTAGGTGGTTAATGTTGATATATTTGTCACCTGTTTAGTGTACAGTATACTGTATATATTACTAGATAAAAAAATACATTAATAAACATTATAGTCTAATTTGCTTTAAAAGCCATGGAATTCAGGATTTCAGGTCGGATATAATTCTAGATGCAGAATCCAAAGTGCACATCACTGTTGCAAACCCAAACACACACACACACACACACACACACACACACACACACACACACACACAAAGACGCATGTTACGGCCAGCCAAAAGAGTGAAAGTGAAGACAGCAGGTTTAAAGATTGACTGAGGTATTGATTGAGATCCTGCTTTTAAAGAAAGTGCTGAGGGAGCAGCGCAGCCCCTGCAGACCTGAACACTTCGTCAGCACCGGCCCCGAATCTCCAACTCCTGCATAAAATTTTCTGATATTTTTTCCAGACAGTGTGTGTACTGTATTGTTTTAAATCGATGCAGTTAAATGAAGTAAAGTCCTGAGAGAATTAAGATAAAAAAGTCTTGCCTTTAAATTTCTTGAGCCCTTGGGTTTAGTTTCCGTTCGTATCCGAGAGCATGGTGTCGGCTTACTGTAGGAGTTCTTCACCCCCCCCCCCACCCTGACTCCCTACAGTCCCCACAGCAAGTAATCGGTTTTACTGTATGCCTGAATTAAATGTTTATCGTGGATAATAAAATGATTAGGGGTAGTGATGATGCTGAGCAGTACGTTTTTAATAATCATATAAATCACTCTTTAGCCTCGCTTCGAGGAGTTTAATATCACTATAATAATCTCAGTAAATCTTCATTTATTTCTTTTCATTGTTTTTCAAAAACAAAAATCTGATTAAGGATCCCATGTAGTCCTGCAGTCTTTCCTTTATCGGATTAAAAAAATAATATAATCATGTTGCTTACATTATATTAAAACAAATTATTTTGTTCATTTAAATACACAAGCGTTTTTTACCATAACACAGATGTAATAAATACAAGGTCACTGTTGATCAGATTCCAGCTCGGCGACTGGTGATTGAAAATTCCTGAATCCCTTGAAAAATTCTTGCTAGATCTGGGGAGAAAAGTCCATCGTGGATAATCTAAAGTGATCAAAAATGAAAGTAGAGACGGCAGAAAAAATCAATCTAAGCAGGTTTAATTGTTTTGACATGATAACTGTGGGAACGATAGTAATGGCAAAGAGAAGGTACTGTGTGTGCGTGTGTGTGTGTGTGTGTGTGTGTGTGAGTGTGTGTAATATGTAATATGTATATGCGGATGTGCTAGTGTGAGACATGCTGAAACCGGTGAGAGGTGAATACCTGCCCTCAGGACAGGGAAGTAGAGTATAATGTGTGTCTGCATTAAGATGTATCATTATGTCAACAGGTTGTCTGAGTTATAAGACTAACAGCTGGCAGTGAAGGTTTTGCTAATGTGTCAGACTGTAAACCTGTGTATGGGAGGAGAATAGCTCACTCCAGGCTATATGGCTACAGGCTATGTGGATACAAACTAATACGCTAATATCCTGCTGAAAATGTTTTTAGAGTCTGGATTTCTCGGTTATTTCACAAGTGTGTGTATTCTGACCGCTTACAGTAACGTGTTCTTATAACATTTACTCAGCTCATTCTCTTATTATTCAGTGATTAATCATTAGACCTGGCATTTCAGCCTGGCTTTCATCTTAAATGGATTATTGTCCAACTACATTGCTCTCTCTGTGTACACACACACACACACACACACACACACACACACACACACACAGCTACATGCCTCGTCTATAATCCACAGTCAGGATTAGTTCATCACCTCATTACTCACACACCGCATGACTGCCTTGTTCTGAACAATTTCATTTCATTTTAATGAAAAAACACACTGAACAGTATCTGTATAAACACGTGTAATAGGTGGGCTTTTTAAGTGGGTGGTCGAAATAATATTTTAATAATAACAGTATAGTAATATGTTCAGAGGAGAGATTGTGAATATATCAGTAGAAGGATGCTGAGGTTGGAACTGCCAGGCAGGAGGTCTAGAGGAAGACCAAAGAGGAGATTTATGGATGCAGTGAGAGAGGACATGAAGTTAGTTGGTGTGAGAGAAGAGGATGCAGAGGATAGGGTTAGATGGAGGCAGATGATTCGCTGTGGCGACCCCTGAAAGGGAACAGCCGAAAGACGAAGAAGAAGAAGAAGTAATATGTTGTCTTGCTCCTCCGGGTCTGGGTTCGATTCCCGGCCGGGTTCGATTCCCGTCGCTGCGTGCATGGAGTTTGCATGTTCTCCCCGTGCTTGAGGGGTTTCCTCCGGGTACTCCGGTTTCCTCCCACAGTCCAAAGATATGCAATTTAGGCTAATTGGCGTTCCCAAATTGCCGGTAGTGTGTGAATGGGCCCCAGTGCTCAGTGTGGTGGTGCTGGAGGTGCAGATCCCGATCCGTACTGACTGAGGCCTTCCGGTCAGAAAGTCCAGGATCCAGTTGCAGAGGGAGGTGTTCAGGCCCAACAGGCTCAGCTTTCCGATCAGTTGTTGGGGGATGATGGTGTTGAATGCTGAGCTGAAATCTATGTACAGCATTCGAACGTATGTGTCCTTCTTGTCCAAGTGTGTGAGGGCAAGATGGAGTGTAGTGGAGATGGTGTCGTACGTTGAGCGGTTAGGACCAAATTGCAGTGGGTCCAGTGAGGGGAGCAGCAGGGTCTTGATGTGTCTCATGACGAGCCGCTCGAAGCACTTCATGATGGTGGGTGTAAGTGCAACAGGACGATGGACGGTGGGGCACGGGGACGATGGTGGTGGCCTTGAAGCACGTGGGAACGACGGTGCTGCTCAGAGAGATGTTGAAGATGTCGGTGAGAACATCTGCCAGCTGTTCAACACATTCTCTGAGCACTCTGCCTGGGATGTTGTCTGGTCCAGCAGCTTTACGTGGGTTGACTCTGCGTAGAGTTTTCCTCACCTCAGCTGTAGTGAGACACTGCACCTGGTCGTTCGGAGAAGGGGTGGACTTCCTTGACCCCCACGTCGTTCTGCCTGTCGAACCGAGCGTATGAGTTGTTCAGTGCATCTGGGAGGGAGCCGTCACCGTCACAGGCAGGTGATGTCGTCCTGTAGTTTGTGATGGCTTGTAAGCCCTGCCGCATGCGCCGTGTGTCGCAAAGTGATTGTGGATTCTCTGGGCGTGTGTGCGCTTCGCCTCTCCGATGGTCCGAGAAAGTTCAGCCCTTGCTCCTCTAAGCGCCACCTTGTCTCCCGCTTTGAAGGCAGAGTCTCGGGTCTTCAGAAGTGCACGCACTTCCGCAGTAATCCACGGTTTCTGGTTGGGTCGTGAAATGATGTTCTTGGAGACAGTGACGTCATCGGTGCACTTGTTGATGAGCAGAGATGGCTCCTGGTGGCCAGGTTTTCACCTGCTTCAGAACCGGTCTTGAACGCCTTACGAGTGGTCTGTATGCTGGAATTAGCATAACAGAGATGTGGTCTGAGTAGCCGAGGTGGGGGCGGGGCTCTGAGTAAATTCATAATATTCATAATTCACTTTCACAGTCACCGTTGTTACTTCTTACAATAGCAACTGTGTGTGTGTCTGTGTTTATATCTTGGCTTGGATAAGATAGGAATATCAACCAGTGAATTTGTGGGGCTCGTCCCAATGTGGGTAACTCCTCTTGATAATTAATAAATTAATAGATAGAGGACATACGTATGTACATATCTAACTAGCTACCTACATACCCTAGGTTTCCTTTGGTTACTGTGATTAAAGGTAGGGCTAAGTATAAGCATAGCACTGATAATAAGTAAGGTGTGTGTGTGTGTGTGTGTGTGTGTGTGTGTAAGAGAGGGAGAAGCCTACTCGGAGGCTAATCTTCTGTTTGACATGTATTTTCCCTCTTTGTTTGAAAGCCGCACATTAAAGGCTCATGGTGTAACAGGGTGCACCTTGTAAACACGTGATAACAGTAAGTGGACTGCACACACCACTTTAGACACAATGGACAATACTGTAAGTCCCACAAATACCTTTTTCACTTTCAGAGTCAAAAAAGTGCTTAGCAACGAATGAATCAGTTTGTTGCGCTTGTTAAGTGGAATGAAGTTGAATGTTTTAGTGGCTCCAGAGTAAAAAAAAAATGCATAAAATATTTACATATCTCCTAAAGATGGGGGGGGAAAGAAAATATTTTTTTGTGCTGAATCATGTATTGCCACACTGCATTGATTTTTAAATGATTGATTTATTACATTTTGTAATTGAGATGCACTGGTCAATCAGCCAGTAACTGGAATTGGCTGTTTTTCTGCCATGACCATTGGACATAACCGAATTTGTGCATTCTCAGTGCACGAGCCTCTGGGCGGTGCAATACAACCGCATTTTTATGGCGTTACATTATTAAAACTTGTGCACATTAAAAAGTTTCCAAGCAGCATTTATCTTCAAACTCTGTGAGCAAATAAGTGGTGCGTGTGCGTGCGTGTGTGTGGGACCACCGTGTCCAATGATTCGCACGCACAGACACACAGGCTGATACAGAGAGAAAATGGATCTTTAACCTCTCTAATGAGACTTGCTTTTGCTTTATTCATCACGTGCGCTGTACACATACGCATGCAGACACAAAACAAAATGTTTTATTCACACACGTGGTCATAGTGTTATAGTAAACAGTATACTCGTGCACAGATGTTGATTATACCAGTAAGAGATGAGCACTAAGACCCAGCAGGGGAGACGATTACCCACAATTCCGCAGCGCAAGAGCGAAAAAAACCGTTCACTCAGTTGTGATGACGTGACGCTCGGCATCAAAACAAGAAGCACATTCGTGATAAATGATACTCGGTACTCGTGAACCAAGACTTGTTCGTTTTCCAAGTCAAAATTTAGAAAAAATATTTGCTCGTCTTGCGGAACACTTGTAAACCGCGTTATTCGTAATCCGAGGTTTCACTGTATTAATCTAATCATCTCAATACTCTGATATCGCGTTATATCATATCGGGTGATGACTGGTGAGTCCCGTCCCTGCTGTCTCCTGTGTGATGACAGCGTCCTTCTTCTATCCACAAGCACATACTGGCTCACAGTCTCCGTCCGAAATTAGCTAAATTCATACTCTCTGTTACACAGCATTACGATCTTTTTTTCTCTTCTCTCTCCCACTCTCAGCCACACACACATACACACTGTACATGTTTGTACACATAGATTCTCACCCCCCCTCCCCATGCTGTGAGTGTATGAGTGATGTGTAGCAGCACTCACCGCTGTCTGAGTGCACTAAGATATCCAGAGTGCACGCGGCTCGACGCTGCTCTTCTCTGTGGAGCCAGAGAGAGAAAGTGTGTCACTGATGCTTCGGAGTGATGCACAGTCACAGCTCGAGTCATGGGCTGCACCACCAGTGTGATTCTGTTCGAGGGGCTGCGCTCCGCATTCGAAAGGAATTGTGGGAACTGGAAGAGCACCAGTGGCGCCGAGCAGCATGGACCGGCGGAGATGGAAGCAGTCTGTTCCACCTACAGAGAGTCTCGAGTATGGCTCGTCAGGACCACTTCGAAGGTGTGCGACAGGAGTGCTCATGCATATGTTTTAAGATAAGTCTCGTCTGTTGCACTTTGGGTTCATTGTAGGCAGTATTGCATTAAAGAGCTTGGGAGATATTTATGAATTACGAGAGTGCTTAGTCATGGTTAGTACAATTCGTCAACCCTGAATATCATCTGCTTTATTTAAGGTTATAAATCTTGTTGCGTTTTCTGTTTTGAAAGTGTGTCATGGTTTAACAAGGAAATGACCTACTGTATAAGATACATGCAGGTGAAAAATGTGGCTTGTGCATGTTTGACGAATTTCTATGTGAAAGTGTGTGTGTGTGTGTGTGCTTCCAGGAATAGATCAGGAGATCATGGAGGAGGAGCAGTTCCCTCCTCTTCCTCCTCTTCAGAGATAACCTTTTTATTAATAAAGAAACAGTATGCTGATACCCGTAATGCCATACTGTATGTTATGGATCTTCTCTGCATTTTCAGCATCATCGTGTCTGAAACCTGCCATGTATGAGTGAGCGCTGTTAAACAGGTATCTTAGTATCTTAGTGCGCAGACAACACTAATGCTTCAGTGAATCGATAGATGTTCACGGGTAGAAAACATTTAAACGGACTTTATCTGGTCCTGTAACATGCAAATGCTACAAATGTATGGTGTGTGTGTTTGGGAGTAAGTGTGTTTAGTAGAAAGTCATGCTCTTTCATGTTATTGTACTCCGCGCAGTGATTAGTGCAGCACAGCCTTTTCCTTCCTCTTGTGAACTTTCTGGTTTTACCGGGACAGCGGGAGTGAGGGGAAGGGGTGAGGGGTTATGATTGCAGCGCACAGGGTAGAGCTTTTAGTATCCTTTAGCCGATTCTCTCTGGTAAATCTGTTCCGTCACTTAGAGGTAGCGGTAAATGGAGAGATTTTTAGCTCTTCCTGGGTTTTAGCCTTTGAAGTATTTAAAGCAGTACTGCAGCTTCTTTCACCATTATCTCCATCCACTGTGTGTGCGTGTGCGCGATTGCGACATAATGTGAATGTGCTCTCGAAACTTGATAAGTCTAACGGAAGTTGTTTAATTGCACCAGTGAGGAGATAAAATAGGTAGACAATACAGTAGAAAGTAAACAACGTTATAAAGTAGTGTAAAAAGCAAATGTCTCAGGGTGATCTAGTGTAGACATAAAGCGAAGCTGTTTGTTTGCACACACATGAACTAAAAAGTAAATCGTGTTACATACAGTACGCATTTCCTTACATACAAAATTTCAAGTAAAGTGTCGAAGCAACATGTATCCAAACATAAACGATTTTCTCTGAAAAAAGCCTTTGACGCACGCTCGCACTCCTTCACCTACGTGGAGTAAAAGCTTTATTCTGGGTTCCCTGTCTATACTTGGTAAACTCATCACTGTCGTCTCTGTACAGGCAGGTGAGCGCTGAATGTGTCAGGTAACTTGCACACGGGGGCAGTGTTTGATCTTTTATACTACACCATTTAAAGAGGTACAAGGTGAAAACCTCAGGTCTGCTGCATGTTAGTGCTGTGCTGATTTCTGTGTTTTACCACACCATGTTGTAGCAGGGTCAAGAGACGTACTGATGATGATGATGATGATGATGAATTGACAGAAAATTGAATGAAAGCGACTAAGGTTAAATGTCAACATCTGTGCTGTTTTTTTCCCTAGAAGTGCTCCTAATGCAACATCTGCAAACTCTTTTCATGCATGCAATCTTAATTGCAATCTTTTACCGTGATCAGACGTGAAAACCCTGCTGTAGTTTATTTGCGAGCCTCCGTTCTTTTCTTTCTTGTGATTTGATTGATTGTTTGTTCATTTCCCTAAGTGAAGAGGAATTTAACTGCAGTTTGCCTTTGGCTTTTTTTTTTTTTTTAATCCAAGCGTATAATGATTTAGATCAGCACAAGGCCTGGCTCATGGAGTAGGAAGACACACACAAACATATTGTACATGTCTGGGGCTCTTTCAGGATATCGAGCGCTCATGTTACATACAGTTTACACTAACATACGGTTTTTAGATGAAGATTAAGGATCTCATGGCATGGCCTTTTTTCTTCTTGGATGAAGTAGAAGGGAGTTTTCCAGATGGACTGACAACAGAGATGTAGCTCTGGCTTCCTCCCCACTTTGCCAACAGGCATTATTACTCACTTCTGATTTTCTGCTCAGATCTAATCATTTTGGGCCTGAACACCTTTTTATCTTTAATAATTTGATAACGGGTTATCAAATCCCCACTGTCAAAAACGGCAACGTCACGTGTGATCCACGTGTCATAAAAAGATGACGTATTTTATTTTTTGATGTGGTACAAACTTGATCACGTAGGTGATTTTCTCTGAAGGTTGATAACTCTTGGTAACTCTTCAGCTGTTCCTGATGCAGAGTGAAGATGAACACAGGCCGAGATAAAGAGATTTAGCCGTCATTCTAGCTCTGACTGGAATGCCAAGAAATGTTATTGTGCCTGGATTAATGTGAATTCTAAGTGTTTAATACGTGATCTGAGTGTTTTCATTACAGTTCTATAGCCGTGCATCAGATCAGTGTCTGCTTTGAGATCACATTCGAATATCTCTCGGATCTGATGTGAAAAATAACATCTGTTTTGGGCCAAAAATGATCCGCACTCTGGCTGTATAATGTATTTTAATTAACTTTTAAAGGAGATGAATACATTTTTTTTTTTTTTTTTTTTTTTTTTTTTGACATAGTCTTATCGCTCTTCAATGTATTTTGTCCGTCTGTCAACAAGTTTCGTACTAAATCGTTTAAAAATGCAAGCCGTGAATGCACCGCTGTCTTCACTTCTTCATCAGGAGTGAATCTTCATCCTCGTAGTGTTGCTTTTAGCGGACCAAAGAAATGAACGTCTGACGAAGCAAGATCAGGACTATAGGGAGGATGCTTTAACACAAAGTCTTTGCGGCAGTGTGTAGACGTGTCTCGTCACCAGTACTGATTCACTTTAAGAAACTTTCACTTTCCCTATAGTGTCGGTCCAAAATCTCTTATACGGATATCCACACGCTTCTGTTTGTTTCTGCACCAGGTTCACCACCAAAAAAAACGCTGCTCTTCTTTCAGCCAAATCACAAGCGGGGCATCCATTTTTGCCTGCAAGAACTGAAGTAACACGTTCACACCTGCACAGCAGTGACTGGGAAAAGCATGAATAAGACAATGTAGCCAACAGAAGTTTTAATATAACCGGAGTATGGATACTTTTATTTTACTTTTTTTAATAACCTCATAGAATAGGCTCTTAGGGATGTCCAGTGTTAACAATACTTCTAATACTTTTGGGGTGTGTGTGTGCGTGTGCATGTGTGTGCGCGCATTCCAGATGACACCCTATGGAGCTGATGGCTATTACATCAGTCTCTGCTTGTAAAACTGTCTGTTCACGATAGGAAGCTGTGAGTGATATCACATGCTTGCTCTGATCCAGAGAGCAGATACTTGTACCCTCAGGAAGAGACGGACTAGAAGGCAGTTTGACCTTTTAGACGATCCACAGTCACATATAATGAAATTGTGCACAAGCCCCCAGGGTTACAAGAAGGAAGGAAGCGTACGTGTGATGCAGCGGAAGGATGATGCGGTGTTTCCACAGAGAGGAGAGAAATGTACTCATGAAGGAGGTTTTTAGGGAGCAGGTGATAAACAATACGAAAAGGAAAAACATGCCCCTTTGTTGCCCCACATGGTTTTCCACTCTGATAAGATAAATGCAGGTGTTTGAGATATCTCTCTCTCTCACACACACACACACACACACACACACGCGCGCATATATATACAGTGTATATATATATATATATATATATATATATATATATATATATATATATATATATATATATATATATATATATATATAAACTAATGCAATCCTGGGCACAACCGGATAGATCAATAAACAAATATGTAGCAAAAAGTTTAGGTTTTTTTACAGTGTTTTACTTTTCTCATAAAATTGAAGAGCAAATGAAATTTTCACAGTAAGTTTAAACCACAGCTGATTATGAATGTTGGCTTTAGACCGTGTTCTTCTGCTCACTGTTTAAACTGTATCAAAGCTTAACCTGCTATATAAAGACTTGATGATATTGTAGTGTTGTATTGCCATCACTTCTCCCTGACTCTCTGTGCTGCGGTGTAACAATAACCTTGTTGTGATTTCAGCACTTAAACATTCACATCTGGAACAGATAACAAATACAGTATTTGATACACGCCCTTTACTTTGTGCTGCGGGGTTGACTGTATATTTGAAGTATTACATATTACCCAGTGTGGTGTTGTTGTTTTTTGTTTTGTTTCTGCTTGTCCGTTTTTAGCTGTTCAGTATTGATCTCTTCAACATCTGTCTGTTCTACTGGGAGAATGACTTATAAAATTTGTAATATGTAATATGTATAAATCTACCCCATGTATAAACCCTCCACTTACAATAATGACTGCATATGCAACACTTTATTTATAGTTTAAACTTGTGAACATCCTCAAGTTTTTATTTATTTTTAACTAAATTGAACTACAAGGTTTACACACACCTGTCCAGAGAGGTACACAAGCTTGTCCTATACTGTGTACAAATCTGTGTGCAGTGGAGTGCGGGTTTGGTATGTACTGTATGTGGTGGGACGTGATCCATTTGTATGCAGGTAAATTCCATAGGCTCAGCTTAGGCTTGAGGGAGGAGTGTGTGCGTGCATGTGCGTGTGTGTGTGTAGAGTCGCACAGATGAGTGTAGGAGGAGCTCCCTGTCAGTGCCTACAGTGAGTTAGAGAGAATAGCTTTGGTGTACATGTGTGTGTGTGTGTGAGAGAGAGAGAGAGAGAGAGAGAGAGAGAGGGAGTTGGTGAAAGAAAGGAGTAGAATTTACAGAGGAGTAGAGAGTTCTGTTAAGTTTCACTGCTGAAGGCTGAACTCTACTGGACATGCTGGCTGCTCCATCCAGTCACCCGTCTACACTGGAGAGACCCACGTCCGGTGATCCTCCTGGATTGTAACTAAAGAAGATTGGAGAATTTTTTTTTAAAGGTTTTTTTTTTGAGACTGGGGAGAGAGCTAGAGAAGCTGAAAGCATGCAGGGCAGGGTTAAAGGGCCAAAGATGGTGATTGAATCTCCACAGCAATTTAAAGCCCAGCCTGTTATCGAGCCAGAGCAGGGCGGCAACTCAGCACAGACAGCGGTAAGACCCACACACACACACACACTGCAACAAGTGCACCAGTTTGATGATGTGGAAATAGCAGGCTTGAAGTTGTAAAAGTCAGAGCTTTATGTAAAAGTCGGACTATATGGCTTCTTCAGGTGGAGGTGGATCTCCTACTGAACAAAATGAGGCAGATGATCGTAGTGGAATAAAGAGGAGATTAAAGGAGGAACATGAATGAAATGAAGAGAAGCGGATAAGAAAGTATTTAGTGTTTAATTAGAGAACACAACTGAAGTGCAAAAAAATTTCACTTTCTTAAAATGGACTAACAGGCTGCAGTGTTTGTGCTGATAGTCGTAGACTCGAGTGACTATTTCAGCCTTATTTATTCCTCTGGTCTCAGTATGCGGAGCTGTAATGGTACAAGTGTCGCCCCATAAATAAACATCTGCTCTCCTAACCGCACCAGCTGTTACGGGCTGTTACAGGAGCATTAGTTGGGGCTTCCCAACACTTAGCCACTCAGCACCCCGTACTGCGCTCACTCTGAGAACGGAAGGAAACCTTTTTTTGGAGTTCTCGGCGATGAATATGGTTGATTGTCATAATTTTCCCAGCGTAGCACAGCTACCTGGAATTGCAGCGAAACACGGACAATCCATGAACACTTTACTTTTATGGAAAACAGTTCCAGTGCAGGGACAAAGCATTCGGTCAAAGCATTAAGATGTACTGTAACACTTACCGTAATATGTGTGTCAATGGTGTCAATCACAGCTATTCTGTCTTTCAAATATTTACACAAGGGATCCGCAGACTAACCCAGGTTCCAGCTCTCCTATGAGCTTTAGTGTATGAAGCAGCATGAATGAGACCCTGCTACAAGCATATGGGACGCATCATCACAGCCTTAACCAACAGTGGGAGTAAAGCACATACACACCCAGCGGACAGGACCACACTGAGATCTGAACGCATTCCACAGTCCTGACTAAATGAGAGCTCAGCCACAATAACTGCATTTCATGTCATTGTGAACACATCTGTCCAAACCTTAGTGGCTGCTCTGATGCCTTTAAACCTAAATAAAGGCCCGAAGTTCCTGTGTGTACAAAGATCCGGCGGATTCTTCACCCCATGTGACTCTGTGACTTGGCGTGCATTTTCAGTTTGGACAGAAGTTGTTCAGGAAATAAAGCTTTAATGATAATGGGCTGAGGATTAAATGACCATTTTGTTGTGTGTGTTTATCGTTACTTTTAGGTGGAGCAGGCTTGTGTTCATTGTGTATAATTTGAAGGACACTTTTAATTGGTTTGGTTTGGAACTTTTCTTCTTGTTGTTAGTTTAGACTAGTTTAGTGAACTCTTCACCCTTACTCGGATGTACACCAAACAGTAGAACCCTGGTTCACCTAAAGGAGTCCTTATTAAACTGGTTTAGGTTCTTACTGGTGAGAAATCCATTTGATGACGGTTTCCACCAAGTCTCTTCAACCAGGAGCATTTTCATCTCGTCTTTGTTGCTGCCTGATTAGAAGCACAAGAATGATGTGTGTGATAGAACTTTTTATTATTTTTTTTAACTTTTTTCAGTTTTATGCAAGATGAAAATTAACACCACTTCTCTCAACAGAATTATTTATTTCCAGAGCGCAGGTGGTTAAACTCATTTTCTTAAATATTATATTATATTGATATGAATTTCTTATTCTATATTTTTCTCAAATAAAAATACACCTGTTTGACCTAAAAAACCACCGGAAATAGACGTCACCATAAATCTAACTGCAGATTTTACCAAAAAGAACTAAATGTTAAATCGGCCAAATTAACAATAAGAATAAGATGTGAAAAAAAGTGTTTGTGGTCTGATACAGGTCTGTAGTACATGATGTTATCTCTTACTCGCTTTTATGACTTACCGCTTTGTCACCTGGCTGTCATATGATTCTCATTAGTGTTATGACTATGAAGCTTCTGTGAGCTTATGATTAACCCAAAATGCATTTAATGTACAAATAGTTGGGTGTCTGAGTCACACTCTCTGATGTTTGATGCTTTCGTCTGTGAGAAACCTGCCGTGCATGCCGTTTTATCAGCAAGCTCTTTATCACTGACTCATCAGCGCGTGTGTGTCTTGTCTTTGTGCTGTCCAAGACTGTATGGAGAGTATACATGTCTGCACTCATGTACTTGGATGAAATGAATCAGAAACGTGAAAAAACCCTGTACCTGCCCATGCAAATACATATGTTTAATATACAACTGTATGTTCCTCTATAGTAGATATAGGGTTCAGTTCTGATGTCAGAAGTTGAAGGTGTGTGCTTGTCCTCCTAATCCTATAGTGGGTCAGATAGCAATGCTTAGCAAAACTATTCCATCTCCATGGTGATCCCTCTGACATCACCCAGCTAATATCAGCACCAGATGTGGAGCAATCTGCGATCTCGCTGAATAGAGAGCGCTGAAATCATACTTACTTCCTGCACACAAGCGCACACCTGCACACACACACACACACGTCATTCTAATTAAAGCATATCATTACCAGCCCTTATCTCAGTCTCCTCATACAGTACCTGTCCTGTTCAGTCATCTCCTGGTGATACCTTTGCTGTGTCCAACCTGTAACTTATTGTTTAAGAATACAGAGGAATGAAAGGAAAGCATTCGACGTGTGTGTTTATGACACTTTATACAGTCTAAAGTTTTTTGTCATTTAGTGTGGCAATGAAACACCTGTATGACAGGAAATGCCCATTCAAGACGGAACAGTTTTTGTGCGTTTGAGTGAAAGAGAGCTCCGACAGATCCACCTGCATAAAGAGTAACATATTTTTATTAACCGAGACAGGACGTTCTTCCTCAAAATCTCAAATCGTCGAACCCAATTCTGGATTGCGCCTTTGTCTGAGTTGATGGTCCCCCTGTGTGCTTTGTCTTTCAGTAAAGCCCTCATAAAAGAGTAGTGGACCACAATCTTGTGGATTAAACGTCTAGACCAGCTGAGGCTAAGATTTCATGACGTTCACACATGCTCGTGGCCATCACTGCTATGGTTTTTAAAGTTCGGTTCCCCATCAGACTGATAAAGATGGTGTAGAGTTGTGTTTACGCACAGGCCTGGATAACCAGTTCCTCTCCTGATACTGTAGTCGTAACCAGCTAACGGTGCTGTATATCTTGACACTAAAATAGCCATGAGTGTTTAATGAAAGAAATAAATTCACCTACATTTTATGTTTTTATGTTTTCTGCAAAGGGTTCAGGATGAGAATGTGAGATTGCTTGAACACTGGGAGGAAAACTACACACACATGCGTACAAATAGTTCAGCCTTGTCACACCCAAAAAGTCCAGATCAGTTAACGTGCTCTACCCTTTTCTCTTCCATCTGGTGTATGTTTTCTTAGAAAAAAGCAGGTTTTCATTGTTTCGGTTCTTTCCATATCCTTCCTATTATTACTCTCACTTGTAATACACATGAGCTCTCTTAAATTATGTTGTTTCTAGGCAGAGATTGGGAAATAGTTTGTGTTTTTAAAAAGTGTGCCGTAAATATTTGACCAGATGTGAAATGCAAGTGAGCCATGTTGTTTGATGATATCATGGAACCTTGGCCTGCACTCATAGATTACGTTTTTATATTAATGAGTACAGACTTTCGTTATGTGTGCTATACTGAGCTTGTCTCGGTACAAATAATGACTGTGATTCTGTGTTTACAGCTCAAGCCACGTTTGATTGAACCATTGGACTATGAGAGTGTCCTGGTCCAGAGGAAGACTCAAATCCTTAGCGATGTTCTCCGTGACATGCTGCAGTTCCCTCTGGAGGATTTTCAGGTGAGACTAACTGGCATCCCAGATTTAATCAGATCATGCAGTTTAAATCATTCAGAATGATGGCTGCACTGAAGTCATTGCTTATAGACAGGGAAGTAAATGCTTATTATTAAGGAGGTGAATGGTTCACAAGGGTACAGCTGGAGGGCTGGGTGAAGGGGAAAGGTATAGTGTTCCATAATAGGGTGCAAATTCCTGAGACACACCCAAGAACGCACACGCATTCCTCTCTAGTTACCCGAAAAGAGGCTTTCCTCATTGAATGTGTTACTATGCTGGTTATCGGGTTACCAGGTAATTCAACTGGATTGAAGCAATTATGATGAAAAAACTGTCATCATAAAGACTTAAAAACACTGACTGAATTTCAGAACAGCTGATTCTTTAGCAGCAACTAGCTGTAAAACACCTGCACTTTTCCCCAATGAAAAATACATAATGAATTCAAAACCTCAATGATTCTACTTTACTTTTTCATATGAAAAAAAAAATGCTAGCTATTAAGAGTTTTGATGTTATATTATTGTTATGAAACAAAGGTTTGCATAGGGAACAAATAAAGCAAAACCTTTAGTCTCTGTCTCATTAACCGATTTAACTGTTTGGTTAAGATTATAACAGTGCTGTTATATAAAATAACCAACATTGGAGCAGTAAAATGAGTTACGAGGAACATTACTGATTAATCATTATCCACAGATTAACAGATTAGGAAGTTATTAACTAATAATAGTTTTTTCTATAATATTTCTCATCTGCGGCGCGGTTCAGTAGTTGTTAGAACTGTAGTCTTGTGCACCCAGGGTCGAGGGTTCTATTCCCGCCTCGGGTCTGTTTGCATGGAGTTTGCATGTTCTCCCTGTGCTTTGTGCGTTTCCTCTGGGTACCCTAGTTTCCTCCCACAGTCCAAAGACATGCAGATTAGGCTGATTGGAGTTCCTAAAATTGCCTGTAGTGTGTGTGCGCTCTGCCATGGATTGTCACCCTGTCCAGGATGCACTCCACCTTTTACCCAACGTCTCCTGGGACAGGCTACAGTCCTCATGACCCCGTGTAGAAAATGTACGAATTATATAATATTTCTCATCAGAATATTTCTCTTCACTGTCCATTTGTTTGTACATTGCAGTTTAGGCAATGCACAGTATTGGCTGTTGTATTTTTAGCTTTGCTTTCTTTTTGAATGAAAAAAAAAGCAGGTTAGATTAATGATTATTGATTATTTCTGTTTGTTTAAATTTTCAATTCAATTTTATTTATATAGCACTTTTAACAATGGTCATTGTCTCAAAGCAGCTTCACAAAAATGAAAGAATTTAAAAATTTAGAAAAGAAAATAATTGTAAGTGTGTATGTGTGATGTGTCTAGATAATACATTTGTGTCAAGTAGCTTATTGGTTAGGATTGTGTTGATAAATATGTTAAGGCTGAGTAACTCATGCTGAGAAAATGAGAGTTTATATATAAATATAGATTTATAAATAATGTATTAACTTTTTGGAGGACAGTGGTGGTGCTTAAGGCCCATCGCCCAATGAGCTCAACAGCACAAGAGGACCAACAAAAAAAAAATTAAAAATTAAAGACCATTTTGGACAACATGTTAATTTCCACTATGTTTGGAGACAGTTGGGACACCCTGTACTTACCAAAGCAGATTGGCAACAGTTTTGCAATTTTTGTTTATCAAAGAGCAACTTGTTATACAGTACGTTTCTTTCATTTACAATTTGTGGAGCATTCACAAGTGTACTGTTATTACTTAAATTCTAGCAGCTATAAACCTTTTTGTTGCTCTACATTCATGTTAAGACAAAATTTGACTAAATGCATCTTGCAGTCATGTTACCAAGAAACGTTTATGTCTACAGAGTCTACATCTGAGTGTTAAAAAGCACTGACACTGGAGACTCTTTCACTGCTTATTAAATGTCTCCTCACATAAAATCTCACCATTTTAATTTCAACTACCTGCAACTGATAATCCATAGACTCCTTCTAAAGTTAACAGCACCATAGTGTTAATGTCGGCATTGTGTACGTGTTGAGTGGAAATCGTAAGCAGTGCCAACCTGTTGCGTTTAGAAGATAAATTTGTGCTACAGGAAGTACTGAACAGTAGTCGGTTGTTGTATAATTAGATATGGAGCGGTATG
The DNA here is from genome assembly GCA_030522415.1 of Channallabes apus. Classification (NCBI taxonomy): domain Eukaryota; kingdom Metazoa; phylum Chordata; class Actinopteri; order Siluriformes; family Clariidae; genus Channallabes; species Channallabes apus. Next base: position 36,718,176 of record CM060109.1, on the reverse strand, counting down.
GCAGTGTCAGATTTAGGACGTGTGTGTGTGTACGCGTGTGTGTGTGTCTGGAGCTCAGGTTGCTGGTTGTTTCTGAGCTGGTGTGTGAGTGGGAGGTCTGCTCAGACAGCTATACAAACACAAACACACACGCACACAGAGCATGCTCAGAGAGAGGAGTGGCATGCTATGAAGGGAACAGTGACCCTAAAGACCTGAGGTCACACCCTTCTACTAGTTTACTATATAACGTTTATGGATATTATTCATTATAAAAATGTCTCAGTGTAAAATTTAACAGATGTTTGCTGATCGTAATTATTTCATGCCAACGATGAGAGAAGGACATAACGTGCGAGTATTAGATAGACCCTCCAATTTATATATTTGGCCATGTCGTGGATGAGCAGCTATGATTTCCTCCAAAGCTGAGATGACCAAGTGTAAATAATTACCACACACCATATCTCGTACACAACAGAAGATTACATTCACGTTTATGGCATTTAGGAATCACTCTTATCGACAGAGACTTACATAGGTGCCTTGAAGTCTCTATCGATAAATACATCTTTATAAGGGTTCAATACTGTAGGCTTAGTGACCATCAGCACCAATTAAAGGTTTTTTTTTTTTTTTTTTTTTTTCAATCGAAGTGCTCAAGGAAAGTGTATGTGACTCAGTGTTATGCTTCTTGCCTACCATGTGGGACGCCCGAGTTTTATTCACAGCCAGTGCCCCAAACCACCATCCGTAGTGCTGGTCCCAAGCCCGGAGAGAGATGGGAGGGTTGCGTCATCGGATGTAAACCCTGTGCCAAGTTTAATGGCGGACCAGACGTGGCGACGTTGCTGAAATGAACAATAACTTAAGGAAATGGTTGGCCTTTAAAACCGTGACTCAATTGTTCAGACATCTAAAGGAAGTGTGTTCTACCACTTACTGTACTGTATGTGAAACTTGATTCATGCCTTCCTTATATCGATGTATTTTTTTTGTTCTATTTTATTATATTATGTATTAATCGTTTTTGGTTACACATACAGGTTTATGGTAATTCTAAGACATGTGCTTCAAATGCAGCTTGCACTTTGGTAATTAATATTTGTTGACTTATGCTTTGTGGTGGTTTTTGTGGTTGCTTTGCTATGACTTGCAGATTTTTAGCAGCAGATCATGCCAGGATCCTCAACTGCCTGAAATGATGTACAAAACCAAAGGCATGTCGAAAGCATTTTTTAAATCAGGCTCAAAAAAACAAAACAAAAATGTTTGTAAGTGGTTCTTAGACTTTGTAGATGACTTTTCATAATGGAGTGTAGAGTCCAAAAATATGCTCCAGGTCCTGTGGTTTGGCATGAGCTTGGCACACTTTGTATAGGCGAAGGTAATTAAAAAAAAACCTGTGGCATTTCATAGGCAAAACCAATTAGTAGGTGATTTGCGATTAGTAGGCATGTCACAGAGTAAGTAATGTGACCAAGAACCATCAAGAAGTTCAGTTCAGGACTGTTTGGCACACGTTAGCAAAAAGTTTGGTTACTGTACAGTATGTGGAAAAGGCGCTTAACATTTCCATCGAGGATGGAACGAGGCAGCAGGTTAACTGGGTTATTGCTGCCCAACTGATTTGTTGTTATTGGATGTTTAAAAGATTTCACGAGACTTTACGTACAGTAATATACTGTTATCATTGAGGGTTTTTATTCATAATTAAAATATACAGTGTATTCAAATATTTGATGATTTCTTTTTTAAGAGATTTTGCATTAGACTTATAGTAACTTTTCATTAGTCAAGTATTACATTCTGTCAGATTACAGAATAAAGTGGCAGCGTGACTAAGACAATAGAGAAAAAAATATTTTGATGTATTGTGGTTTTCTCTGAATCAAGAATGAGAGGAATACAAAGCAGATCTAACCACAATAACCTAATAACTTGCTCACTACAAATGACAGCTCTTAGTACCCAGAGAGAGAGCGAGAGAGAGAGAGCATATGGTATTGCTTGGTTCTTTTCCCTGAGTTTGCTCTGTAATATTAGTAAAAGCAGGGCCAAGCTTGTGTGTGGACCGGATGGTCTGCTGTGGCGACCCCTTGCCGGGAGCAGCCGAAAGACCAACAACTACAACAACTAATGTCTTTCTCATATCTGTGCATCAGGCTCTTCGGCATTATTCAGAAAACCCTTGTACGCACGCTTATTTATTGACAGTAAAATAGGGTTACAGCATTTAGATGGCATTAGCTCTAGTATATGATTGTGACGTAGTGTGTTTGATTGTGTGTGTGCATCGGTGAAGGTCAAACAGCTGCATGGGAATTTCACTGATAGGCTGACAGCCTTGACTTCATCCATTTATCTTTCTCATGTAACTCCTTTCTTTCGACTCCCACCTGCTTATTGGTCTGTGTATTTTACTTTGCCAAGAAACATGATCTCAGAGAAAAGGTGCAGTGTGGTCAGAGCAACAGGTGATCTTAAGGCTCTCTGTAAGAATGTTCAACACAGCCTGAATGCCAGCACAGAGACAGAAAGCTCTGTCACTCATTGCTGGAAGTGTTTGCGCTTCTGTAGCTTTTAGCCTGCTGGTGGGTTTCTGTGATGGGTTTTAGGAGAAATGTAGGCCACAGGGGTTTCTATTTAAATGCTTGTTGGTGACGCACAGTCTCCGGTTGTTGTTGGAAGTTTACATGAATCTCATGACAATGCTGGGCATGCGATAATTTCTTTAAATTGGTCTTTTTCTGAGGTAAATGATGGTACACTCTACATATTTAATAGTAGAAAGTGCCATAAATTCAGTGCGCAAGGTCTTTCTAGCCATTTTTTTTTAAATCAACAAAGTAAAAAAAAAAAGTTCACAAATGTCTTTCACAAGATATCATCTGAATTTTCTTTTTGTAGTGGTCATGATTGATTACAGCCGGTACTGTCTCTGTGACTAGATAAAATTGGTTTGTTGGACAGCACTCATTGGATTGACCAATGGAGAAGTCCAAGGAGCTCAGAGCAGATCTGAGGAAGAGGATGGTAGATTTACTGAAACACTGCTGTATTCCTACAGTAAGTTGACACCATCAAGCTCAACTAAAGTTTGTAGCTGACTGTGTGGATAAATGAGTAAAGATGAGGTCTTCAACCTCAAGAATACTGGACCAACTGTTGAGCATGGTGGTGGGAGCATCATACTTTGGGGCCGAACTGTTCCCAGTGGACCTGGAGCATTGCAAAAAATAGGATGGACCAATAAAGAAGGACTACCTTAGAACTCTTTAGCATAACATTTAATGATCAGTTAGATGGTTGAAATTTGGACAAAAGTGGGTGTTCCCGAAAGAACAATGGCTCCAAACAAATCAAAGCAGATTGCGTCATGGATAAAGCATGCTAATTCTAAGCTTTTGGATCCTCGACCCTACCAAAAATTTCTGGACTATTCTCAGACATCAGGTCTATTTCAGGAAACCAACCTTAAACTGGTGTTCGAGTGTGCAAACAGAATTAGGCCAGAATTAGGCCTAATGGCTACCAATAGTGTGAGTACGCACTGTATGTGTTGCAGGAGAATTGTTGGCCGCAATGTTGCCTTTCTTCTCACTTTGTTGCTGTGCCCTTATGATATCAGTCCTTTCTTCCCACATATAGGTAAAGTTAGCCTTTCTTCAATCATCCAGACAGCGTTAACTCCTTCCCATTTGCGTGGGCAGGAATGTGCAGAGATGCTTCAGAAAACATCTTTGGGAGTGAGTGTGTAGTGGGAGAGAGACCTGGGGTGTGTATTTTGTGTGGGGTGTGAAGGAGAAAAGAAAAACTGGGAATGGCTCGTCCAAACAATTCAACTGCATTCCAGCACGGTGTCTACTCTTTTACTTTATACTTCCATCCCTCACTTCATCTGAACACCACCACCCTTTCACTTTTCCACTTCGTCTGATTCTCATCATCCTTACAGGAAGTCAAGATTGGAAAGCGGAAATGCTGCAACAGTAGCTGGGTATTGTGTGAAGCTTTAATGGAAGCTGTGGGATAAAAACACTTCATTACTGGACGTTTCGCTGCTGTGTCGATGACTTGCTTTTGATGTCTGCTGTTTCACTCACTATAGTCTCGAGGAGTCAAGACATCCTGCTACTGTGATCAGACTTGCACCAACCACTTAACATTCTCAGCTGGTAGAGAGTATGTTTCTGCATCCAGTGTTTATTCTTAAACAAGAATCTCAGTAACAAAAAAAAAAATCCAGTTTAAAAAAATGATCCCTTTACCCCAAACGGTCTGAATGTACTCCCACGCACAATGTATTTAAGGGAGAACGTACGGGTGGTTTCCATTACTTGTTAGCCGCATTAACCCCAGTGCAAAAGTAAAGAATAAAAGGTCAGACTCCAAGTATGTCGGACCAGATGCATCTGGAGTAAGGAGTAATTCTTTTTCTTTTTTTCTTTTTTTGTTTGTCCAAAGGAAGTTCCTCAAGGCTTCTTTGGGAGCATCATAATTATAGTTTTCTAAAGCATTTCTTATTACATAAAATCTCACTCACTCATCGTCTATACTGCTTTATCCTGTATACAGTGTCACAGGGGGAGGGCTGGAGCCTTTTCCAAGAGGGGCGGGATGCCAATCCATCGCAGTACATAAACTTTTTTGTAATTAATTTTCCCAGGGGGACAAATCCTCAGTGGGACAGACTGTAGAAATACAGGTCCTTCTCAAAAAATTTGCATATTGTGATAAAGTTCATTATTTTCTGTAATGTACTGATAAACATTAGACTTTCATATATTTTCGATTCATTACACACAACTGAAGTAGTTCAAGCCTTTTATTGTTTTAATATTGATGATTGTAGCATACAGCTCATGAAAACCCCAAATCCCTATCTCAAACAATTAGCATATTTCATCCGACCAATAAAAGAAGTGTTTTTAATACAAAAAAGTCAACCTTCAAATAATTATGTTCAGTTATGCACTCAATACTTGGTCGGGAATCCTTTCGCAGAAATGACTGCCTCCATGCCACGCCGCATTGAAGCAATCAGCCTGTGGCACTGCTGAGGTGTTAGTGAGGCCCAGGATGCTTCGATAGCGGCCTTAAGCTCATCTAGAGTGTTGGGTGTTGTGTCTCTCAACTTTCTCTTCACAATATCCCACAGATTCTCTATGGGGTTCAGGTCAGGAGAGTTGGCAGGCCAATTGAGCACAGTAATACCATGGTCAGTAAACAATTTACCAGTGGTTTTGGCCCTGTGAGCAGGTGCCAGGTCGTGCTGAAAAATGAAATCTTCATCTCCATTAAGCTTTTCAGCAGATGGAAGCATGAAGTGCTCCAAAATCTCCTGATAGCTAGCTGCATTGACCCTGCCCTTGATAAAACACACTGGACCAACACCAGCAGCTGACATGGCACCCCAGACCATCACTGACTGTGGGTACTTGACACTGGACTTCAGGCATTTTGGCATTTCCCTCTCCCCAGTCTTCCTCCAGACTCTGGCACCTTGATTTCCGAATGACATGCAAAATTTGCAACCTGTAGCCCATTTCCTGCACACGACTGTACACGGTGGCTCTGGATGTTTCTACTCCAGACTCAGTCCACTGCTTCCGCAGGTCCTCCAAGGTCTGGAATCGGTCCTTCTCCACAATCTTCCTCAGGGCCCGGTCACCTCTTCTAGTTGTGCAGCGTTTTCTGCCACACTTTTTCCTTCCCACAGACTTCCCACTGAGGTGCCTTGATACAGCACTCTGGGAACAGCCTATTCGTTCAGAAATGTCTTTCTGTGTCTTACCCTCTTGCTTGAGGGTGTCAATGATGGCCTTCTGGACAGCAGTCAGGTCGGCAGTCTTACCCATGATTGCGGTTTTGAGTAATGAACCAGGCTGGGAGTTTTTAAAAGCCTCAGGAATCTTTTGCAGGTGTTTAGAGTTAATTAGTTGATTCAGATGATTAGGTTAATAGCTCGTTTAGAGAACCTTTTCATGATATGCTAATTTTTTGAGATAGGGATTTTGGGTTTTCATGAGCTGTATGCCACAATCATCAATATTAAAACAATAAAAGGCTTGAACTACTTCAGTTGTGTGTAATGAATCTAAAATATATGAAAGTCTAATGTTTATCAGTACATTACAGAAAATAATGAACTTCATCACAATATGCAAATTTTTGGAGAAGGACCTGTACTTTAGGGTGCTACATTAAACTTTAAATAAATGTCTGTATTCAGGATTGAATTGTAACTTTCCGCTTCCTGAAATTTTCTTCAACAAAACAAAAATATGGCAATCCAGGGGTTTTAAATTCCAGCCTTGAGGTGCAGCAAAGTATGAGGTTAAATCCCGATGGCTGTTGTAGCACTTGACAGTAAAACTACTCTTTCCTGTGGTTGGTCTATTGTAGGATGTGAGTCAGGAAGGGAATTTTTACTCTGGCATTGTTTGGCTAAGTTTAACCTGTGTGCTTTGTTTACCTGTCACTGAAGTGGCTGTGTGAGCAGTGGGAATTCTGACTTTTCATCGCACACACCCACACTCCAGCTACGGAGCTTCTCGAAAACTCCCTGTAGGAGCGTGCCTAAAAGAGACAGCTTATTTCTTAAAAGCTTTCCACATTATTTTTATTGTGGATTTTGTGTCTCTGGAGAAAGCGAGTAAATAAAAGGCAACTTACTCTAGTGCAGTTTTAGTATTTGTCTTTATCATCATCAGTCATCGTGACAGCAGGAGGCTGAGGCTGAACAATGCATCTCCTACTCCTCTGCCTGATCTTTTCAGCACAGCCTGACCTGGGAGTGGCTTTTAGACAGGAATAATATTGAAAAACTGTTGGGCAGATCACACCCTGTTGGACTGAACAGTTTTTTTTTTTTGGTTTGTTTGTTTTATTTGTTTTGTTTTGTTTTTGAAGAAATGGAGTTAGCTAGTTGATTAAATGACCTGTGATCGTCTCAAAACACTGATATCTAGCAATACTGATATCAAATGAATGAATTTCAAGTTTCACCTGTATGAGCTTTATTTTTGAGGATTAAAATTCTGTAATTTAAAGTTCCCCCTTTTTTTTCTTTCTTTTTTTTTTTTTTCAATTTCTTCAACACAGGTCTCAGATGTCTCGCGTGTGGTTCTGTTAATGCTCCAGCTGAAACATTTTTCAGATAATGCATTTTCTATACCTCAAACTCCATTCATTTCACTCTGGCGGGGTCGTGGTTTCTAATTTTTAGCACCTGCTTAATGCAACAATGGAAAACTGATAAAAAAGCAGGCAATGTTTTTCTATGCATGTCTGCAGGACCTGAAATCTTAAAAATGAATAAAAAGTGACTTTTACATGATAGGCACCCTTTAAATCATGGCATGGTTTTCCACTTTCTTGTGTGCTTCCCCTTTTCTTTCCTGACAGTAGTGTAATAGACTCCTTTTTCTTCTTCTTCTTCTTTTTAAAAACTCTTTTTCTTTTCTGCAGACCAGCACTCTACGCAGGCAGATCCGCACTCTGTATCCGTCAGTTCCAGAGAATGCTCAGAGAGAAGCACACAGCCTGTTTGTGCAGGAGGTAAGAGACAGACTGGCCTCTCACCTCCTTTAATATTTTGTTATGTTACTGTACAGACAAAAGTGCCTGAAATGTTAATAATAATAATCATGTGCTAGAAATTATTCAGCTGTAGCACTGAGAGGTTTTTCAGTACACACTACCACTGAAAAGACGAGACACGCTGCTCTCCGCACTGGACTCTGTAGATGCACTTTAGTGTTTATAGACTGAACTTTGGCCAAAAAAATGAAGCATTCATCTCCGGTAACACACATGTGCTGTAGAGTGTCATAAAAAGGAGAAGAGTTCAACAGCTGGACAGTATGTGCGTGCGTGTGTGCTTTAAGGTTTTAACTTGGCCAAAGTTTTCTCTATAAACAATAGTGTTTTTGACTATTTACCCTAGGGTGAATTAATTCTATGTGACTGTAGGTTTGTAATATTAAATAGATATCTAACTTAATTTTTATTTTAAACTACCCAAATTTGGGATGGTAGTCAAATTGGTGGAATATCCTGAGATAAAGAGGCCCTTGTTCTTTCATCTTGCCCTCTCTTCCTGAGCAGTCAGATTGGACAGAGAGCAAAGAGCCTTTCCCTCACACCCAGTATGACTTTGGATGAAATTGTGGACTATTTCTGCACAGCAAACAAACGAAGTAGCAAGTTATGGTTCTAACAATCATTTATTGTTCCTGTTTTCCTAGTGTCTTAAGACCTACAAATCTGACTGGCATGTTGTCAACTACAAGTATGAAGATTATTCTGGTGACTTTCGTCAACTCCCCAAGTAAGACACACCATCTTTCTTTATCGTCTCCGTAGCTTAAACAAAAGACAGGATCTATGCAACCTGTACCTCAGACAGGTTAGAACAAGCCATACAATAACTACATAGAACCATGGATGTAACAGAGTATCACCGGCAATTATATTGTGTGTAGTTGTCAATGCTTGTCGGTTCTTGGAAAACCGGAGTCTGTTCAGAATGCACATTTCCTCCTCTGAGTAACAATGGAGGTAATGGAACAATGCATGAGTTGATCCCATAGGGACGTAGAGCTGTTAAGCCGAGCTGTTTTTTTCATCACTGTGTCTGGAGAAATATATAGAGAGTGACAGATGACAAAATACAGAAAGAAGGACATGGACATTACTAATAGAGGTCTCTAAATTCAGTGACTAGATATTCTGTACTTTGGAAGTTGAATCAAATCTCATGCTTTATCATCGGGAGAACTTTCATGCTAGTTCTTTAACCGCATTGTAACGTTCGTTTTTATGTTTTTGGTGTTAAACAGCAAAGTGTCGAGACCAGACAAGCTGGCAGTTCATGTGTTTGAGGTTGACGAGGATGTCGATAAAGACGAGGTGAGTGAGTCCGGTTGAATCTCAGCCAAGTGTTTTCATCATGTTTAGTGAGATAAATCCAGATGTCTTTAATTATTCAGATAAATGCAGTTTATTAAGGAAGAGTGAGTCAAAAGCCGGCCAAGGCTCATGCTGACACAGCAAGTTCTTCTCAAACCTAGGTTTACCATGGTTAGCCTCCAACAATAACTTAAAACACATCTTTCAAGAGCTACTGCTACACCAGAAGCACCTCCTCTAGCTGGACACTGGCTAATGATCTCTCCCACACACATCCAGTTTGACCACTAGGTCATGTCTTTATGCATAGTCTATCAGGTTATGCCTGGACAGCATCAGCGAGGTATCTAATGACCAGGCGCTGCGACTCCTTCTGCCTCTTTCTTTCCTCCAAGAAATCCCCTCCCCTGACAACCAGGCAGACACGGAGGTATCCCGTTTCATTAATCAGCTACAGCAAACAGCTGATTGGGCTTTTTTGAGACTGACCATCTGGCGGGTTTAATGGTTTTCGGCATTATTTTATACAAACAAGTAATTTTCATGGGATGTAAAGTGGTATTGCAGACTTCAGTGTGATTAATAATAATTCTTTCTCAAAGTCGCTTAATTGTGCTGATACAAGAATAACATGGCAGCACGTCTCTGTACAGTGTATACACTGTGTATGAGAATGTGCAGTGCTTAAAGCATACAGACTCTCTGCTTGATCACTGGCTAACTTCAAAGTAAGTAGTCGTGCATCTAAAAGGCACTATTTTGTAACCGGTCATAGAATGATGTAATGTTAAATCCTTCTTCATTTCAAAAACAAATGTACTCAAACCAATTAGTTTAACCTTTTAAATGTTTAACCTTTCCATACATTAAGAGCATATGGCACCAAATATGTCTGGATATAATTTGGGTTTGAGTGTTTATGTTGTAGCTTAGACAAACAGCTAAAAAAATGTATAAGCTCAACTTATATTTATGCTGTAATCCTCTGTATATGGAGATAGCTATCGGGATATGTGTATTCTATATTTACTGTACTGTCAATATTCTGGTGAGATCTTCATTGTAACCTGTAACTCTTTTATCTGACAGAGATTATGATCCTGTGTGTTCCATTGTATGTTGGAGGGTCTTTATCTTTAAAAGCTTCAGATATCACCCTGTTGTCTGAGAGATTATTTTTTCTAGTACAGTGGTTTATTTACATTTATCAGTGTATCTGCTTTTCTGTGGGGTTTTTTTCTGGGACAGGCGTGAGGGATCTGGATTCCTTTGTCAATGAATCCCTGTTCTCCTAACATTTACTTTAGCTACAAGATCAAACAGAGCAGAGCTGGAGCCACATCACACAACTCATTCTGCTCTTTCTCTTCTCGTGTGTGTGTGTGTGTGTGTGTGTGTGTGTGTGTGTGTGTGTGTAGGACACAGCTTCTTTGGGCTCCCAGAAGGGAGGTGTTAGTAGGCAAGGCTGGCTTTACAAAGGCAACATGAACAGTGCTATCAGTGTCACTATGAGGGTGAGACATCTTCAAACACCACACTCAGTATGAAACTGGCCACACTCAGTACGACTCCCTCCACAGCAGGAAAGGGCAGGATTTTTGGCATAGGGGTCACACAAGGCTTTAAACTGTGGGTTGCAGGGCTGGATACTGTAGTTTGCTTTTACATGACATACCCTGGTGTCGGATACAGTGTACTGATTTTACAATTTAGTACATTTTGTCTCTCCTTGGACAAATGGCAATAAGACCAAAAACAGACAAGTGGAATTATGGAAGATCTACGTCTTCCACTGGTGAGTTCTCCAGTGCATAATTTAATCCATAAAGACCAGGAGACGGGAGGCTTATCCAGATCTTGAATCATAGTGAAATCCAACTTAGTTAATCCATTTTGACATGAAAACAACAACATTTTTAGCACATAAACAAAACTGTATATTCTGCAGTGTGACGATTGAAACTACTCACATTAACAAAGACAGCAAAGGTCTTTTAATGATCCAGACATGAAAGACTGGGTAACAAGGTTGGTCTTATGTAGTTTTATCTAACTTCAGGTTAACTTAACTATTTATGGTAGAGTATTATCAGAACAACACGATGCTAGAAGAGTTAATCATAATTTCAAATTCATCATTTAATTTTGTCTCTAAAAACACTTATTATACATATTTAAGTTTCAATTTACAAATAGCTCAGACCGAAATGTAAAAAAGCATTTTCCAAAAATATTTTTATTTTTTTAATTTAATATTTTATATATACAGTAAGGAATCAGTACAAAGTAAAATACTTTTAATTTCTTTTCACACTGTGCTAAAGTCTTGTCTGTGGTTAATATCACATTTGGTTTAAATGTAGTGAATAGCAGGTTTTAAAAACAGGTTTTGTTTTGTTTTTTTAAATAAAATTCATGTCTGTTTAATGCTTTGTTTCAGTCTTTCAAAAGGAGGTATTTCCACCTCACACAATTAGGCGATGGCTCCTATAACCTGAACTTCTACAAGGATGAAAAGATCTCCAAGGAGCCCAAAGGAACCATCTTTCTAGATTCCTGCATGGGCGTGGTTCAGGTATGATGGAGAATAACATGCTTTTTATTTTAGCCCTTTCTTTTGAGGTGTGCGTGTGTGTGCGTTCAGTTTTGCACGTAGAGAGGAACACATCCTCCCACTCTCAGTCAGGAGTTAAACAACCATTGCTTTATCTGGAACGCTGCACTAGTCATATGGAAACAGAGGAGATATCCATATGGAGATTACATCAGTGGTTTCGGTGTCAGAAAATTGCATTTTCTGTCTCTTTGCATTTAGCACTCTGTCTTTCTTGGCGTCCGGCCTGACATAGAACATTTCTTTGAGGCTGAGCTAATGTAAGAATAGTTTCAAACAAATACAGCTACAGTAACGTGCATTGTTATAGTGAAGTTAATGGAAACAATACGGAAACTTTTAATCTGGCAAACATATTTGCAGGTGACTTAACCAAAATGTGCAAGAGTGCAGAAGAAATACAGAAGATGCGGTGAAGGATTAATCTCGGAGTTATTTTCTCCACACTTCATTTCCTCTTGTGCAGTTTTTACTCTTGTTGGAATAATTTCCGTGTGATTTTCCCAATTAATTCGGTTCATTGAAATTAATGTTTGGACCTGATTTTCAGTGTTCTGATGGAGGTTGTACGTACATGTTTATATGTATAGCTATTTAAACTTTAATCAAAACATACATTTTTTTAATTAAACCAGTATGAAAGAAAAGCATTGGCTTCTTTACCTGATAAACACCTCCTACAGCCCACACTACTCCCAAATGCTGCGCACAGAAAAAAAAAGATGACAAAAGGTTAAAATAGCAGTTTGGAGATATGGACCTGGTGCAGGTTTAAAAAGTAAGATGAACAAGTTTATGTCAAATATAATACTGGATTACATCATTAGCTGTCTAGAATTATGTACTTTTTGAGTTGGAATTTGAGAAACATATCCCAGTTTGACTTCTCAGTCATTTAAAAAAAATAGTTGAAATATCTGTTAAATAGCCATTTTCCAGCCAAAACATCTATAGTTTGCAGCACTTGATAATAGATAGTGCTGCTACTATTTGTCCGACGTAAATAAATTGAATTAGCTGATTCTAATAAATGAAAAACTTTCTATAATCAGTTTATTATAATTTTATAATCATTCAAGATGTTTTTGTTGCAAGACAACTCTACCCTAGCTTGATTTCTTTTGTGTAGCTATTGTTTTCTGATTGTTATCAAATGTGCAGCAATGTATGTGTGCACATCCTCCTTATGTCCTGTCTGGTAATCAGTTTGGTTGGTATCCCAGTGACTAGAGACTCTGGTGTTCCTCCACGAGGTTTGGTGTCATAAGCATTCCAGTAAACACAGACCTAACAGCTTTAGCAAATAGGTTACCTTGTTGCCTTGAGCAGCACACTCGCGGTCAAACCTCCCTCAGTCTGGTTTTTAATGAACCAGGCTGTCTCAAGCACGTCGTTTAATTGTTTAATAACAGAAACTCCCCCCCTCAGAGCACAAACACGGAGGCTGATTGCCTGTCTCCCTTACTGGCAAGTGGCTTAGGGTTAGCTCATGTTCCACTCAGTTAAAGTCACTCAGTGAGGAATGCTGTCTAGAATAATAAACAGATTATGAAACCTGGCAGAGCAGTGAACAAGAACAACCAGGTGTTGGGTGAAAAGCAAAGAATCTACAGTTCTTCTGGTACCGTACATCTTTTTTTTTTTTTTTTTTTTTTTTTTTTTAACCAATTCAGTTTTATTTTTTCTGCAAACACAAGTCCAGTCAATCTGTTATCCTGTCGTCCCGAGAGCTCAGAATCCTTTCGCAATAAATAAATTAATTCATTTATCCATTATTAATAATCACTATATCCTGTTAACACTAAGTGCAATACAGAAATACACCCTGGATGGGATGCTTTTTCCATAGCTTGGATATTCAGAGGAATTGAGACAGGAATCATGGACTGCCATATTGCCACATATACGGACGAACTAGAAAAACTCTGTAACAATTTCAGCCGTTGCCTTAAAGAAGACCTTGTGCTTATCCTCTACTTCCTCTTGCTTGCTTAATATTCATAATTCGTCTGGTAAGAGATCCGTCTGCCCTCTTTAAGCAGATTTTTGGCAGGCAGTAAGTCTTGTGTCCTCACATGGAAACATTTTCACCTGCTTTCTGTGTTTTTTTTTTTACACACATACTGTACAGTATACACTATGTCTTTCTATAACAGAGCAAATTTTCAGACACACAAAATCTGAGCTGGATGTTAAAGTATTACCATACAATAATGTTGTCTAGTGTTTTCATATAATATATAATAATAGATTTCCATCTCTCAGAGGCCTGATTTCCAAAATCAAAATCTATAGTCTGCTTGTAAAAGAATATAAGTTATATCAATCAGAGAGATAACTTTTCCCTCACACTTCTCTTTGTCCATTCTGGAAAAGGCTACTGACTCTTTTCCAACACACACTTCACACCCATTACCAAAGCAAAAAAAAATGGCTAGACTCCATTAGTAGTGTTAACATAAGAACCATCTAACACATGACTATTTAAGGTAATCTGAAGCGTTCTTGCCTTTCTCTGTGTAGAATAATAAGGTGCGCAGGTTTGCGTTCGAGCTGAAGATGCAGGATAAGAGCGCGTATCTGTTGGCTGCCGACTCTGAAAGTGAGATGGAGGAGTGGATCAACACACTGAACAAAATACTTCACAGCAGCTTTGAGCTCGCCATGCAAGATAAGAGGAATGGAGATCTGCATGATGGTTTGTGTGTCTGTCTATCTATCTATCTATGTATGTAGGCCTTCGTTATTGGACCACCCAGACAAATGCGTCTCCTGACATGAGAGCAGATAACATAGAACACATCCAACTTAACCCCTGCACACATCCCTGTTATCTGGTGCAGTGACATATCCCAGGCATCAGGACCCCTTCTGTATGTTTTAGTTTATCTGTTCTTAGTGCTCCATGTGTATTATTTGGTCTGTTTAAGAGACTGCTATGACACTCTGTCTCTAGGAAATTATCTATCATTAAGTACAGCGATCTGGATGCGAGCCATGTTAATAAAAGAGATGCTTTTTTCCCTTTCTGTAGATGATGACCTGGGGAAGACTGACAGCTCTTCTGGAAGTATGGACAGCTTTCAGGTAGGTCTTGTACAGTATGCTGTAGAGCTATGGTTGTTTTGTTTCATTTTCTCACATAACCCTTAAAAACACAATATTGCTTTTCTAACGTTTCTCATAACAATATTGTTCAAACTCAGGTGTGAAAATGACTCACTTGTGCTGCTTCAGCTGATATGAAAGCTGGGCATGTTTTTTGTTCTGAATTCTTATGCTTAGAGAGTTTATAGTTTATTTGGTTCGTACTTTGGAACATTAAACACACCACGGCATGCGTTTTAGCCCTTCGTGTTATGAAAAGCATGGTTAATCGACTTTTTTATGCTACTGGTTCTATAATCCAAACTGTAACCATGAAGCCTCAGAATTAAAATTAAAGTGAAAGCTCTGCGTGCTCGGATTTCTTAAATGGCCATTTTTTTTTCAAATTGGTTTTTAAAGATTGCAGCACTCTTGAAAACCACAAAGTAAGCAGCATATAGATGTAAATGAAAGTCAGATCAGCAATGTGCATTCAATCAGAAAGTTTAATAATGTTCATCAGGGATGCATTAAGCTTTTCCATGCCCATGATATTCAACCAGAAATACGAAGTGGCCAAATAAAAGATGAGAAGCATAGATAGTGCTCTCAAAATCGTTTCCTGGACACAATCCACACCCAAAGGCAGGATTTGATAACAAATGAAACAAGTAGTCGACACTAAAACCACAAGCTTGACCACACATGACAGTGCTCAAAACAATAAATGAATACGATCATCTTTCAATCACTCGCCCGATTGAACAAGAAGAGATGCGTATGAAAGAAATGTTGCTTACGTAGAGGGCTCTTCTCCTGTTTTTCTTGGAGGTGAAGTCCTAAATTCTTGAATTAGTTTACCGAAATCCATTTGGCACAGAAAGTCATCCTCGATTGATAGTAGAAAGAGTTCAGCCCTTGCGGTGTGAGATCTATTGTGGTCTTTCTCTGGCTCGCCTAATTTCAAAATAAAGTTGTAAAAAAAAAAAGTTAGTGAGAGATTCATGCGTCTGCTTTTTTGTTGCTGGTGTTTTTCGCTATTATATTTCCTATTAGCCTTATGAGACTTTAACACTAATAATCTGCTAATAGAACCAAGTACATGTGATTCTTGAGACGTTTTTAAGTATTTCTAATGGAAATAGGTCAGTTTAATGAATGTCTCTTGTTTTTGTTTACATGCATGCATGTACGCATGTGTATATATAAAATATCTGTGTGTGTCTGTGTGCACATGCATGTTTCATTGTACACAGCCTAATATTGTTATTTAATCCAATGCAAACAAATAATCTAGCAGCAGAATATTTTTTTTCGCTATTTGTACACCTGTACTTCAATATACAGTATATTGACTTGTGTCACGTGTGTTGATTTTACATTTCACCCCATTCCTCAGCACTCTTCTTGTCATTACACAGTATGCTTATCAATTTGTGAAAACGTCACAATGAAATGTTAGTGATTAGGTGAGTGTGCAGTAACGTTTTGAACGTGCATTTCTTCAGAGCGCCAGAGATATCGAGTCTAAGATGAGAAATGAAACTCGGCTGAAGCTGTTCACACTGGATGCAGACACACAGGTAACAGACTCTAAGAAAACAATCTGACCGCCAAGAAGAAGTCTTTTTAAAATTACCGGACAAATGATTTGAACATGTACGCTGCTGTCCTTAAGATACCCATGTGTGTCTGTATATAGAAGTTGGACTTCTCCGGGATCGAGCCAGACATCAGGACCTTCGAGGAGAAATTTGGGAAGCGGATTCTTGTGAAATGCAACGATCTGGCGTTCAACCTGCAGAGCTGTGTGGCGGAGAATGAGGAAGGCCCAACTACCAATGTAACCCATAATATCTTGGTTAATGAACAATATTTGATGACTTTAGTAACTGAACTGAACTGATCTGTTTTCTACATGTGCATCGCAGGTGGAGCCGTTCTTCGTCACACTGTCCCTGTTTGATGTTCAGAACAGTCGGAAAATCTCAGCAGATTTCCACGTAGACCTGAACCACCCATCAGTAAGAGCCATGGTTCCAAGCTCTGGCGCTCAGATTATTAATGGAGCTTCAGATGGTGCAGAACAAACACAGGACAACCCACCAGACGCGTTTCTGCAGTATCCAAGACAGGTTGGGAGCACTAGCACATACATGGGCGTGACTACACAGCAATGGGCAAGATTACCTCAAACGTTAAAGGACATGAATCTAGTCAATGCTTACAGTGTCATTTTGTTAAATAATAGAATTAGCTTATGGTTTGCATAAACATCAATCAGTATCAGCAATGCATAGTTACCAACAAGACACAAATCATGTGTTTTAGTGCCACTTTGATGCTCTGAATTGTTTAAAAATCTTCCTAGTATCACTAAGCATGATGTCCCGTGTGTGTGTGTGTGTGTGTGTGTGTGTGTAGGGAGTGTTTTCTGTGATGTGTCCACACCCAGATATCTTTCTGGTGGCTCGGATTGAGAAAGTTCTTCAGGGAGGAATAACTCACTGTGCCGAGCCATACATGAAAAGTTCTGATTCCACCAAGGTAATGTGAGTGGGTTAGTCGGGGGATCTAGTTCACAAATCTTAACGCCCATACTGTATGTGCACTGATGTGCTTTTTATAGAAATACAGCGAATGATCAGTCTGCATGGAAATGTTTTTATGTACTCTCGTTTCTTATTTTCCGCATACTTCTCTCTCCTCTCAGACAGCACAGAAAGTGCTGAAGAACGCTAAAGTTGCATGCAGCAGGCTCGGCCAGTACAGGATGCCATTTGCGTGGGCAGCCAGGTAAGAAAACCTCACTTTCCAAGATTAATGAAAAACCTGTTGCTTGGCTATGTTTGTGTGTGCTCTACAATTTAATGCACTTCATAGACTAGGGGAACTAATTTGGTTTCTGCACTTGTTTTATTTGGCAAATGATGCAGACATGCTTCATCGTTTATGTTAATTTATTTTATTTACTTATTTATTTATTTATTTTAATTAATAAAATGAGAAAACCGAACTTCCGAAAACCGAGAAAACTGTCGTCATTCTACCAGCCCTTTATCAGTAGAGAGTCAGACTATACAGGTAAAACACAAGTTCTAGGGCCTCGGTCTGGCTTTACTCCTTCTCACTTTAGTCTTTCCAGTTTCACTTATGTACCGAGCTTATGTACTATATACCTTATGTATTATAATCAGCTGATTATAATAAGAAAGCAGATGAATTACAATAATATTCTTGTCTTTTATTGCATTTTGACCTGTCTGATATTTCTACAAATGGAGCCAGTGTGTTCTTTGTCTTGCAAGATAAAGATGAATTGATGTTTTTGTTTTTTCTCTCTTTGTTTCAGGCCGCTGTTTAGGGATGCAAGTGGGGCACTGGATAAAAATGCACGCTTCTCTGCAATTTATCGGCAGGACAGTAACAAGCTATCTAATGAGGACATGTTTAAACTTCTAGCTGATTTTAAGAAGTTAGTCCTTTTTTTTTTTTTTCCTTCTGGCTGGTGTATTCTTGTTAGCCATCGATTACAATACTGTCCTTTATCTTCTCTCTGTGCTCACACTGACACTAGTACTGTAGCAGTCACGTTGGGGTTGGGTTAATTTTAATACTAAATGGAAACTGTTTCCACTATGAGAACCAAAGGGCCTCACAGTAATGTCTA
The DNA here is from genome assembly GCA_030522415.1 of Channallabes apus. Lineage (NCBI taxonomy): Eukaryota > Metazoa > Chordata > Actinopteri > Siluriformes > Clariidae > Channallabes > Channallabes apus. The sequence goes on along the minus strand of CM060109.1, from coordinate 36,699,910 downwards.
TACAGTCTCACTCACACACTCATCATCTATATCACTGTATCCTGTACCCACACATACACACTCATTTACACTCTATAGGAATGCCAGTTAGCCTAAACTGCATGTCTTTGGACTGTGGGAGGAAACCGGCATATCCGGAGGAAACCCACCAAGCACAGGGAGAACATGCAAACTCCACACACACACACACAGACCCTGAGGAGGGAATCGAACCTGGACCCTGGCGAGGCCACAATGCTAACCACTAAGCCACCATGCCACCTCTATGCAGTGTCCCTGGATATTTTTTTTTTTTAATGTGTTTTCTATATATATATATATATATATATATATATATATATATATATACGGTAGAGAGAGAGGTTAATAGCCCTTATACAGGGGTATGAACTTAAAGTTACTTTTTAATTCTCACTATAAAAGTAACTTTAAGTCAGAATTTGCCAGGGGTATGAATTATTTCGGGCTGTATACAGTATATGCCCGATATGTATATATGCCCAGTATATACTGTATATATTATAAAATTTATATTGTCCAATATCAAGCACCACGGTTTTATCTTACTGTAAGACAAACTTTAAAAATCTCTCTTTAATCACTTTTTGGTGTAGAATATTATGAGATATTCTGAAGCTGCATGTCCTGAAAATGTCACTGCCTCCCTTTTCTTACCATTCTTTGTGTGTTTCCATTATTATTAGAGTAAGGGTGAGGATTAAAATAGTGTCTTTCCTGTCTTCAGTCTGTCCTTTGTACCCATGTTTTTCTCAGGCCAGAGAAAATGGCTAAGCTGCCAGTGATCCTGGGGAATCTGGATGTCACTATCGACAATGTGGCCCCAGATCTCCCAAGTGAGTTAAACTTGGCACTGCTTCTGCTAACGTGATTTATTTTTAACTTTATTTGGTGGCTTTTTACATCCTGTGTATGTTTGTGTTAATTCGAGTAGACTGCATAACGTCCTCATACATCCCAGTGCGTCAGTTTGAGAGCAGTAATTGGAATGGAGTATTGTTTGAGGTCGAGGAGTTTGTGCCATGTATAGCGAAATGCTCACAACCCTTCACCACTTATAACAATCACCTGTATGTCTATCCACGTCATCTCAAGTATGACAGCCAGAAGACGTTTGCTAAGGTACCGGCACTAAATCTCTTTTTATTGGTGTAGTAAACATTTTCGTCTGTTTTTAATGTGAACATGATTACGTTGTGAAAACCTACTGTAGGAATGTGTGTGTCGACACTGTGCATTGCGTGTCTTCAGGCTAGAAACATCGCTGTGTGTATGGAGTTCAGAGATTCTGATGAGGAGGATGCACTTCCTCTAAAGGCAAGTTATAGTAATGTAAATGAAATCGTGAACATGTACACTGGATCTATTGTAGTCTGATCTATTTTCTGTACCTTGCAGTGTATTTATGGCCGTCCAGGTGGATCACTTTTCACGAAGAATGGTATTGCTGCAGTGTTACATCATCATCAAAACCCAGAGTTTTACGATGAGGTAAAATCCTTTTAAACCTCGCATTATTATCCTCTTACATTAGCACTAGGAGTATGGATTTTCTAAATGTGATTGTTTTTTTTTTCCTTCCATCAGTTTAAGATTGAGCTGCCAACTCAGCTGAATGAGAAGCACCACCTCCTGTTCACATTCTACCACATCAGCTGTGACACCAACAGCAAAGCTAGCACTAAGAAGCGGGAACAGGTGGAGACACAGGGTAAGGCAACAGGCACACAGGGTTAGCAAGCACTAACCCTAATGCAGTTTGTATTAGAACAGTCCTACCTTTGTGTCTGGACGGTTCAGGATGGACAGGTGCCGGCTCTCCAGGATAGAAAAAAAAACAAAAAACAAAGAGTGTATGTTGTAGTTAACATGAATGTGAACTGAATGAGATTTTGAGGTTTGAATAAAAAAAAAAAAAAACATTGTTTTTTAGCACAATTGCTACCTTCACATTTACTTATGACGAAAATGTAGAAAATCTCTAAGTAAACAATCTTAATACACAACACTATAACATGAATTCAAAGCCAAAAGCGCAAATGTCTTGGAGTAAAAGACTTTCTAAAAGTTCTTTCTCCAATATTATAGCAGTTGTGAAAAGTTACACTCTTCCTAAGGTCTTGTGGTGCATACTGTAGTACTACTGTATCTTTGGAAGGATAAATAAAAAAAAACAAGTTTTTGATAATATTCTACTGTATTATATGCATACTAGTGCATTTCCAGTGTTTTTTAATTTGTATACTTTTTTATGAATAAAAAAGTTTGGACCTTGTCATAACCCCTTCTGTGTGTGTTTATGTGCATGTGACTAGTGGGCTATGCATGGCTGCCCTTACTGAAAGATGGCAGAGTGATCATGAATGAACAGAATGTTTCTGTAGCTGCAAACCTACCTGCTGGCTACCTCAGCTGCCAGGAGGGCAACAGCAAGGTGAGCACGTCCTGCGAAGGCCAGCGTCTGGCATTACAGAGCAGCTCTAAATATTTTAAAATTGCTCTTATTTCTAAGCATGTGCTCACCTGTGATTATTTGGTTTCGTTTGTGACACAGCACACAAGCCCTGAAGTGAAATGGGTGGATGGAGGAAAAGCACTTTTTAAAGTCTCCACTCACCTGGTGTCCACAGTCTACACACAGGTCTATCATTTTTTTTCACTTCACATCTGAATGCATTTTTGTCTTGTGATATTTCCTTAGATTTCATGGTGTTTTTGTTTTACAGGATCAGCATCTGCATAATTTCTTCCAACACTGTGAGAGCACTGCATCTGCAGCGCAGTCCACAGGAGGCGAGCTGGTTAAATATCTTAAGGTATGACTCTATGATTCTGTCAGTTTCTCACACTTTCAATATAGTCAGTACGTATTAATGTGCCTGTCCATGTGCTTCCTGAGGATGTTTGGCACGTCAGCCTTGTTTTCACAGCTTAATATGACCGTTTTTTTTTTTTTTTTATGTACTCAATACGTTCGAGAGCTCAGTAGGGAGCTTCACACACACACCATGTCTCTGGACTGTATGTCTAAACACATTTTCGTTCTGATAACAGTATAGAAAGCACCATCATGGATTTTTGTCCTTCACCCTCCACCTATTAGCTCCCCAGAACAATGTTCCACAACAGTGCCCTAAAACTGATCAAATGATAAAGCATCATCCAGCTGCTGTTTAACATGGGAATGATTAGACATGTGGTTTGAGCTTATTTAATCAAGGCTTAAAGGCTAAGTGATCAGCTAAGCCAGAATAAAGGATTGTGCATGTGTCATTTCCAGAGTCTGCATGCAGTGGAAGCTCACGTGATGATAAACTTCCTCCCCACAATTCTAAACCAGTTGTTCTGCGTCCTCACCAGTGCAGCTCTCGAGGATGTTGCTGTGAATGTCACAAGGTCAGTTCTCACGCGCGATATTCACAATCGACTGAAATGACTGAAATCTTTCTATCACGGCCGGTATTAGATTCTTCCAGTGGTTTGTGCTCCATTGGCTTTTCTGTGTGATTGGACTGGATGGGCTGGCCTTTGGTTCTCCACTGGCGTAAATGAGCCTTGGGTCCCATAATCATGTCAATGTCAACAGTTTACTGGAATATAATTGATAATCAGCTGGCAGTGGTGTTAGTGTTGTGGCTGCTTGGTGCATATCAAAACTATAAGTGTTTATTTCAATTCACAGGGTTATGATCCATATAGTAGCTCAGTGCCATGAGGAGGGCTTGGAACATTATCTTCGCACATATGTTAAGGTAAGTAACCTCAATAAAGCATTTATTGCAATTACACCCAGACTGAACTACTCTAAAGAGTCAGGGTGTGATGTACAGTATTGCTAAGTCTAGCTTTTGCTGTTTACATTTTTTTACTCAAAAATAAACCCTCATGTTTGTTTCGTTTCTGTGTGTGAATGTGTTTGTCTGCCTGTAGTATGTATTTATGACCGACGCTAACACAGCCACTGGGAAAACGGTGCACGAGGAGCTGGCTAAAGCCATGACCACCATTCTAAAACCTTCCACAGACTTTCTCACCAGCAACAAACTGCTTAAGGTAGATAAATATATCATGATGAAAATGATGTTTTATAGATAGCATATTGTAAGCACATTATAATACTTGGATTTAATTTAAGCCTTTCTGGGCAGTGGCCTGGGAAAACCATTTGAAAAGATGAAATATGAGAAAAGAGATGAGAATATAAATCTGCAAGATGAATAACCTAGGCGAAATGAAAAATTAATCAAAACATTTCCACATTATTGTACTGAAATCTATTTGTTTTCGTAAGGTGAGGGTGTTCGGTTACGCTGTTATTGTTAGTTTTTGTCTGTTTGACAGAATTCATCCACAGTGACATGTGACCAGTTTTCCCTGACCACCAGATGTGTGCACATTTCCGCTGCATAAGGGGCAGCTGTGTTTGTGTGTGTGTTTTTTTTTTTGTTTTTTTTTCCTGAACTATTTTTCCACTTTGGCACAATGAGTCAAATCCAAGCCTGGGTTAGACATATATTTTGTGTTTTCTTTGTTTTCCTATATTCAGTACTCCTGGTACTTTTTCGAGGCCTTAGTGAAGTCCATGGCACAGTACTTGATAGACAGCGGTAAAGTTAGGGTAAGCACATTTGACTGCACATTCACTTGTAAATGCTGTAACTGAAGTAAAAGACATAATTTTTATTGTCCCCTGTTTTTTAACTTTTGTACTCTTCAATTTAGCTGTCCAGGAACCAGCGTTTCTCAGCCTCCTTCCACCACACAGTGGAGACCTTGGTCAATATGATGATGCCTCACATCACACAGAAATACAAAGACAACCTGGATGCGACTCGCAATGCCAACCACAGTCTAGCTTTTTTCATCAAGGTCAGTAATGATATTCAGACCACAGGCATATCAGATTTAAGCACAGAGTAGCCAGTAATAATCTATTCCTATTTAGTTTTTATTTATTATTATTTTGATTGTATTATCTATGTTGGTGCCAGTGGAATTATGGAATTAAACTATCTGACGCACATCTGGTACTTGTATCCACAGCGCTGTTTTACTTTCATGGATCGTGGTTTTGTCTTCAAGCAGATCAACAACTATATCAACTGCTTCATGCCTGGAGATGCTAGGGTACCATTTTTTTATTACCATTACTATTTTTATCTCTTATCTTTACATGACTGATGAACCCTACTCTTACATCCTGATTTGTTCTTGTTTCATCTATTGTAAAGATAATTTAAAAAGTTGGATCTTTCTCCATAGACCCTGTATGAGTTTAAGTTTGAGTTCCTGAAGGTGGTGTGCAACCATGAGCACTACATCCCTCTTAATCTGCCCATGCCGTTCGGGAAAGGGCGGATAATGAGATTTCAAGGTGAGAATTAATATAGACGTGGTTTTGCAAGTACTTATTGTAGAAATATTATAATGTTAACAAAATCTTATTGAATGTAAAAGAAAAAAAAAATATTTAACAATTATTACTGGATAATAAAAACTTGTATCTTGACTGTATAAAGATTCAGGATAAAATATGGCTAGACTTGAACCACCAAACCAAAAAAAAAAAAATCCAATTCAGTTTAAGATGTCTTTACTCTTTGTTTATTCTTTACAGACATTTGTAACAGATATGTATGCACTCAATATGCTTGTGTATCTGATGCATAAATTTCCTAACACTATTTAAAGCACTTGTTTAGTGTAAATGAGTGTGTTTTGCTCTCGTGTTTTGTTTGTGTGCCTCATCAGCAGCTCCCTACTACAGTATGGAGTCTCAGTCTACTCTAGGTAGGTAAGGCATAGTGCCTACCTTCCTGATCATTAAAAATCCTTGATCAATCTTGGAATACTTAAATCAGTATAGCATGATGATTACATCACTGTCATTTTGAATACAAATGATGCATTTTAGTTTATCAATCAGTTTCACTGATTAGTATTAGAAGAGTGGGAGGTAAGTAGAGAGAACATGTTAAATTGTTAATGTTCAACTTTTTGTCCTTTTAACTGCAGTTTCGCAAAAAGTGATGTTAAAGCATAGTGCAAAATATAAAATTAGCTATTATTAGTTAAAACTGGTGATTAATTTATTAGCAACTGGGATGCAAAAATATTATTTAACCCCAAAAGTGGACACTGAATGTAATAAACATTTACTGTCAGCTCTAGAGTTATTGCACCCTCTGTAAGGTTTTATTAAAGGGTTATGAAAAATGTTTGTGGTTAAATTATCCTTTCACTTTCATAGTGGAAACATGAAAAAAATCTAAATTTAAGATTTTTTTAGATTACATTTTTTCAGATATCTGCTTCTGGTTGCTGTCTTCTGACTATTTCTTTCAATTGTCTGCAACCGAATCTCAAACAATACATAGCTGTTGATAAGGTTTAGATTTTTCTTGAAATAATAGAATTTCAATTAAAGTGTAGATTTTTCTCATATTTTTAGTCAAGCTGAAAGCTAATTGACCGCAAACACATTTTTTATAATATTTCTTTACACTTCTTTCCCAAGGATAACAATATTTCTGGATCTGACTGTATGTACATAACAGATGCCTTTGCCTACTCCCACTTAGTTATATCATATAACACATTTTTCATAATGTACTGTTTTTTTAACACAACTTCCTCCTTTCCCATTCCCTCCCTCTCTCTCTCTCTCTCTCTCCCTCTCTCTTTCTCTTTCTTTCAGATCTTCAGTTGGACTACTCTCTTACTGATGACTTCTGTAAGAATCACTTCCTGGTTGGACTTTTATTAAGGGAGGTGGGTGCAGGCCTGCAGGAGTTTCGTGATATTCGTCAAATAGCCATCCAGGTGCTGAAGAACCTGATGATTAAACATACCTTTGATGATCGTTACACATCCAAGGTAAGGCTTTGTTACCATATGTTCTGTTATGTATAACTGTACGCGTTGTACTTGACATGCATCATCGTTGTTACCTTTGTTTGGGTTTACACGTGTGTGTGTGTGTGTGTGTGTGACGACCGTGTATTGTGTGTTTCAGAGTCAGCAGGCGAGGTTGGCTACCCTGTACCTGCCTCTCTTTGGTCTTCTCCAGGAAAACGTCCAGAGACTCAATATTAAAGATCCCTTGCCTTTGACCAACAGTCTCTCCAACAGCGTAAGACTGACTCCTACTGACTGCAGTCTGCAAATACAACTATTATTATCCTCTTCTCATATTTACTCAGGTGGAATGGCCTGTTGTGTGTTGCAGACTGTACGTGATGAACCGGTTCATTCCAGCCCTTTGATGACCCCCCCTAAGACAGGGAGTCATATCGAGAGCAGCTTGCATAAGGATGTGTTTGGGGTTATATCGGGAACAGGTGAGAGAAGACAGCTGCGAGACAGTCATTGAGAATCAGTATTTCATTACTGAATAGCACCAAGTTTGGTTATTTTACAAAAGTAGGAACAGGAAGTCATAGCCAATGAATCAACAATGCATCTATGGAGATAGTTAGATGTATTGAAAACCAAAACAAATCATGAAAAATTAAATCTCTAATGAAAGAAAACATGAAAATTTATTTAAAGGAATCAAACTAAAATTGGTTGAAATGATAAAAATTATGCAAAACTTAAACACTATTCAGTATTAATAGAGAAAAAAGTATAAAAGAGAAAAGTAAAGCAATATTAATTACTTTGCCAGCAAATAAATGAAGGTGGTGTTGTTGTTTTTGTATGATCCAGTCACTCCACATGCATCTTCCACTCCGAACATCTCTGTACGTCACGCTGATTCACGCTGCTCCCTCATCAGCACTGATTCAGGAAGCAGTCTACCAGAACGCAACAATGACAAATCCCACCCTCTTGACAAGGTACAGCCTAATAACATGTTCCCTCACTCACCAAAAACATGCTCATTTATTAAAATGCTGCATCATGTATTTAATCATGAAGTAGCCTAATAATTCTCCATAACCAGAAATGTACTTAATTAACATGTGTCTTAACTGTATGTCTGTCTTGGCTTGATGGATTTTCTGTCACCTGGATAATTCTCCTTTTGTTATGTTAGACCGATGTGGGGATTAGGATTTGGTGCTTGACTCGGTCACATTTCTATACACATTTGCCCGCCTGCTGGCTGAATTTCGGAACAAACCAGCATGAAGTGTTGTCATAGTGTGAGTCATTATAGACTGGTGGGTTTGCTAACCCAGGCTTGTGTGGTTGCTCTTTGCCCTTGCTGGCGTCAGAGGGAGAATTTTGTGCGCCGTCACTCCACCAGCATGCTACGCTCCATCTCCGAGAGTGAGGAGAAGGTGCTTTCCATAAGGGCCAAACGCCAGACCATGGACTTCTCACTGCTGTCTGCTCCCTCATTCAACCATATATCCAGCCACAGCAAAACAAATGCTCAAGTATTACATCACTTTGCTCTGAGTTCTCGCTGTATTCCACTGACCTGTGTGTGTGTGTGTGTGTGTGTGTGTGTGTGTGCATGTGGATTTAGAGACCCCCTCCCTATCTGATGAGCTCTGCTTTTGTATGACCCAGCAGCGGTGCATTTGTTTGAAGTGGATTTTCTACTGTCAGTACATACAATATTTACAATAAAGTATACTGTACCTTGGCATATGACTCTCTAGCTCATAAATCCCATTACTCATACATTAGAGACAAAATTAGCAACCCCCTAGTATTGTAGCCACATGTGCTCCATGTGAACAGCCTATGAGTTTTCCAAGGTTTGAAAGTTTTATTTCTTGCTGGCAAGGCTGACCGGTGTGTCTCTGTGCCAGCTGTGTGCTATGGCAGACACATTAGGCCTTCTGCTACCACTTTACTCATATTTTCTAATCCATGTTACAGCTGTCGTGGGTTTATATCTCTGCTTTGTATTAGGTGTCCTCAGTATAGTGTACTTATTAATGGTCTGGTGTACAGTAAGTTGAAGCTTTAAACTCATCAGTGTAAAATATTGAGGATGCTGAGTACAAAGCAATCCGGTTTGAGTGTGCGACATTGTGATCTCTGAAAGATTGCGCTTCTCTAAATTAGCATGGAAAGTGTTTCCTCTGTTATGGTAAGTAAAGAAAAATGGAGAGAAAATATTGTACTGATCTGTCTTTGTGTGTGTATGCGTGTGTATATATATAGCAGTGCAATGTGGCTGCAGCTCTGGGTGGATCGCTCCTGCGCTGTGATAAACTAGAGCAGTCTGAAGTGAAGAGCCTGTTAATGTGTTTCCTTCATGTGCTCAAGAGCATGTCTGAAGGTAAGATAGCATGTGAACATAGAGAAATCTGTGTCAGTACTTGCATGCCTATAACCAAGAAGAACACGTTACTGCAGATACTAATGAGCTAATTCACATGAATACTTCCCTATAACCAATTTGATTATTGTGTAAACTTTACTTTTCCTTAGATGCACTGTTTACTTACTGGAATAAAGCTTCACCTGGAGATCTGATGGATTTTTTCACTTTGCTGGAGTAAGTCCTGCCTTATAGTGTTTTGAATATAGGTTATATGCAGATACAATTAGCAATCTCATCATAATAAACCCCGTAAGCCAACACCTGCATAAAATCCCATGGATCCCACTATTTTTATTTATTTATTTATTTTTTATCAAACCATTCAGATATGTTTGATTATTTAAATGTGCGCTGTACAGTAATTGTTTGTCTACTTATTGGCTTCATAGTGCTTTTTATTCCTAAACTTTTCACTGATTGGTGCAATAAAGGTTGAGTAGCAGAGCCTTATAATGTTGTTTTACCTGCGACATACATGGATCACTCTCCGCCATCTTGCGTCGTGTGCATCGTTGTGATCTTTCCTCATCACTGTTTCATTTTAATTCATTTTAGTCGTTGTTGGCATCATCGTCGTCGTCCTTCGTTCGTCACTTTTCCTCTACCCGAAACTCCCCCTAAATCATTCAGAAACCTTATTAGGAAGCACTAGCACAGTCAGTGGGCAGGCGACACATGTCTTCCTGGAAGAGCTCATAAATGTCGTTAGACAAGATGTCTCCGAAAAGGCATTCACAAACTGTCTTCTATTGCTCTATCTGCAGACTCTGTCTCCACCAGTTCAGATACATGGGGAAGAGATACATTGCCAGGTAATGCCTTTGTTTGTTATACTTTGACTATACAATACTAGCCAAAGTATTTGACTGTTTTTATTAATAAGTTGAATGTCTGTTTAACTGTATGAATGAAAAATTATGATTATAGAAATACATAATCTTGTGTTTATTTTTTTTATTTATTTAATTAGTCTATATTGTACTAGTTTAACACAAGTGTGTTAAACTTGTGTTAACAGCCAATCTAATGCACAAACGCGTACATACTCGTATATAAGAGATTGAAATGTACTCGTCCTTGGATGGTTGAGACGCTGCTAGACCTGGGTTAAGAGTTGTCTCTAACCATTCACAATGTCTGTCTCTTTATTGCTGCACATGCTCCAAGTATAATTCCACTCACACATTCATGCACACATGTGTATAAACACGCGGCTCCTACTTGTGCTGGGGTAAGAGCAAACGATCTTGACTGAATTGTTCTGCGTTTGCATGTTCTTGTCTGTCTGCATCTGTGGCATGCTACCTGACATCACCCTCATTAATGTTCCATTCTTACTCTTCATCACTTTCTCATGATATGCATAAAGTTACAAATGTTGATGCAAGCTGCTGTGTTGTTTGTGCTGCATGCTGAAGAAGCTTATTATTTTAAGAGTTTTTACAACCAGTAACCTCAGCTGTTATTGTATTCACGTTACTGTAGATAACTGCATTTGCTAAAGAAGTTGAGAGCAACATTTTCTCTACAGTTGCTGGGCATGGAAGTAGGAGCAACGTTATGCAGTATTATAGGCGATTAAATTTATCCTGCATGGTGACACAGTCAACACGACATGTTTTCTTTTTACTGATATTGATGAATTGTGCAAAGTATGAGCAGGGACATGAACTAGAGGATTAATAGTGCCTGAATTAATTTAACGCAGCTCGTCAGTGGTCATCCACACTGGCTATACTTTATAAACAATGTTAATCATGTGTAGCCCATCATAGTTCTTCACTTTGTGTTTTTCACTGTATGTCACTGCCCCTACTAAATCTGGCTGTGCCGGTCTCATTGTTTCCTCCTTAGGAGCCAGGAAGGGTGCGTAGCACATGAGCGCAAGTCTCAGACTCTACCTGTGTCCCGCAGTAGAGCTGGAATGATGCATGCTCGCTTACAGCAGCTCAGCAGCTTGGATAATTCATACACTTACAACCACAGTGAGTTACACTGACTTCATCATGCTTTCTTTCATTCCTCAACGTCTTCTCCCATTCATCATCATCATCATCATCATCATCATAACAATCAGTGTCACCATGATCACCACACATTACCCTCTGCACCTCTTGCTCCAGGCCATTAAAAAAAAAAAAAAAGTGTCTCTGTGAAGAAAACAGAAGGTTACACAGTCAGCATAATAAACCCAGTCTCTATGTTTTCAGTGTCAGAAAGATTGCAAGTATACTTGGAATTTTTGTAAATCCTGGTAAGAACTGATTGGTTTGATGCAAGTCAGTCTCATGTCCCATGATCCCATGTTTCATAATTACATCACCAGCACATCAATCATTCCATGATATGAACACTATTTTTGATCTTTAGTAGTACATTGCATCTCAGCATCTCCTTGCCATCCTTACCTCATACCTCCTTTTCTTACACATCTTTCAATTTGAATGTTTATATATTATTTTCTGTAGGCTGTTTATAAGAGAGGGAATGCTAAAGGTGTTTAAGACTCTGTATAGTACATTACATCTCTGTGCTGCCTCTCCTTTTCCAGATCATATCTTTTTCTCTTACATACATGATGCTTATATTTGCTGTGTAAGTTGCGGTAATTTCATGTGTTAAAATAAAATGTGTGTGTGTGTGTGTAGCCTACAGTCATTCGGATGCAGATGTGTTAAACCAGTCACTGCTGGAGGCAAATATTGCTACTGAAGTGTGTTTGACCGTACTGGATGTACTAAGCATCTTCATCATGGGATTTAAGGTACAACACTTTTTTAATAGTTTTTCAACTCTCTTATTGTATGATCATTTGCATAGTTTAATACAAATTTCTTAAGTACTATATTTTCATTCTAAAATGGAATGACAAAGAAAGTGTGGTGAAGATTTGTTTTTGTTTTTTTTTTACATACAGCCCTCCTTCATTTCTCATTTTCCTCCTCAGACGCAGCTGAGTTTAGATCATGGGCACAACCCCCTGATGAAAAAAGTGTTTGCAGTCCATCTGTGTTTCCTGCAAATCAATCAGTCAGAAACAGCACTCAAACAAGTCTTCACTTTCCTGCGCACTTTTATCTACAAAGTAAGCTTGACCTCACCTCAGACCACTCAGTGTGCTCTGACATGTGAACAGTGTCTAAGGTTGTAGCATGAAGATTTCATTAACATGTCTGTATACAGTTCTGTAAAATACAACGGTTTATAACTCGTATCCAGTTTTCTAAACTCTTTTATAATTACGCTTCTCCCTGCAGTTTCCTTGTACATTTTTTGAGGGCCGTGCGGATATGTGTGCATCCTTCTGTTATGAGATCCTAAAGTGCTGTAACTCCAAACTCAGCTCCATCCGCTCTGATGCTGCCCACCTGCTTTACTTTCTCATGAAGAGTAATTTTGATTACACAGGCAGGAAGTCCTTTGTTCGCACTCATCTGCAGGTCACAAACATACAGAGCAAAAAAAAACATTGTCTCCTATTGATTTTAGAAAGGTTTGCTGAAGTAACGTGGATTTTTTTTATTTTTTTTCCCCCTCAGGTGGTGATTGCTGTCAGTCAACTGATTGCTGATGTTATTGGAATTGGTGGGATGAGGTTTCAGCAGTCTCTATCCATCATAAACAACTGTGCAAACAGCGACAAGACCATTAAAGTGAGTGATCTGTTGAACTAATGCTTACATGAACAAATACAAGAGCAGTCCTATTACGGATTGATTTTTATAATAGAGATTTGCTAGACTCGGTGCTCTGGTGGCTCTTGTAGAACACCGCATTTCCATCGGATGTGAAAGACCTGACGAAGCGAATACGTACCGTCCTGATGGCCACAGCTCAGATGAAGGAGCATGAGCGAGATCCGGAGATGCTGGTAGACCTGCAGTACAGTCTGGCCAAGTCGTATGCCAGCACTCCTGAACTGCGCAAAACCTGGCTGGACAGCATGGCTCGCATCCACGTCAAGAACGGAGACCTGTCTGAGGTATGAACTCTCACACATTCAAATTCAGACTAACCCATATCCTGTCTTTGCCTATACATACAGTCAGTCATTTTCTACCATCTGAACAGCTTCTGTTTTTGTGTAACTTTAATTCAGGCTGCCATGTGTTATGTGCATGTAGCGGCGCTGGTAGCTGAATACCTTAAAAGAAAAGGTAAACTCCCCACAGCCACACACTGTAGACTCCACTGTAGTTCATTATCAGTAATACAAAAGTAATACTGTTTTATTTATGATGTGTCGTCATTTCTGTCTTTATGTAGCCATGTTTAAACAAGGCTGCTCTGCATTTCGAGTGGTCACACCCAACATTGACGAGGAGGCGTCTATGATGGAGGATATGGGCATGCAGGACGTGCACTTCAATGAGGTCTGAACCCGTCAGTCATGGGACTGTATCTACACAAGAGATTGTGGCAGCATTAGCACTCATTAACCGTTCAAGTGTTGTCACATTGCTCACACACGAGGAACAGCACTAAATCACTTTTTTTTTTTTTTTTATAATGTCCTCATGTACATTAGTCACACTGATAAGAAAGTTACATAAAAGTATGAGACACTAATGTATCTGTACTTACTTATCTCTAAATCTTATCAGCCGTGGCTGATTTTATATTACAGTTCTTGCACATCGTGGTTTTATCTTAAAGCGGTCCTAGAAAATCTAGACCTTTTATTTGCATGTGACATGGCTAACAAAAATGTTGTGCAAAAGCATAAAATGCATCAAGCAAGGAAAACGTGAGAATTACCGAAATTGGGCCAAGAATTGTGTAACACATTATTAGAACCTGGAAGGATAGTAGCACCATACTTAAGGAAGAAATGTCATTGGAAAAAACTCATAAATGAATAAAAGTTTTGGTGAACTTGCATCATATATTAATTATCAATAGAAAACACATTGATGTTTAATAATAAACGGACGAGTGTTTTTCCACACATACACACACAGTGCAATGGGAACGTACAGAATTGGGACTAAACATCTGTGTGACCATAAGAAAACCACTTGTTAACGAGATTAATCAGGAAAAAGGCTTTGGTTTGCTAATGAGCATAAAGATTGGACTTTGGAGCGATAAAGGTCATGTGGCCTGATGAGTCCAGATTTACCCCATTCCAAAGTGATGTGCCTGTCAGGGTATGAAGTGAATGCATGAAGTGATGCGCTCATTATGCATGCCAGCCACAGTACAACACTTTGGAGATAGTGTTATGATCTGTTTGCTTCATTTGGTCAGATCTAGGCTGCATGTCATAATCAATGCTAAAACAGTTGATACAAATTTTAGAGTGTGCACCTTTTTTTTTTTTCCAGTCAGTTTATTTGTCTCACGTCTTGTATCACAGAAACAACACACATGTGCACCAGCGTCCTTGATACAGTTTGGACAAGCAGAGTTACTGTTTACATTAAAAAATCTGTTGCATTTTCTCATATGACCGTTTGTTTGGGTTTGATGTGGGTGTTTTAGGATGTCCTAATGGAGCTGTTAGAGGAGTGTGCTGATGGACTCTGGAAAGCAGAACGATATGAGCTCATCTCTGATATCTACAAACTCATCATACCCATTTATGAGAAACGCAGAGACTTTGAGGTACAGTAACAAATATGTAACACCTAGGGAAATTATCCATCCATCCATCTTCAACCCCTTATCCAAAGTTTGGTCGCGGAGATAGCAGTTCCAGCCAGGAACCCCAAACTTCCCTTTCCCCAGCCACCTCAGCTAACTCTGACTGAGGCGTTCCCAGGCCAGTGTGGAGATATAATCTCTCCATGATCTGGACCATGATATGGTCCTTGATCTGCCCCATGGTCTTCTTCCAGCTGGACGTGCCAAGAATACCTCCCTAGGGAGGCGTCCTGGTGACATCCATACTAGATGCCTGAACCACCTCAACTGTCTCCTTTCCCCGCAAAGGAGTAGTGGCTCTATTCTGAGTTTCTCACGGATAATGGAGCTTCTCATCTTATCTCTAAGCGAAAAGCCAGCTACAGTACCCTTATGAGAGAACCCATTTCGGCCGCTTGTATTTGCGATCTTGTCCTTTCGGTCATGACCCAACACTCATGATCATAGGTGATGGTCGGATGAAGATCGACTGGTAGATTTAGAGCTTTGCCTTTTGGCTTAAATCTCGTTTCGTCCCAACAGAACAGTAAAGCGACTGCAACAACACCCCTGCTGCTCCGATTCTCAGGCCAACCTCATGTTCCAATGTTCCATCACGCTGGGGAAATTAATAATGAAATAATTGCTTACAATAAATATACACTTTCCAGTGTACAGTACAGTGTTTAATAATAGCATTAATTAGAACAAAAAATATATAGTGATTTAGGATGTTATAACAAATCTCCTAGCAGTTTGCAAGACATTCCAAGGGGTGTCTCTGTAGTAGAGGATATGCATTGACTATATCATTATATGTAATATAATGATGTATATATAAATATATTGTTATGCAATTTGTGAACATGTTCACCTGCTTTGGATGTCACAGAAACTGGCACACCTATATGAAACGCTTCATCGTGCATACAGTAAAGTCACAGAAGTGATGCATACTGGAAAGCGGCTCCTAGGAACCTACTTCAGAGTGGCCTTCTTTGGGCAGGTAAGGAACTCTCAGTGGTTAAGAGTTTGGACTACTAATCTGTAGGTCATAAGTTCACGTTCCAGCACTGCCAAGCAGCTGCTGCTCAGTAGTATACACCATGTTCCAAATTATTACGCAAATGATATCTTTCTCTGATTTTCATAATTAGTAAATGCAAATGACAGTCAGTATAATTTTCTAGTCATCAACTATTAGGGTATAATTTGAATTTTATTGAAGAAACCTCCTAATGATATTTATTTTAAAAATAAAAAACTGAAAATGCACTGTTCCAAATTATTATGCACAACAGAGTTAAAACATATTATAGGTTTTAAAGAACTGAAAATAGGGTTTTGTTGAATTTGCAGCATTAGGAGATCATATTTACTGAAATCAAAAACTATTTCAATGAAAAACATCCTAACAGGGCATGTTACATCTTAACATAGGACCCCTTCTTTGATATCACCTTCACAATTCTTGCATCCATTGAACTTGTGAGTTTTTGGACAGTTTCTGCTTGAATTTCTTTGCGGGATGTCAGAATAGCCTCCCAGAGCTGCTTTTTTGATGCGAACCGCCTCCCACCCTCACAGATCTTTTGAGGATTCTCCAAAGGGTTTCAATGGGGTTGAGGTCAGGGGAGGATGGTGGCCACACCATGAGTTTCTCATCTTTTATGCCCATAGCAGCCAATGACACAGAGGTATTCTTTGCAGCATGAGATGGTGCATTGTCGTGCATGAAGATGATTTTGTTACGGAAGGCACGGTTCTTCTTTTTGTACCATGGAAGAAAGTGGTCAGTCAGTATACTTTGCAGAGGTCATTTTCACACCTTCAGGAACCCTAAAGCGGCCTACCAGCTCTCTCCCCGTGATTACGGCCCAAAACATGTTGACATCGCAGCCTTGTTGGGACATGGTGGCCACCCACCAACCATCCACTACTCTATCCATCTGGACCATCCAGGGTTGTACGACACTCATCAGTAACCAAGACTGTTGAAAAACTTGTCTTCATGTACGCCTGGGCCCACTGCAACCGTTTCTGCTTGTGAGCATTGATTAGGGGCCGAAAAGTAGGTTTATGCACAACTTGTAAGCCTCTAAAGGATCCTACACCTTGAGATCCGGAGGTCTCAATAGGAGGTCATATTTACTGAAATTATTAAATTTACTGAAACTATTTCAATAGTAAAGGATCCTACACCTTGAGATTCGCGGGACTCCAGAGACACCAGCAGCTTCAAATACCTGTTTGCTGCTTTGTAATGGCATTTCAGCAGCTGCTCTCTTAATCCGATGAATTTGTCTTGCAGAAACCTTCTTCATTCTGCCTTTACCTGCACGATCCTGTCTGTGCGCTGAATCAGCCACAAATGTCTTCACAGTACGATTATCACGCATAAATTTTCATGAAATATCTAATGTTTTTATACCTTGTCCAAGGCATTGCAATATTTGACGCTTTTCGGCAGCAGAGATCCTTTTTCTGTCCCATATTGCTTGAAACCTGTTGCCAGCTTAATAATGTGGAACAACCTTCTTCAGTACTTTTCCTTTAATTGGGCTCATCTGGCAAACTAATTATCACACGTGTCTGAGATTCATTTCAGTGATCCAAAGAGCCCTGAGACACAACACCATCCATGAGTTTAATTTAAAAATCAAACATTTAATGTTCATGACACTTACATCCAATTTGCATAATAATTTGGAACGCGGTGTAAACTTCAGTTGCTTTGGATAAGGGTGTTTGCCAAATGCTGTAAATGTAATTAAACACATTGCATACTGTATGTAAAAATTAATAAAATTGAATGCTAACTGAGATGAAATACATGGGGAAGCAATGCAGAATATTACAGTTTGGCATAATGTAATGACCAGTAACACAAAAGACAGCAGGAATGTAATTATGAAGAGCATCATTTCTCTCCATCCTGTGAACACTGTGATCTTTTTCTGCTTGTGTCCTAAAAGGCAGCGGTAAGTCCTTGTACACATTGGCTGGTTTGAGTTTGCTGTGTTGCACTACTACTGTATATTACCAGTCTCTAATTATGCTTTCTTGCTTTGAGAAGAAGACAGATTACTTTGTCATTGTCAAGTTTTATGCACTTGTACGAGGGGCGTTCAAGTCATACCATCATGGTAGACATGGTAGTCTTCTCAGTAAAAAGGAGCCGTGATCCGACTGCCTGCTTCACATACAGTACAGAATGTAATGCTGGCCTTCCAGGAATAGCTTGGAGTGAGATCAGGACTGTACAGTGGATGTGGCAATAACCCCCAGCCGAGTTCCTGTAATGTGCAAGTTGTTTGGTGGCCAGTATGAGGTCGTGCATTGTCCTGAAAAAACAGAACGACTGGTGACGAAAACAGGCCATTTTTTTTTTCCTGAGAGCATTATTCACATTTTATAGAACCACAGTAGTACTTTCTGTTCATGCTGACACCACAGGGTAGGAAATACCCCTAAATGATGCCACATTTGTCCAATAAAAAAAAAACTGCTCATAACTTTATCTGCGAATACAATTGCTCTGAATTTTTTTGCGAGGTGGTGAGTTCCTGCCTCACAGGTAACAATGCAATCAAGACTAAACTTCTTGCCTACTGTGTCAAAACAAAACAAGTCCTGGTTTGACCGGAATGCCCATCTTACAAGTCTGAGCATCACTCTTATGAGCATTTCGCCGTAAAGTACTCTCATTGTCTTTAGCCGGATATGTCCTTTATCTCATGGCTTCTCATTGTTCTAAAGTGCCTGCATGTTTGCAGCCATTAGCTGCTAATCTACTGTGACTGTGTATTTTTGTGTAGTGCTTTCGTTTAGAAATACAGTAAGATAATTAATTCTCAGAGTGTGGTATTGATTGCAGCCTTTCTAAGATAATAGTAATGTGCTTTGGTCATGTCATACTGCTTTCATCCATTTTATTGCTCTATGACTGGGTTTGCTCAGATAACAGATTGGGAGATACAAGAAGTGTATTTACGTGTTTAAAAAAAATAAACTGCAGCTCTTCATGCAGGTACTGAGGTTTCTGGCTTGTCTTGGTGGCTGCATTTATGTGCTTTTCTCCCTGAATTGATGTCTGTGCATAGCATCAATTAAACCATTTCCTAATTATTGCAGTCTAATTTGAACACTCATGTTATCCCTCGTGCTGTGTGGTGTTGTGTTTAAAAAAAATAATAACCTGAGTGTATTCTTTTCTACTCAGTACTACAGACTTGGCTGCTTTTTTTTCATGGGGTTTCGTTGTCTCTCCCAGGGATTCTTTGAGGATGAAGATGGTAAAGAATACATCTACAAAGAGCCCAAATTTACCCCTTTGTCAGAGATTTCTCAGCGACTCCTTAAACTCTACTCTGAGAAGTTTGGAGCGGAGAACGTCAAGATGATCCAGGACTCAGGGAAAGTGAGTGCATCTTTCTGATCGAAATGGAAAGCACTGCGATGAATTAATAAATTCTCTAGTGTGTGTATACGTATATAGTGAGATTCTGGTTGGTGTGATGTTTTAGCATGATTTTTGTTTCTGGAGCAGATCAATCCTAAAGACCTGGATTCCAAGTATGCATATATCCAGGTGACTCATGTCACTCCCTTCCTGGAGGAGAAGGAGCTGGTGGAAAAGAAGACTGAATTCGAGAGAAGCCACAACATTCGCCGCTTTGTATTTGAGATGCCCTTTACTGTCTCGGGCAAGAAGCAGGGTGGCATTGAGGAGCAGTGCAAGCGCAGGACTATACTGACCAGTGTGTAGCTTTATGATGTTACTTGAGAGTCATCGTCAACAATATTTTATTTGCAACATTATAGATTTCTACCAAAGATTTAATAGAAGATTGTGAGAGAATATATAATGGTATCCACAAGTACTTTACTGTGTCGGAATAAAAACATGAGGCAATTGAAGGAACAGTCAACTTTTAGTAATTGGAAATGCTGAAATTATTAGCTAGTTCATGTATTTAAATAACATAGAAGTGGTAGCATATTACGTACACCTTAATCTAGGTGAGAGATGGTGCCACCTTAGACCTTTTGAACAGCATGACATCAGCTGGGCATGAGTTCTACACGATGATGGAGGTGTTATACCTCATACTTGTAGGCCAATAAAGAAAAGACAGCTTACTATCCTGTTCCCGACACCACTGGATGTCAATAGTTTATTGCTGTGTTAGAAATGGATGCACAATTGTTCGCTACACCATGCTGCTCAAAATTTTTTAAGTGGACTGTTCAGATGTTCCTCACACTATATTACACTGTTACAACTTATTTAATGGATGTTTGTCCAAGTGCTAAAGCTTGGACAAACATCCAATTATGCATCTCTGCAATTATGCATGAATGAGCATATTATGGAATCTTATTCTAAGTTATTTCTATGAGTAGAATGTAAACACAGGATATTCAGGCAGGCAGAAATGACTAATAAGAAAGATTAGATTTTGAATGGGTCAGCTAAACAGCAAGACTTTATCATTATATGATCCATCAGTCGTAAAAGTCCAACCTTTATCTGGATATCCTGATAAACAAGAGTGTTTACCCCACATCAAAAGAGCCATGACTTAGCCAAGGAAATAATATGTATAGATATTAAATTCCGCACTTCATTTTCCCACAGCCACACACTGTTTCCCATACGTTAAGAAGCGGATAGCGGTGATGTATCAGCACCACACCGACCTAAACCCCATCGAGGTGGCTATTGATGAGATGAGTAAAAAAGTAGCCGAGCTGCGTCAGCTTTGTGCCTCAAATGAAGTGGATATGATCAAACTACAGCTCAAACTACAGGGCAGCATCAGCGTACAGGTACATAATCCGACTACTTGTGAATATGATGTTCAGAAACGTAAGCGTATTAACCTGCGGTAGTGTTTAAACCTGCTGTCCCTGCACCAGGTGAATGCCGGCCCACTGGCCTACGCCAGAGCTTTCCTCGATGATACTACATCCAAGAAATACCCTGACAACAAAGTCAAACAGCTCAAAGAGGTGTTCAGGTAGGTGCTTATACACTCTATACAGGATGTGACATTCAATACCGAGGAAAAAAGTCAGGAAAAAATTAACTTTCGTTGTGTGTTGGCTGTAATGTTGTTCGTGTTCCGGCATATGTAGGCAATTTGTGGAGGCATGTGGTCACGGGCTGGGCATTAATGAGAGACTCATCAAAGAGGACCAGCAGGAGTATCATGATGAAATGAAGGCCAACTACAGAGACCTCACTAGGGAACTCTCTGCAATTATGCATGAGATGGTAAGAGATATAAAACACATGCACCACACACAGACACTTGTGCTGTGTCAGGTGGTTTTACCCAATCTGTTAATCCTGCAGATTAGCTACACGTTTTATATGTGTGTATATGTTTTTATACACACACTCGTACACCTTTGACACGGAAACCAGAGATGTGACTGCATCAAACATTACTTTCTCTCTTTTTCTCCTCCGCTTACCTGACCAGATTGGATGGTAACACATATCTGAATTTTATTTCGTTCCTTATTCTAACAGACTCCTGAATTCTGATATTTACTCCTTGTCTCTCTCTCTCTCTCTCTCCCTGCCTCCCTCTTACACACACATTCTCTCGGTCTCTCTGTCCATCACTGTAGATCTCTCCCGTGGAAGATGCCATGAAGAGTCCTTTGCCAGACTCCCTTCACATCTTCAATGCCATCAGTGGCACGCCCACTGCAGCCAGCATCCAGGGCATACCCACGTCCTCGTCTGTGGTCTGAACTTCGCCCTCTACTCAGCTTAGCCCTGCAATCTTTCACATTTGGTGCATGACTGCCTTCACACACAACAGCAAAATTAGGTCTGCTGTCTTTTTCTCCATCTGTCTCTCCATCACTCTCTCTTCAAAACCCAGCAGGGAATTGCTGCTCCATTAATGACCCTGGAATAGAGGATAGAGTGGCAGTATGGCATTGTTAGCTGGGTTTGGGTAAACATAGATATTATTATTATTATTATTTTTTTTTTTAGTTTCTATCCCATTCTGATTGGGAATCTGAGTTACTGTTTCCTGTGGAGACTTCTTACATGTTTTATACCCATCCTTTGCCAAGTTTTTTTTTTTAACACATTTTATTTCTTACTCTTATTTCTTACTTTTATTTTCATTCCTAATTTAAAACCCTGTAATACCATTTGTACAGAATTTCAGATATCTGCTAGTCTGCTTGGCCTCTATATTTTTAATTTAGCTTTGCTTTTCTGTTTTATATGAGGGGGAAAAAACATGATGGAATCCGCAAACCTAAGCATGAACAAAAAACAGACACAAATCACTTTAATATCTCAGATAGAGATATTTTCAAAGCCATGAAATGTATCTTAAAAGAGTGCAATATAAAGCAAGCTGAGCTCTTGCTGTGTTTCAGACACTGTAATCATGGTGTTGATCCTTCTTGCCAAAGAGGGGAGGAGACGAGCCAGTGAAGGAGCAGAGACATTTACCACATTGTGTTGCTTTAAATGTTTATCAGATGCTTTTTATAATCACTGAGGATTTTTTTTTTATCTCTATTTAATAGAAAGTCACTGTTCTACTGTATGTCAGATGTTCCCTAATGCTTGTTTTAAATAAATTTCACTATTTTAAAATGGTTTCTTTGTTTGTTGTTTCAAATATTAAACATTCAGATAATTTTAAAACTAAATCATTTTAGTTGTTTAACAAGTCACTAAAACCTGATAATTACGTTCATCCATCTAGGAACCTCTGTAGTTCAACTAGGTTTTATTTAAGTGATTCAACAGATCTTGTAGTAATCAGGCCTGGGTGTGGCCAGATTTCCAAAAATCTAAGTAACAAAATGTCATCTCAATACTTTGTTATATACCCTTTGTTGGCAATGATAGAAAATCTTTGGAATGAGCTGAAACTCCGTGTTGCTCAGCAACCGCCCCGAAACCTTCGGATCTTTATGGAGGAGTGGGCCAAAATCCCTCCTGTAGTGTGTGCAAACCTGGTGAAGAACTACAGAAACAGTTTGACCTCTGTAATTGTTAACTGAAACACAGAGTTTCAGCTCCCTCCAAAGATTTTCTATTGGATTTAGGTCTGGAGACTGGCTAGGCCACACCAGAACCTTGATGTGCTTCTTACGGAGCCACTCCTTGGTTTTCCTGGCTGTGTGCTTTGGGTCATTGTCATGTTGGAAGACCCAGCCACGACCCATCTTTAATGCTCTGACTGAGGGAAGGAGGTTTTTGCCCAATACTGTATGTCACAATACATTGCCCCGTTCATCCTCTCCTTAAAACAGTGCAGTCGTCCTGTCCCCTGTGCAGAAAAACACCCCAGAGCGTGATGCTTCCAGCCCCATGCTTCACTGTAGGTGTGGTATTATTGGGATGATACTCATCATTCTTCTGCCTTCAAACACGGCGAATGGAGTTATGACCAAAAAGTTCTACTTTGGTCTCATCTGAGCACAGAAGTTTCTCCTATGGCTCCTCTGGATCATCCAGATGGTCTCTGGCAAACTTCAGATGGGCCTGGACATGGGCTGACCTAAGCAGGGGAAACTTCCATGTGATGCAAGATATTAAACCATGACGTCTTAGTGTATTAATGATAGTAGCCTTGGAAACGATGAGCCCAGCTCTCTTCACGGCATTGACCAGCTCCAATTTTGTCTCTTGTGTTATTTGACAGCTCTTTGGTTTTGCCCATGTTGCTACTTAGACTTTGGCTGATTGTGGGGTGCACAGGTGTCTTTATGACGGCTAACGACCTCAAACAGGTGCTAATTTAGAATCATGAGCAGAGTTTAGCTGGACTACTTAAAAGCAAAATAACAGGTCTTTGAGGGTCAGAAATCTGGCTGATAAGCAAGTGATCAAATACTTATTTGACACAGTAATTCACAAATAAATTGTTAATCCCTCCTGAAAATTGTAGATCCCTCCATTATTTCTAAGTAAGAGAACTTGCAAAATCACAGTGTCATCAAATACTTCTTGACCTCACTGTGTATATACAGGTCCTTCTCAAAAAATTAGCATATTGTGATAAAGTTCATTATTTTCTGTAATGTACTGATAAACACTGAGGTGCTTTGATACAGCACTCTGGGAACAGCCTATTCGTTCAGAAATTTCTTTGTGTCTTACCCTCTTGCTTGATGGTGTCAATGATGGCCTTCTGGACAGCAGTCAGGTCGGCAGTCTTACCCATGATTGTGGTTTTGAGTAATGAACCAGGCTGGGAGTTTTTAAAAGCCTCAGGAATCTTTTGCAGGTGTTTAGAGTTAATTAGTTGATTCAGATGATTAGGTTAATAGCTCGTTTAGAGAACCTTTTCATGATATGCTAATTTTTGGAGATAGGGATTTTGGGTTTTCATGAGCTGTATGCCACATCAATATTAAATCATATTAAAACAATAAAAGGCTTGAACTACTTCAGTTGTGTGTAATGAATCTAAAATATATGAAAGTCTAATGTTTATCAGTACATTACAGAAAATAATGAACTTTATCACAATATGCTATTTTTTTGAGAAGGACCTGTGTGTGTATATATATATATATATATATATATATATATATAAAATGTATATGCTGTATATAGGTATATATAACAAAAACACTTTTGTGACACCCTGTACTGTTCCTCTACAGATTATCATTATGGATTTTTGCATAGTTTTTCAAAGCGGGGTCTTTAGTGTAAGAGTTGTTCATACTGTATCTGCCTGAACATTGACCCTGAATGTGTTGGTGTTGTCACGGTCCTGCTCATTTCCGTTGGATAGTGTGAACCTCCCATTCATTTCACTTGCCTTGTTTATTGTCCCTGTTCCATTAATATTCTTCCCTCTCCTATTATTATCTCCTGCTTGTAGGAAAAAAATCTTTATGCATCCTGATAACACACCTGCCAGAAAAAAAGGGCGTGTAAGCTCAGTTATATCTTTTGCATTTGTAAATTCAGCAATCCTTCCTAGATTCCATAAACTTCAAATAAGCTGGATTTCACTACCATCTCATCGTCCTTCTTCACTAATCAGGTGATAAATACGTGGGCTTATTTTTTCCACAGAATATATCGTTGCCGTCTTTTTTTTTTTTTTTGTATTACTTTCATCTGCTATATTAATTTGTTTCTTGGAATTAATATTTCTAGATATTATTTACTATTTAGTACTGTTACAGAAAGAAAGAAACCCTGCTAATGTAAACTAGTGTTCTGTCACTTTCTCTCACTCCCTCCATCACTGTGTAATTGTATGTTCAGAGAAAGGGCTAATAAACAGGGCCACAGTCCACTCTAAGGAGCAGTGTGTCACCTTTACACTGCAGGTTCTGTAGACACACAGGTCTTTCCATCCACTGCCACTCAGCACGTCACACACAACCATGACGGGTAAGATCATGCAGCATTATTATATAGCATTGTCACTTTTAGATTATGTATGTATGTATATAATGTGTATTTATACTGAAGTAGATCATTCCTATTGATTTGACAGACAAAGAGAAGAAAGATGAGAAGCAGCATAAGGTCAGAACAGCACGGTCACTGAAACTATTGCAACTTTTTGTAATATATAATGCATACATTTTTGCATTTTATTTTTGTTGTTGATTTATTTATCTATGTATTTATTCATTTATTTTGGAAAATCGCACAGTATTAATAGGATTGTGTTTATCAGTTGTTTACAAGTCAGACTGAATTTTGTTTAATATATATGATTTATGATATATTATCCCATCTGATATCTGTAAACTGCAATAAGGATAATGTATAGACTAAGTGCACCTGCAGAATTTAACGAAACAGCTGCTTTATAAAACTATAAGTCTCGCCTCAGTGCTGGGTTTTACATAGACAGAACAGAATAATAAAACCTGTAATAACCTCTTGAAAGCTCGTCGTACCCCTGGCTCGCCAGTCAGTTTGGGAGGTACTGCACTGTAGGGTCGACTCACCTTTAGCAGATATACAGCATCAGGAACTCAGCTGCCATCTGCTGGACAACATATCATCATTTCTAGCACAAGTTCTCAAACCTGATTGTGAAGTAGCCTTTTAACACATTTGAATGTTTTTTCTGCACTAACACACCCAAGCCATATCAGGAAGATTGATAGTTAGCTGAACAGTTTAATCAGGTGTGTTCGATTCAAAGAAAACGCTAAACCGTCCATATCAGGGAGAATTCCAGAAACCTGGAGTTTTAGACTCATAGAATTTTAGATATTTGAAAGATTTGACTTTCAGCACATTTGAGCCAGTCTGACATCAATTTAGATCCTATACGAAGTGGTATCAGGTAGTGATTCTAAGTTACAACACTGTACCAGGGTCATTCATGTCAAAGCAGGATTTGTGGTGAACTGCCTTGTAAATGAAGGAATTCAAGCAAAGTACAGTGTAGGGATATTCGTAGCCAAAGTGAAACCTCTGGAAAACATGCTACACATCTGTGAATGACGGTCCTGGGCCGATGTAGCTCAGAGCCCACTGCAGTCGTTCCCTTAAACATTCAGCGAGTGGAACATCTGATCCTTGGACAGAACTGATTACATGAACTTAGCTGGGTGTTATTCCATTTCAACATGTTTGGACCATTAGGAGTTCCTGGGAGGCCCGACTCGCATTTCAGATGTGAAGCAGGCAGTCTGATCATGGCTGCAGAATACTGTAAAAACTTTCTACATTGACGGTATCCAAGTACCAGTGAAACACTGGGACACATGCATTAGTCTAGAAATAAATTCTTTTTACTCAGAACTGTGATCTGTTATTGTGCACAGCCAAAAGTCTCGGTTTGACTTAAACACAACTAGTACAGTATATGCAGTAAAACGTATTTTGTGTGTGTGTGTGTGTGCAGAGCGTGGAATACTGTGGTTATCCAGTCAGTATATTTTTCATCGTTGTCAACGAGTTCTGTGAAAGGTTCTCCTACTATGGAATGCGTGGTAAGAGAACAGTGAACTGCTCAGTGCGGTTATTGGAATAATAATGGGGAGGATAAATTAAAATACTTCAAGTAATCAACACAATTCAACAGCGATGATGACGCATTCATTGATCCTTGTTGCTTTATACAAATATTTTGCCGTGAAAGTGTGATTTAGTGAATTGACATAGTTCAGTCAATTAAGACAATCTGCAGTGGCGACCCCTGAAAGGGAAAAGCCGAAAGACAAAGAAGAAGTCGTCGATTAAGACAATTGGATAGTAAGACACCCTTTGTGTATACATTGCCACGTAGCGGTGCTGGTGCTCTACTTCACGTACTTCCTGCGTTGGGACGATGACCTCGCCACCTCCATCTATCACGCCTTTGTGGCCCTGTGCTACCTGACTCCCATACTAGGAGCCATCGTGGCTGACTCCTGGCTTGGAAAGTTCCAGTAAGTGCCTGTTTTAGAAGCGGACATGGTTAATAAACTCAAGATGCTTTAAGACTGACCACAATTTCCAATCTGTCCTGACAATTTCTCCATGCAGAACCATCATCTACTTGTCCATCGTGTATGCCATCGGCCAGATCGTCATCGCGGTCAGTGCTATTCATGACATCACTGACAAAAACAGAGATGGCAAACCAGACGAAATGGAAGTGCATGTGTGAGTCTCGGCCTTGCCGCTGGCGTGTCACGTTTGTAAAACTGCAAGCTGTTAATTCCTATTTAATAACATCATGTCTCCGCTTCTATTGTAGCTCCTTGGCGATGTTAGGGCTGATCCTCATTGCTTTTGGTACAGGTGGCATTAAACCCTGCGTGTCTGCATTTGGAGGAGATCAGTTTAAGGACCACCAGGTCTGACCATTAATACATACCTTCTTTTAATGCACGTAAAAGTTTGAATCCACACTTTGTATATTTAGCGTAGACTACATAAACATCATGCCTTGTTGTCTTGGTTGTACAGGCGAGGCAGCGGAGTACATTCTTCTCTGTGTTCTATCTGTGTATTAATGCCGGCAGTCTACTCTCCACTCTCATCACCCCCATTCTCCGAGGTATAACATTCACTTCCCAGATGAAACAGGATTATTAAAGTGACCTTTTGACCTTATTGTGACTGGTGAATCTGTGTACAGGTCAGCAGTGTGGTATTTACACTAAAAGTCAATGCTACCCGCTGGCTTTTGGCGTTCCTGCAGCCCTCATGGTGGTCTCTCTGAGTGAGTGTCTTAAGTCTAGACCTCATTCTGGTCTACATTCATCAAAAGTTGACTTTGGAATGAGAGATTGTTGTGTACCTGCAAGGCTAAGAGCTGGTGTGTTCTGTGTATCTGCAGTTATCTTCATTGCTGGCAGTGGCATGTATGTTAAAACTGAACCCAAAGGCAACATCATGCTGGATGTGTGTAAATGCATCTGGGTAAGTGTATCACACAAACATGTTTCCTCAACTGGCGTTGCCTCTTCGTACACAGACTAAAGCTTTAAGAAACAGTTAGTCTGAAATATTGTGAAATGTTTGGATTCTGTATCTGAATTTTACGACAAATAAGCGTCTATGTTCTCTTCCTAGTTTGCTATTAAGAACCGTTTCAGACACAGGAGCGGTAGATACCCGAAGAGAGAGCACTGGATGGACTGGGCTGATGAGAAATACGATGTACGTTCACTCTCTTTCCTTTCCGTCCGTTTTTCACTTTCATTTTCCCACTTTCACACAGTGCTGCTCAGGTCCTGATTCTCTGATATACGTCTGATATGTTGATTCATTTTTTTCTAATTCTGCTCGTTTATTCCATTCTCATTCACCTTGATAATGTCTTTTTCTGTCGCTATATTTAATCCAGGGAGATGCATGAGAGATGCTCCCAATAAATAAGGGAAAATATTAATAATCGTATTCTATGAATAAATGTCTACTTGGCATTTTGAGAGAAGTCTCGAGTGTTACCATGTTAACAGTAAAAGCAGGTAAAGCTGCACGTTTTCTGACACAGGAAAGTGTTCTGGATGTACAGCTTTACAGGAACAGGCTCGATGATCAGAGCTGTTAGTGATATGAACAGGAACTAACCAATAATTAATATGGTGAATTTTTTCTCAATAAAATACATGTGATTGTTGTCATATTGCTATGGTAAAAGAAAAAGGAAACACTTGATGATGTGCTGTAATAGGAAAGTAATCAGCTGATAATTGGTAAGCATTTTACACCTTGTCTCATCATGTTATTTCTTCCTTATAAAACACTTCCGTAACTATCTTTCCCTCATACAGTATAAACTAAACACTTTGCTCTGCCCTGTGTGTTACAGAAACTCCTCATTGCTCAAATTAAGATGGTGCTCAAAGTGCTGTTTCTCTACATCCCTCTCCCAATGTTCTGGACTCTGTTTGACCAAAAGGTAACACTACCACCTTACTGGCATTTATTTTTTCTTACTATGAAGAAATCTGGTTTTAAAGTATCTCTATTGTTTTCCTCTTCTATCTAAAACTATCTAATTTGACTACATAGTGATGATTTGTGTATTAACCAGTGAATTATCTATGTGGTGTAATATGATCAGCTATAACATTATCACCAGCACTAGGTGAATTGAATAACATTGCTTATCAATCATATACCAGTAAACTTGTGACAGGACACTGTGTGGTTCGATCGCCCAGAAAAGTCAATGCTGGTCATAATAGAAAGGTATCAGAAGACCCAGTGCATCACAATCTGCCACATGGTCCAGCACACAAAGAGTTCAAGGTTGTTGATCTTCAGATTTTCCAACATCCCGCAAATTATCCTGATCCGTCGAGGTCCCACTCCGCAACCCACAGCACGTACATGATCCTCCACTAGCATCCTGGTGCCAGCACACCCCCAGAGGTCCTGTGGAGTATTTATAACGTAATCATAAAAAACATTAGAAAAAACCCCTACTGTTGTGATTTGGTCTACAGGGCTCTCGTTGGACCCTCCAAGCGACCACCATGGACGGTACCCTTGTGAGTTGTTTAATCGAATATAACAAAATCAGTGTAGAAATACAAAGTATTAAATAGAACTGATTATAATAGCATGTGATGATTTTTTTATTTCTTTTTGTGCCTATAGGGAACACTGATCCTGCAGCCAGAGCAGATGCAGGTGAGTGATGATGTCTGTTTTAGTCCTAAACATAGTGTGACTGAGCTGAACGCGTTTTTCATATAACGTTACATCGTGAGCGTTTCTTTGTCTTGAGCAGACAGTGAACCCCATTTTGATTCTCACACTGGTACCCATCATGGACAGAATCGTGTATCCTCTAATCGGCAAGTGTGGCTTCAACTTCACGTAAGAATCCCTTCTTCAAACTAATCCAACATAATCGTGTTTATCTCCAGGAGCCATTTATTCTTACAGTAATTACAGAATGAAAATGTATCAATGAACAGTAAATATAATGTATAGAATTGTAAATAAAATATGATTATGGGAGGGTTGTTGCTGCAGTTTGTAGCATTACTGCTTTACAGCTCCATGGTTCCTCCAAGGTTGTATGGTATTCTTTTGGATTTTCTGGTTTATTCCACCTACTAAACAGCAAAAATGGCAATTGGTGAATTGACCATTTTAAATGACCTGTAGGTGTGCTA
Source organism: Channallabes apus (assembly GCA_030522415.1). Lineage (NCBI taxonomy): Eukaryota > Metazoa > Chordata > Actinopteri > Siluriformes > Clariidae > Channallabes > Channallabes apus. The sequence continues at coordinate 36,669,375 of CM060109.1, read as the reverse complement.
GAATGGACAGTATATGCATCATGCTCAGCAAAGTATGATGCTCAACTCTTATGAGGTCATTATACTGGATGGATATATATATATATATATATATATATATCTGTGTATATATACTCAGCAAAAAAAGAAACGTCCTCTGACTTTCAGCTGTTTTTACTTTCAGTAAACAAACTTAATGAAATATTTGTATGAACACTAAAAGAGTCAACACCACAAGACATAAAGTAAAAATGTTTCCCAATGTGTCCCTGAATGAAGGGAGGCTCAAAATCAGTCAGTATCTGGTGGCCACCAGCTGCTTGAAGTACTGCAGTGCATCTCCTCCTCATGGACTGGACCAGGTTTGTCAGTTCTTGCTGTGAGATGGAGGGATTGTGTGTTCCTGGTGTGACTCGGGCAGTTGTTGTGGCCGTCCTGTACCTGTCGCGCAGGTGTGATATTCGGATGTACCCATCCTGTGCAGGTGTTGTTACATGTGGTCTTCCACTGCGAGGATGATCAGCTGTCCTTCCTGTCTCCCTGTAGTGCCGTCTTAGGCGTCTCACAGTGCGGACATAGCGATTTATTGCCCTAGCCACATCAGCAGTCCTCATGCCTCCCTGCAGCATGCCTAATGCACGTTCACGCAGATGAGCAGGGACCCTGGGCATCTTTCTTTGGGTATTTTTCACAGTCGGTAAACAAGTCTCTTTAGTGTCCTGCGTTTTTAGAACTGTGACCTTAAATGCCTCCTTTCTGTAAGCTGTTAAGGTCTTAACGACCATTCCACAGGTGCATGTTAATTAATTGATTATGGTTAATTGAACATGCATGGAAAACATTGTTTAAACCCTTTACTATGAAGATCTGTAAAGTTATTTGGATTTTTACAACATTATTGTTGAAATACAGTCCTGAAAAAGGGGCGTTTCTTTTTTTGCTGAGTGTATATGAAAGACGTTTTAGTCTTCCTTCACTGCTAGTTTGAGATTTTTCGGTTCAGCTGTAGATTTGACAAAGAAGCAGCAGTAGAATTAGTACAACATTCAAATTTAAAGGAAAGTAAATTAGGCATCAGTTACTGTAGGTGTACATTATTGTTGCAGTTTATTTTAGCCAAACCTGTTTTTTCTATGAACATGAATACATTAATGTCAGTTCTAATAAGAACAATCAAAACTTCTTCTTCTTTTCTTTTTTTATAACAAAGTTACTGTTGATTATGAGGATTTGGGTTTGTAGTGTTAATGTTTAAACTCTCCCCATAGCCCTTTAAAGAGAATGACCACTGGGATGTTCTTGGCTGCCATGGCATTTGTAGCTGCAGCTCTGGTCCAGATTGAGATCGATGTGAGTGTTAAACTCATTTAAATTCACATCATCAGCAATGATCACACTGAGATACTGCAATCTATATATCGATGTCCTTAACGTTTTCATTGACAGTTTTTATTCCTAAACAATGCATGTTTACTTTAAATATATTGATGTGCATTTGTATAAATTCAGAAAACACTGCCAGTTTTCCCATCGTCCACACAAAGTCAGCTGAAGGTCGTGAATATGGGAAGTGCTCAGCTTCAAGTCAACATCCCTCCCAATCCACCTTTTCTGCTTGAATCTCTGCAGGTACAACACACACACACACCCACACACAAAGAACACATGTGCCCTTTAAAAACAATTAGGACAGATTTGATACCCCTTTGCTCTTATAATAGATTTCAATGTTTTAGGAAAACTTTTCGACTAAATGTTGCAGTATGACTATAGGAATTTGCCCAGTCTGCCACAAGAGCATTAGTGTGGTCAGGCATTGATCCTAGGTGAGGGTAAGACATCTCTTTATGTCCACTACAGGCCAGTGAGGACTATATGACATTTGATAGTCCAAATATTGCAGTTTCTTTGAATTCTGAGATCAATGAAAACTTCACCCTGGATTTGGGACAACGTCAGACCCTCATCATCCCCTCTGATCGTGGAAGCATGTATCTGGTAAGTATTAAGCTTCCGTTTATTTATGAGACCATCCAAATTCCAAGTCAAAATTGAATCGATGTGATATAATCTCTGCTCAATTCTCTCAGGCAAAGGATTTAACCTCCAAACCAGAGCAAGGCAAAAATGCAGTCAGGTCAGTCGAGTCTCAAATTATTAGTTTTAAGTCATTATTCATATCGTTATTCATATTATTCATATTATCATTCATAACCTTAGGTTATGTGTGGGATCCCGTTTTGTCTACTACAGTACATACAGTATAATGCAATATCTTACTGTCATAGACACTATGCTATTGGTATGTGCTTTGTTCTGTACATGTCAGAAATAACTATTAAAATATTCTCAGATCTATTAGGTAACTGTTGCTCCCTTCATTTTCAACAGATTTGTAAATGGTCAGAATACAGCACTCAATGTTTCAGATATTGGTCTCATCGAACCATCAGCTATTTCAAATCAAACAGAGGTTACACAGGGGTCGTAAGTTCACCATCTCAGTTACTCCTGATGTTGGAAAATCTTTATTAAAAATAATAATAATTCTGGACAGGAATGTCTCATGCTGCGTATTTTCTCCCATCAGTTGGACATTCACGATCACTCAGGGCGGGAAATCATGCAAGTTCTCTACACAGTTTGGGTTTGGAGGAGCATACACCTTTCTAATTCCAAGCACATTGACCTGGGCTGAAAATGTATGCAATTAAGTTTATTATTCTTAAATGACTCTGAAATGTACAGGTTTTACTGTAGATAAAGGTTTACATAGTAGTTTACATAGTTTACATAATAGGTTTACATAGATATCTGGTCACACTCAATCCATTTTAAAGATTCCAAATGGTCCATATTGTCTACATGTAGGATAGTAATTGAGCTCTGGCCCCTATAAAACGGCCCACAAACAAAGGTGTACTCAGAGACCATGTGTAGCGAGTTCACATGACTGGTAGAGACAGCCTTTCATGTGACAGCAGCACAATGCATGAAATCATTCACATACAGGTCAAGAGCTTCAGTTCATTTTCACATCAAGAATCAAAACGTGCCATTTTGAACCAGCTGTAGCCCTTTACGCATTAATATTTCAAATTTGTGCATTTGTTGTGGACTTGTATATTTAATATTGGGCACCATTTATTTGTTCTATTTAATAATAATAATAATAATAATTATTATTATTATTATTATTATTATTATTATTATTATTATTATTATTATATTATTATTAATTTGTTCTGTACATGTCAGAAATAAATATTATTTTTAATTTTTAATAATAAAGGTCAAAGATTTTATTTTAGGTCTTCAACTGTTTCATTTTGTTGAACCTGTACACATTGTAGCCTCAAATTCTGCATCAGGTTCGATGGTGCACATTCAGAGATGCTTTTCTGCTCACCATTGTTGTGAATATTGTTTATTTGCATTAATGTAGACGTCCATATAAGTTATTTAGCCGTTCTTTGCTGACCTCACTCAAGGAGTTCCTGATAGTTGAATGAATGAACATGTAGTCCTATATAGTAGACACGTATTTTTCTTATGCCAAATGCTTAAATGAGAGTCACAAGTAGGTGTAAGAAACACAAATTAGCTTTCCTTCTTTCAGTACAGTTTTTTTTGCCATTTTTAATAACATAATTGTCAGTCCAGTTACACAGCTGGTGTCTGAGTCCATTAAAGGTTGTGTTGTGAACATGTGGTCTGCAGGTATCCAGACATAAAATGTGGACAAGAAAGCCGTCTAGACGGCTTTTACATTTACTTTAACAGGACTGAGAGATAAAAAAATAAATAACCATTTTTCCTATGTATTTCATGTATTTCATGTCCCTTATAAATGTATTCGAACAGAGCAAGTTAATATAAACCTTGTAACACTTCATGTAGGTGTTCTGATACAGTAGGTGTTAAAATGAATCTGAAACTAACATATCCTGTGGTATCAAATCTGTGTAAACTAACTGGTATATTTGGTCTGTGTGTAGTGTGGTGGTTCTGTAGTGAAAGTGGAAGATATTCAGTCCAATTCTGTGAGCATCGCCCTTCAGATCCCTCAGTATTTCCTCATTACTGCAGGAGAAGTGGTGTTCTCTGTCACTGGCCTGGAATTCTCATACTCACAGGTACAATAGGAGATCATCCAGGACTCACTGTGTATTCAAAAATATGAATCTATTCAAAAGGAGATATAAGTGACTCCATTAAAAATGAGCTTCATATAAGCTTCTAATTTAAATGTTAGCATTACAATGTACTAGATATATGTAGAACACTTATTCTAAGAACATCAATGAAAATTTTAATTGAACTGGATTTGTATAGTTCTTACTTTAAAAAAGGCACAGCGTAAGGCTTAAGATAATCTGGATGTAAAAAAAAAAAAAAAAAAAAAAAGAAACATTATTGAGTATAAGCTGAATGACTTCCCTTGCTTGACAGGCCCCCAGCAACATGAAGGCAGTGCTGCAGGCAGGCTGGCTCTTCACTGTGGCAGTGGGAAACTTCATTGTGCTGATTGTGGCAGAGCTGGCAAAGCTACCTGACAAGGTATATAACATTTAATTTACAAATAGTTTGCATACAAAAATGTTATAAGTGGTATAAGTTATAATTTATTGTCTGTAAATTTGTTTAACATGGTGTGTGTGTGTGTGTGTGTGTGTGTGTGTGTGTGTGTGTGTGTGTGTGTGTGTGTGTGTGTGTGTGTGTGTGTGTGTGTGTGCGCGCGTGCGTGCGTGTGTGTGCGTGTCTGTGTGTGTGTGTGTTGCTTTTACAGTGGGCAGAGTATGTGCTGTTTGCTTCTCTGTTAGTGGCAGTGTGTATAATCTTTTCGATAATGGGTTATTTCTACACCTACATCAATCCTGCTGAGATTGAAGCCCAGTTCAAGCAAAACAAACAGCTGGAACCAGATGACAAAGAAATGAAAGAAAGTAATGATCTATATGAAAATACAAAAGACAAATTGCAAATGCAAGTGGATGAAACCAAAATGACTAAAATCTGATTCAATTATGATCCAAATACTAGATTTTCTTAAAATGTGTCAATTTGTGATATTTTGCAAAAAGTGTTCTTACAGACATTGAGTGCTAGAAATAAATATTATGTCCATCATGGATTCAGAAGGAAAAGTAGTTAGAACTACCGAAAGTGAATCACCAAAATAAATATATGGTGAACTGTAATACAATTGTATTATATATGGGCTAATGTCCCTTTTAAATCAATGTATCAATTTGTTAAATTGTATATTTAAAAAAAAAATTTTTTTTTTTTTTTTTTGGAGGGTTGGGGTCTAAATTACATCAAAGGTGCTGCCACATATTTATATTTTTACAGTTATGTCTAAAAGTGTTTATGAACATGAAACCTTACATTAACTCTTAATTACACCAAGTATCTGTTTTCTGATTTTACTCATGTACACTCCTCTGAACAGTAATTGTAAAAGACCAGAACCTGCTTAAGTCATCCCTGGAAGAGCAACAATAAATGTGTCACACTTGCAGAAATGCAGAAATTAGCTTTTAATCTATTTTTATGGATAAACTCACTTTCCACTTTATAATAACCAGCATACTAATACTGGTGGAACTGGCCCATATGCTCTCAGAACAACCTCAATTATTCATGACTGGGAATCCAAAAGGTACCGAAAACATCACTTCACGGTTCTGTCTAACATGGTTTTAATGCACATTTTTTATGCAAATCCTCCCTTCTACCACATCCCAAGGGTGTGGTACTGATTCAGATCTGGAGACTAGGGAGGCTATGGTACTCCTTGTCATGTTCATACCCCCTTGCATGCCAAGAAAACATTTTCCATACTATTACCACTCCAGTGGATTCTGATCCTATCATATGCATGATGCAGGAAAACTTACATTTCTGGAGACATTGCCATGTTTGTTTCAATCTGCACTTGTCCAGATGTTCCGTGAGCCTGTGCCAACTGTAGCCTCAGACATTTTTTGGCAGATTGAGTTAAATCTGATGTGGTTTTATGCTGCTGTAGCTGAGCCGCAACAAGGTATGATGTATTGTGTGTTCTGAAATGCTTTTCTGCTCACCGTGGTTGTAATGAGTGTTTATTCGAGTTATCATAGCCTGTCTGGCCATTCAAAAATGTGACTTAATGGTTAGCACTGTCATCTTGCACTTTCATGGTCAATGTTTGATTCCCGCCTCTGATCTGTGCGCACGGAGTTTGCATGTTCTCCCCGTGCTTGGTGGGTTTCCTCCAGGTACTCCGGTTTCCTCCCACAGTCCAAAGACATGCAGATTAGGCTAACTGGCGTTCTCAAGTTACGCGTAGTGCGTGAATGAGCATGCAAGTTTGTATGTGTGTGTGCCCAGAGTACAGAATAAAGTGGTATAGATGGTGAGTGAGTAAGTGCTGGGCATTCCCCTCTGATCTATCTTACACATTATTGTGCTACTGTATGTGCACTTTAGAGGCTGCTGTGCAAAAAAAGCCCAAGAGAGATCAGCAGTTTCTGAAATGCACACTGAGATCATGCCCTGCACATGATGTTTGAAGCAAACATTAATTCTTGACATGTAATTGCATTATTTTTATGCATTGCTCTGTTGCTAGATGATTGGCTGATTTCTGGATCATGTTTATAGGCAAACTAAAAATGCATTAAACGTATCAAATGTATCAAATAATAGCTGTGGAAAAACTATTGAATATGCTTTAGGTTTGTGCCAGGTTTAAAGATGATGACTTGTCTGTGTACTGCTATTTGTGTCATGTTTATGAAACATGCTTACAACAACAATAGATGAAGGTACAAATTCACAATTAGCAAATACGCCTCCAACTATATGAGCGCGCACATGCAGGCTTTCGTGATGTAAAGTTGAGTTAGACTACATTTCTTCAGCAAAAAAAAAAAAAAAAACCCACAAACCACTTCTGTTTTGAAGAGCACAAACCAAAGACAAGCGCATGCGCTAGAGTGACAACGCCCACTTGGGCAGCGCGGGCCGTGGTTAAATTTCAAAAGGCTCGCTGTTTCATTTGTAGTGAACTTAGAAGGCAACACGTTCCTACCTTATATAGTGCGCTTACATAGGGGTCAGGAAGCCAATTGGGATTCGGAAAAGGTTCCAGTCCTTACACAATTTTGGAGGGGGTTCGTTAGGGGGCGTGACGGTACACTTATGACGGAAGTGCGATTGGTCCTTGCGTTTGGTTTTGCTCCGCCTTGATACAGTCAGAGATTTCAATATGGCGGAAGGCTACAGCGGAAAATGAGGAGGACGAGAGCAGTGCAGTGTATTTGGTGAAATTTGGTGGTTTTCCAGCTGTTTTAAATGTAGACACAAACTTATCGTTTGTTTGGCCTTTTTAATTCCAGACAGTATAAGGAAGTCGTGCAATATTGGCAGCCGAAGTTGAAAGTTAGCGCTAACTAGCCTGCTGTCCGTCTAACGAACTTGTGCGGCAGTTGGCGAAAATAACATAATCCTCTCCGCGGTAGTGACTCTGACGGGATACCGCACGTAATCATATAAGTACTGTTGCTTTTGTCTGGAGAGTGAAGCAGTGCTGCAGAGTGTTATTATGGATGTCAGAGGGGTCTAGGTGTAAATTCTCCATCGAGCCTACTGTAGCTCGGGTGCTAACAGCGCGAATCCCACAGCGCCGGAGTCACCGCTGCACGTCTGCCAGCAGTCTCAAGTAGTTAGTTGCTCGCCGCGATATTTCCTTTAGTTACCGTTAAAACAAAAACGTGGTGATTTAGCCAAGCTAATCCAAGCTAGCCAACCAACTTTGAACGAGGACGGTTCTCGCGTTATAGTCGCCTGGACATTACGGGACTGTTTTATTTGTGTTATGGTGCACACAGAAAGCTGATCTAACCTCAGTGGTCACCGCATCCACCTGGAGTTCATTTTTATTATTTTATTTGTGTTTTTATTTTTTTGTTTTGGCTAAGAGACTTGGATAACACGCCATGGCTCGTCAGCCGGTCCAGAGAGGACTTCCGGGCATACAGGTAACGACCCGATACACATCCAACACCAACCTAGCGTAGAAACCACATGTTCTGAGACAGAGAGCTTGTATTGTCACATGTTAGCTTTGTTAAATATCTTTACAATCTATCAGTGCTTGACTTTGAGCATCTTTGGGTTTGGACCATCAGCTCTCCACCCTGATTCAGCCTGGAGGACTCCCTGTCCTGCACATCAGATTTCAACAATCTGGTCTTTTAACTGTCTCTTCATGAGCTGAAAGTTGTTGTGATCGAGCAGGGGGGGGGGGGGGGGGATCTAAAATCTGCAGTACAGGCATTTTACAGGACCAGGGTTGAGACCCACTGTGTTAACCTGAGGTCTTAGCTTAACATTTTGAACATTTTCTTAGATTTCCATTGTTTAGTTTTTTGTTGTTGTTATAAGTTGTGATAAAAGTAAGGTGTACAGAATCCGGTTGTATATGTACTAGCTCAGTTTCCTGGGGAGTTTCCTGATGGGCCCCAAGGCAGGAAACAACACCGGAAGTAAAAGTTGTGAATGTAGCCACAATACTGTATGCATTTTAACGATTGGGCCATTTTGTCCGACATTGCAAGAAACTTGTCTGGGACAGGGGTCCTCGGTTTTGTCTACAGTGGACAGGTGTGGCTGCAGACTTTCATTTCTACGAAGCAAGTACCACACCTGGTTTCACTTGTTGAATCGGTTCACAGCCTCCAAAAAAGCAATCAAGTATGCCTGCAGCTTGACCGTAATGAAAGGACACACTGGCCATTTGCTGAGAAGATTGCTCATCCCTGGGTTAAAGGAAAAGCAGTATTGCGAGTGAGGTTGTATATTCTAAACTCATGTAGCCGAAACATCAGGAATGAATCCTCCTTTGGCCTCTTAATCGCACTTGGAGGACTGAAAATCAGTCAACTTCCATTTAGTTACTGCATGTTGATGGGTTAGAATCAGTTTTGTTTGTGCTTGCAACATACAGTAGTGCATTTCCTTGTGCCCCATCTAGGTTATATCCCTGCATCACACAGTGTTCAGATGGGTCCAGGATCCATCATGATTTTGACCAGACCTGCATTCAATATCGAAAGCTCTCATGACATGCTATTTCCTAAAGTTTTAAGGACTATTGAACACACTGTTTACCATCTGATTCAGCAACCAATCAGAAACTGTTTTTTTTTCTTTCTTGGACTGTATCTTTTACCCATTATTTAGGGAACTTGTATTTTATTAATTTTATCATGCATCTTTCTGACACAGCTAGTCTTAATGAAGCTGCTCACCTACACAGTTGTATTCCAAGTGATGCATATTTTAATGCAAAAAAGTCACATAAACACAAGCAAAATATTACTTTAATCTGCTGAGCCTTGAAACTAAAATTGACTACAGTCCACTTCCTCTTCTGTGATCTTTATTTGCACAGAAAGCTATGTCTCCATAATGTTTGATGCTGTTCTGAAATGTTTTTTTGCAAACTGTCCATTGAACAACCTCAGACAGTTGTATGCATGCGTGTCTCCTTATTAAACTCAGACGTAGTTTAGTGGTTACTGAAAATGATTAAGAACATGGCAAGTGATTGTGACAAACAGAAACACAACCATGTTTTTATTTCCGAAACAGAAATTAAACAGGCCTCATTTCTGGCACATTTTAAGAACTGACAGCGGAAAAGATAAAAAAATAAATAAACTGATAAACTCAAATCTGATCCTATTTACAGTATGTCTGCTTCCTTTATGATGTTTTAAAAAAAAAAGTGATATTTCGTCAGATTTAAATTTAGATTTTTCTCTGAGAACTTGTTTAATGTGGCACTGAGTGGTGTGCGGATTATCAGCAAAGAATTTTGTCTCTGCTTGCTTGTTTATTTTCTGTGGCAGTTGAGACATTTCACTAGCCCTTTAACCCAGAACAAGTAGGGCATTGGGGTTACGCTTTAAACTTAGTCAGAATGTGCTGAGTGTAGTGACAATATTGCATAGTCTAGTTTGAAAGCAAGAATGCTGTATTATCACAAATGTTTCCTGCTCAGCATGATGTCATCGATATACCTAAAACAAGATACCTGGATTTAGATGTTTATATAAATCTTAAAAAAAAACATTGAAATTTGGATTCATTCACACAGCTCTTTTTTTTTCTTCACTGTGCTCTGCATCTGAAGAGGAACATAGCCTTACGTAAGTCATATGATTTACTAACAGCCGGTTGCAGCCACTCGTGTTTGTGTTATTACATAAACTACTCACACTTGTCATGTAACAGTGACTTTATTACTGTTCAAACCTGGAACATCCTGAGTTGTGTCTGAATCCTGAGAACATGTCATGCATGTCTTGCAGAGATGGAGGAAAAAAACGTTTCAGTAATGTATTGCAAGTTTTTTTTTTTTTTTTTTGGCAATTCATGCATCGTCACAATTCATATATTTATTTTTAATATGACTTTTCATTTTTAAAGAACAGCAAGTCCCCTAAATTTGAACGAATTCCATCCTTGGAGCTCGTAAGTCCAGTGAACAAACTGGACTTACGAGCTCCAAGGATGGAATTCGTTCAAATTTAGTCCAACAAACATTGTCTAGGCACTAGGATACTAACACAATTCGCTAAACATGGTATATTTCAGTGCTGTGCTGTAAAATGTTTATATAACCTTTCACACAAATAATACCTAAAAGCAATCACTTGCAAAGGATGCATGCTGCACATACGTGACAAAGTACACTAGACAGCGATTGAACATGGACGAATGCATGTTTTTATCTCAAATGTTGATGTGCAGTACACTTACTGTATACATGTTAGTATTTGAGGTGGTAAAATGCTGCTGTTCCTTTATAATCCTACAGGTAGCTTGCTCTAAGCTATTCACTCATTCGCACGAAGCACAGCATCCTGTGTGATGGGAACAAGTTATTTGCAAAATTTGTTTAGAGTTGTAAAAATCTAAAAAACAAAATACAGAACTATTATATTTATTAAATTGTGATTCTTACAGATCAGATGGAACGGGCACCCAGATATTATAACATATCAGAAGGTCCCTGGTGATTCCGTCTCTAATGACTTGTCATATATTGACCTCGTCACACATTGATCTACAGTTGTGATGGGAGCCTGACCTGGCATTAGAAACAACGGCAGTAGAGGTTGTGGTCTGGTGCCAGATCAGGTAGGTCTTTGAGGTCAAGAATTTAGCACAAGCTGCTGACGTGATAAAACATTATGTGGGTTACCAGCACTGCCTGACTTCCTGCACTAAGTTCCAGTCACTGTTCATTGTGATGCTGTGACTGGCTTTAGGCTGCTGGTTTTAATTTGGCATTATCCACCCGTAGCTGCTTTAGGAATGCTGAGACAAGTTTTTGGGAATTTGAATGAAGCAATCAAGTTGTGAAGTGTAGAGTTTCAGGTTTAATGTAAGGGGTTTAACAAAAATTGCATTATTTCTTAGGAAGGAATTGTAGGAAATCAATGTCTTCAGTAAGTGAAGAGCAGCTCAGTTGGGTTGAGGTTAGGGCTGGGCGATTTGGCCTAAAATCAAAATCTCGATTAATAAACGATTATTTTATTTCTTAATTTTTTGCCCTCATAGTTCACTGACAAGTTTTGTACAGTAAATATGCTCACAAGTGAGAGATTTTTGAATGAATGGTGCATTACTTGATTGATTAATTGAAGGCAACACTATCTACTATCTGATTATTTATTGAACATCAATGTTGAACAACTGAAATTAAACGGAAGCCACAAAAATTAAATGGTTCATTAAATTACATTTTAAAGTCTAGTTTATTAACTAAAACAGATGACAGATTTGGCCTTAAAAATTAAGATACTATAGGCACATGCTCAGAATCTTTACAAGGCAAAGATTTTTATTAAAAAAATACTTGTTTGTGATGATAAAAAGTATCTTGTGATGATATATTACAATGTTTTGAGATTTTTAAACAATAATGAGAAACAACATTTAGACCACACACACTAGGGCTGTCTTTTTATCCCACAATTCAGAGTTAAATGAAGGCTATTTCACACGGCCCCAATAAACTGACACAATGGCTTAAGCATGCAATGACAACAAAAATGGAATGAATTATGCAGCTATCAATCTGGGCCAGGACAATTTCACTTTTACTATATAGTTGGGTACCTGCTAGGTGTTGTATAGTTAATTTTTGATTGGCCAGAATGGTTTAAGCCACCAAAATAACGTTTTATTGATAAACTGCGCAGCTTTCGCCAGCGTGAACACTTCCGTTAGTAACGAGGCGAATAAGGAGCTAACTTCAGCCGCAGAATGAGATGCTGCGCAATAAGAAGCCAAACGAATCGGAAGCTGCGAATAAGGAGCTAACTTCAGCCTCGTGTGCTTTGGGGCATCATATCTTTCACTAGAAAGTTAGAAACGGCCCTGGTTATATTCTTGCTCCTTTTGGAACACCTTTCATAAGGTGTAATGGCCACGAAAGACAACACGATCGATATCTGCTTTGGTACAGCCCCACTGCTAGCGCTGCTAGTTGACGGAGTAGCATCTGCCCGCATTTTCATGCTCTGTGTGGTCGTCTGGGTGATGCGTTCATATAACGGAGTTCGTGCTACCTTTTTTGTCGACAATTTCAACATCTTTGGATAATAACTCGAGGTTAGATTCACTTTCGTCGCTGCTTCCACTCATTTAAAAAAAATTTTTTCGTCGTCCTGGTGTCAAGTTGCTTCACAAAGTGCGGTAGGAAATTAACTTTGACCTGCACGGCACGTGCAAGCTGCACTCTGCTTTGTTGTTGTCGTATTGTTCTGCTGTGTGATTGGCTCTTAGATTAATCCATATCGAGCAAAAAATGTCTAGAGCTTTTCATCGTTTTTAAAATCAAATAAATCGCGATTCGATATGATATCGTTTATCGGCCCAGCCCTAGTTGAGGTCAGGTGACGGACACTTCTCATGAAGAATGTTTTTGTTCTTTGCATTAAGAATCTCTTGGGTTGTTGTTGCAGTATATATGGGTGATTATCCATCTGTACTGTGTAGTAGAACTTCAATTGTGCAGCATTTGACTGAATCTGAGCAGAAATGTTATCTCCATACACTTCAGAATTCTTTCTGCTACTTTTGTCGGGAATCACATCATCAGTAAACACCAGTAAAGCGGTTCCTTTGGCAGCCCTACATTCTAAAGCCACAACACTACCTCTACCATATTTGACCGATGATGTTGCATGCCTTTCCTTTTCTTCTCCCTATTCTTCTTTTCCTATTTTTCTGATTCCAGTTAATCTTCTATCAGTAGGGGAAGGCTTAAAGTTTTTCAGTCAAGTCTAATCTGTTCTGTCTATCTGTCTTTGAGTGTTAGCTGTGCTTTGCATCTTGAGGTAAACCTCTTGTATACGTTCATGAACACATCTCTTGATTGTGGCCTTGATATGCCTACCCCCTTCTGTGTTCTGGCTTTGGCTAGATTTTGTGCAGGTGTTTCTTCTCAGACTGGAAAATTGTACAATAGATGGGCACTGATGAAAAATTTCTTGTCTGATTCTGATCATTATAATATTTTAAGAGTCTGATCTGCTGATTCAGATTTTGACCGATTAAAATTTTATTTCTTTTTAAGAGTTATAATTGACGGCATACACAAGTAATTTTTGTAACTTCTTTCTGAGACGTTAATTTAAATTTTCTTTTTTAAAAAAACTCCAATGACTGTTTGTAGATGCGGTCATATTATTTCACTAGTTTTGACGCGTAGCTTTGTCTTAAAGTTTCACTCACACAACAGAAGTCCGATCTCTTTGTCTCTTGTAGTTTATTTTGTCAGCATCAAAGAATCAACACTTCATACAGTCGTCTTGAGTAAATCCACTATGGTTACAGACACCAGTTGCTGCATCTTGCAAATCTCTGACTTTTACAGCAACCTATTTACTGTATCTTATAAATTACAGTCTTAGCTTATGTATATAACACTCTTGTTGTATACACCTACTTACGGGAGCTTACGGTCAAAAGCTTGTGTTTCCGTAGCCTTCCGCATCTAAACTGAATTTTCTATCATGCGATAGTCATACAAATACATGTCATAGTGGAATGACATCACAGACCAACTTACGACTGTCAAAATGGATGCATAACTAAGAAATTTAAAGCTTGTGGCTTATGTAACAAACTTAATGCTTAATGCTTTACTAATGAATAGAACAAGGTAGAATAAATGAAATAACAACAAATAAAATAAACACAACAACAAATTCATAACAAGTACGATACGGCTCTTACACTGTTAAAGAACTTGCCCAAGGTTACAGGACTTTTTTTTTTTTTTTTTTTTTTTTTTTTGGTACGAATAAAATCTCAACTGAAAATCAGTTGAAAGCCATCAGCCAGAGAGGAGAAAGGCTATAACGTGACCTCATGTGGTGGGTATTTTTTTGCTCATGCACTGTATGGGGGCAGAGGTAACTTACTCGGTGGACAACACTATTGATGATTGGCTGGTGGCACACTTGCATTATCTGTTCCATAGACTCAGCTGGAATTACTTCTTTCATTTGAAAACCACTGTGGTAGAGCACAGGGCCAAAAATATGAAAGTTGTTGTCCTAACAGTTGTACTTGTAACTGTATGCAGTTATCTTACCCTGAAATTCAAGTTTGTTTATTGGGGCTGTAAAATTAGTCACAGTTTCTCGCTCGTCATCAAAATGCACTTTCTGTTTTGACGGGAAATGATTTAACAGACAGACCTGCTGAAATAAACATACTTCCTGTATGCTGAATGACAACATAATGTAATGAAAAAAAGTTGATTATCACAAACTCATAGTTCTGGTTAACACCCAAATTGGAATGGGGCCTAATTATATTTAAAGATTGTGGTGGTTCAGTGTTCAACAAATCTAATCTACTTGTGGACATTCGACATCATTGCCAAAAACCTGTAAGTGGAAATGACTTCTCACTATATTTAGAATTATTCTTATTCACTCATTACCTTACCTAAAATAAACGTCATTGAGGAAGTAACTGGTGATTCAGACAGTTCTGTTGACTACGTTTGTGGTTGTTAATTTATGTTTATTCCATGCTATCATGTAGTCTTCTGTTTTTATATGACATGCAGGAGCATCGCACACATTTTCCCAGCTAGTATCTGATTGCTAACTGAATAGATTGAGTTCATGTCTATTTTCCTATGTCTCTTATTGGTTAATTATCAGTAATATTGGGGGGGGAGCAGTTCAGTCAATTTCCTGATCAATCTAAACGTAACCAGGTTAAGAGCAGCCCTGGCTGATTGTTGATCAGGTCTGTTGAAATAAAAAGCTTGTGGCCAGATCATGGCTATAAAATCATGTATTTTTCCCCATGTTAAGCTGTGTAGGGCTCCGCTGGGCCCTTTAACACCATTCCACTAGTACGTACTAGATAAGTGAGTGTGAACAACGCCTCGTTTTACTGTCATGATAGTTTTCCCACTGTACTGCCAGGTCCACTGTGAGTAATGTTCAGGTAAAAGAAGAGAGCTCACATGGAGTCCGTCAGGCAACAGGTAGATCTGCTATTCATTGTCACTTTTTCAAACATAACTTAACTAATTGTACCTAAGTGGGAAAATCAAAAGAGTTTGATTTGTAAGAAAAATTACCTGCTGATAATTAATACTCTTCACAGCTGTATGTTGTTTCTGGTCCAATAATGTGATGGCTACATGAATCAAACATGTAGTATGTATAAAGATACTCAGTGCCTTGAAACAGAATGTTTCTTTCCTGCTGCATTTTTTTTTTAAACAAATATTAAAAGCAACACCTTTTAATGTGTTGTAATTTGTACTTTGTCACAGGAATTTATTAGTATATAGTGATAAAGGCCAAGTAGCAATGCTTTAGTACTATGTTATAACAGGGGACAACAGCGTTGTGAACTACAACGAATGGAACTTGTGTATTTCTGTTAATCTAAAATTGCATTATAATTTTGAGCAACATTATAAGGTTGCTCATTCATTAATTTCATTTATTTTCCCTTATTTTAGCACAGTGAACTCATGAGTATTTACATAGTTTGTCTGAGTGTGTTTAATAAAAGTCCTTTGATTTTGACATCCTAGCAAACAATGAAAGTGGTCCTTTATTTTTGTGTGTGTTCAGCTAATCGTTGCATTTGTACACACGTTTTACTCTAATATCTGACTTTAACATTATTTTGGATGGTATTAATGTAAAGAAATAAAAGCCTGTTAGGACAGGGGTAGCTCAGTGGTTTAGGTATTGGACTGCTAATTGGAAGGTCCCAGGATCAAACCCCAGCACCATCAAGTTGCCACTGTTTGCCCTTGAGCAAGACTCATAGGCCTCAACTGCTGAGCTGTATAATGAGAATCTCTAAAGGTTTTAAGTCATTCATAATGTTTTGAAGTCTAAATATTTGCAACTTCCTTGACATATAGTTTCTTTTTAGCCTGAATTAGATTTAATTACATCAGACGAGTATCTATTACCTGTTTATTTTAGTATGATCATTACATATAAATTATTTTTTTTTAAATAGGCATTTCTCTATGGAAATGTTATATTGCAAGAAATATCGTTATCGCAAAATTCAACAACATATCGCATATTTTCCTAATATCGTGCAGCCCTATTTTGAGGTACATTTACACCATGATGGCCATGCAAGTGGAAATCCAGGTTGTGCAACCCAAGATCCCTTTTTTTTTTTTTTTTTAAATAAGGAATTAGTAAAAGTATGTGTTAAAGTGTTAAAAAAACAAAAAAGTTAAGCATGTCCTAATCTTCCTTCCTTTCTTTATTTCTTTGTTTAGAATATTAAAACTGACCCCGAAGAGCTGTTCACTAAGCTGGAGAAGATCGGGAAGGGCTCATTTGGGGAGGTGTTTAAAGGGATAGACAATCGTACTCAGAAGGTCGTGGCCATTAAGATCATTGATCTGGAGGAAGCAGAGGATGAGATCGAAGATATTCAGCAGGAGATCACAGTGCTGAGTCAATGCGACAGCCCCTTCGTTACAAAGTATTATGGGTCATATTTAAAGGTAAGTGCTTCATTTGCTAATAGTTAAATCACAATGTGAAATGTTGTTTGTCTAATACAAGCCTGGAAAATGTTGAAAGTCTGATTCTTTTAATGCACGTTTCCTCCTTGAACAAATTTAAAGATGCTACAGGATAGACCCAAGTTTAAGTGGAAGTTTTTTTTTTATCGGGCTTGCTTTTAAAAGTTCTTTTATCTGGAAGACAAAAATGTAAACGGGGTCAGTGCTAGAAAATAAACTATGCACATGAGTGTTATGCATGGACACTTTTGAGAGGGAAGTTTAGAATTTTTAATTTTTAATTCAAGTGGTTTAAAAGATTTTCTGCTCTGAAATAAAAAATTTCTTGAACGTTTCTCGAACAATCAGCAACTGAAAGCAGCTTCAGTAAAGGCATGAGGATGAAACTGCATTTAGTAAGGTCCAGACTTCAGGCCGTCACACTGACTACATATAAGATTGTCATCCAATCAATAAAATTAATCCTTATATTTACATTTAAGCTTTTGGTAGATGCTCTTATCCAGAGCGACCTATATAAGTGCCTTGTATTTTCCACCATTAAATATCTTCTTACACTGGTTCACTGGGGTTCAGATAGGTGGAAAAAAAGAGGTCTTTAGTCGTCACTTAAAATATGGCAGTTACTCGGCTGTACGGACTTGTAGAGGAAGTTCATTACACCAACTAGAGATTTGTCTTTGAGCCTGTGACAATTTAGGCTTCAAGTTCTACAGTTAAAGCATTTTTTTTTTTTTTTTTTACTGAGTCTACACCTCAATCACATCGTGATCACTTCAAATTGTTTGTGGTGGTGTATAATGGCTAAATTAGATCTGTTGTCACTGTCCAAATAATTATTGACCCTACCGTAACCTATAAAAATTCTTTTAATAGTAATACTTGCTGTAGTGTTACACTTATCTCTTTAATTGTGGCTATAGAATGACATGCTTTGCGCATATACTCAGCAAAAAATGAAACGTCCTCTGACTTTCAACTGTTTTTACTTTCAGTAAACTTAATGTGTAAATATTTGTATGAACACTAAAAGAGTCAACACCATAAGACATAAACTAAAAATGTTTCACAGTGTGTCCCTGAATGAAGGGAGGCTCAAAATCAAAAGTACCAGTCAGTATCTGGTGGCCACCAGCTGCTTGAAGTACTGCAGTGCATCTCCTCCTCATGGACTGGACCAGATTTGTCAGTTCTTGCTGTGAGATGGAGGGATTGTGTGTTCCTGGTGTGACTCGGGCAGTTGTTGTGGCCATCCTGTACCTGTCACACAGGTGTGATATTCGGATGTACCCATCCTGTGCAGGTGTTGTTACACGTGGTCTTCCACTGCGAGGATGATCAGCTGTCCTTCCTGTCTCCCTGTAGCGCCGTCTTAGGCGTCTCACAGTGCGGACATGGCAATTTATTGCCCTAGCCACATCAGCAGTCCTCATGCCTCCCTGCAGCATGCCTAATGCACGTTCACGCAGATGAGCAGGGACCCTGGGCATCTTTCTTTGGGTGTTTTTCACAGTCGGTAGACAAGTCTCTTTAGTGTCCTGTGTTTTTAGAACTGTGACCTTAAATGCCTCCTTTCTGTAAGCTGTTAAGGTCTTAACGACCATTCCACAGGTGCATGTTAATTAATTGATAATTGTTAATTGAACATGCATGGAAAACATTGTTTAAACCCTTTACAATGAAGATCTGTAAAGTTATTTGGATTTTTACAACACTATTGTTGAAATACACAGTCCTGAAAAAGGGGCGTTTCTTTTTTTGCTGAGTATGTGTGTAGAGATATACACACACATTGAAAACAATTCTGATTCAGTTTAAGACAAATGGGTTACTTCCAATGAGTTCAGCATTGTTACTTCTGTATTCAACTCTGTCCACTGAGAGTTCCAGAGGGCCCCAGACATCTGATTCAAAGAAAAAGCCTTCACATGGTACATTTCTGCCTGAGAAACTGACACACCTTTGTCGCGCTAAAATAGACTTACTTTCTTTTTCTGACATTCTTCATTCTTGTGTATCATTTCCTCTCAGCAGCTGCCTTTTCATTTCCTGCCTCATTGAACTTTGTGGTCACAGAATGGTAGCAGTATGCAGCAAGGATTTCATGTTTTCGTTATAATAGCATGTAGCGTATAAAATCCATAGTTAGGCGTAATTCCTTGCCATGAGGATGAGGAAAGCTGTTAAACTGCTGATTCTTTGCAGTCTTGTTTGTTGTTGTCAGATAAATTCCTTTAAATTGACTTTTGGTCTTATAATTTCACTGACTTTTCAGTGTGTGGTATTCCTTTTTTTTTATACATCATATTAATGCATTTTTTAAACTTGTGTAGTGGGTAGTGCTGTGATTTGAATCGGTCTGCAATTTTTGTCTTTCTATTGATTCATTGGGTTATTTTTTATTTTTTTTTTAAATTAATAGATTTTTTGTTAGTCATTTAGGCAAACTTACAAATGTTAAATTATCAAAAATTGTAGATGTAAAACTGTAAAATTCTAAAATCCTTAAATATACCACAGCTTTTGCAGGAAAAAAAATTATTTTGGAAGAGTAAGATATTGTGGTTGGCGCACAGTTACTCACTGGAATGGAGTGTGTCTCCGTAGATTGGAAGGGAAGAAGAGTAGAAAAAGAGCATCGCTTTGCCCAGCACTTGACACTTAAACAACAGAAGCATTTTCACAACATTACATAAGAGGGTTAGGTGTTATGTTAGTCTAACTTGTTACCACTACTACAACTACTACATTTCACTCACAGAACACATTAGGTCCAGTTGACATTATTTATAGACTTGGTTTTTATTTAGGTTTGGATTAAATGCCAATAAATTGGATTCAAATGCCCAGCCAAAAAACTACACATGCATTTTCAACCAGTGTGACCACTCTCTTCAAAATAATCACAGACCCATTAGCTATGCCTTGTTTTGGGAGTCACTTTATTGGATGGTTATAACTAGGGCTGCAACAACTTATCGATAATGAAATTCGTTGTCAACGAATGCCGTTATCGATTAGTTGGGCTGCTCACGTTACTGAGAAGCACGACCACAAGATGCACAAATACACAAAGAGACACACACGGAGGTTACAGAAGCGTTTACAGGAAAAGGCGCGCGCACCAAGTCCTCCCAGGTATGGGAGCAATTTACATTAAACGCCTCTTATCGGGCGTTAAAATCGAGCGTTTTTTAATCGGGCGCTCGTAGCGTCCGGTGAGCGCAGATGAAGCGCGAGGGTTTTCTACACATAGGAGTCAATGAGAGAGTTCACACTGGCTTTGGTGACGTGCGTTTGTCTGTGGCATGCAGCTTTTTCTTGGCATTCAAATCCCAAAGAACGCAAGGACAACACTTCTAGTGAGTTTTCTTCACGTTCATTTTGCACTTCGGAGGACCGGATATATCCCATGATCCTACATGCTGTACATAGGGAAATGCGGAAAAAGGGCAAAATAAACAGAGTGAACCCAGTAGAGGCAATTTATTTATTTACCCCCCCCCCCTCTACGTCGCCGTATTACGAGAATGTCTAGTATAGCAAAATGGTCTATATATATATATAATACACGAGAGGATCGAAATAATGTATAAACCGTGAAAAGGATGTAGCAAGAGACACTTCAATTAAAAATATCATAATAATCTAGAAGTCTATTATTCTTATTATTAAGTTGAATTATTCATTCATTCATTAATTTTCTATACCGCTTAATCCTGTGTTCAGGGTCGCGGGGGACCTGGAGCCTATCCCAGGAGACTTCGGGCACTAGGCAGGGTACACCCTGGACAGGGTGCCAATCCATCGCAGGGCACACACACATACACACTCACACACTACGGGCAATTTAGGAACGCCAATTAGTCTAAACTGCATATCTTTGGACTGTGGGAGGAAATCAGAGTACCCGGAGGAAACCCACCAAGCATGGGGAGAACATGCAAACTCCATGCACACAGAGACGGGAATCGAGCCTGGCCGGGGAATCGAACCCGGACCCTGGAGGTGCAAGGCGACAGTGCTAACCACTACACCACCGCGCCGCCTTAAGTTGAATTAATTTAAGAGAATTTAAAATTGAGTTCATTCTTAACAACTGAATATATATATATATATATATATATATATATATATATATATATATACACACTGTCAACTTGCCATCTGCAATTATTGTTAAAAACAAAAATGTTGATTTACATTAAGGTTTAAATGTCAAAATTTAAGATCATTAAACTCTGTGGCTATTGCATTTTTTTTTATTTACTTTTATACATAAATAATACCCTGATTTATGGTTTTATATAGTTAAGCAAAACATCAAATCAAAGCTTTTAGTTTTTATCCGATTAATCGTCAAAAATAATCGAACAACGAATCGATTATCAAAATAATCGTTAGTTGCAGCCCTAGTTATAACACAATAACCTGACGTTTTAAGGTACAGCATCTGTGCTTCAAGTTGCATGTTGGCTGATGGTAGTGTATTTTCAGTACATGGATCAGGATTGTGCAGTATAGTGTTTCTTCTTCTTTTTTTGGCTCCGTCAATAGGTTGTGCTGGAAAAAAAAAAAAGAAATATTTCAGATTCATAAGATCATGTGTTCAGTGCTGTGTTGCCAGTACAAATTCTTGCTGCTTGAGTTTTAATGGTTCTTCCTGGCTTTTACCCGTTCACTGTGCGAAACTGTGCTTCTCTGCAGAGCATGTGCGACCGTCAGTACACCTTGCTTATTCTTTTAATGGCAAGTGCCGCCCAATGCATTTACCGCTCTCAGAGTAGCAAAATTGACGGGTATAGCGACGGTAGAGCGAGAAGAAACTGTCCAATGCTGAGAAAGGGGCGGGAAAATATACTTAGAGTATACTTGAGCAGACCAAATATACCAATCTGCACTTGTATTATAATTGACACCATTATGGGCATTTTCCAGAAGTGTTATTTTGGTTATAAGTTATTATTTATGTTATAAGTTTAATTAGACTTGCAATGACCATGTGCTCTTCCTCACAACTCCATCATTTGGTCATGGATAAGTCATGTGATCTCTGATATTGGTTATAGCTGCTGTATGCTTGTGGGATGGCTTGCTGTCAAGTTCTAACATAATGTCTTAATCTCTGTTATCTTGCTCATTCTCTTTTAGAGCACAAAATTATGGATCATAATGGAGTATTTAGGTGGAGGCTCAGCATTAGATTTGGTGAGTTGTATGTAATCTATATAATAATTCAACCTGTTCATTAAAAAGTATTCACGTGGAGTATACAATAGTGGTCTTACATGTACACTGTCCCCTCTCACACAGCTGGAGCCGGGGCCACTGGACGAGTCCCAGATTGCTACTATACTGAGAGAGATTCTCAAGGGGCTTGAGTACCTGCATTCAGAAAAGAAAATTCACAGAGACATTAAAGGTACCTTAATGTTGTGAACATGTAGCATTCTTAAAAATGCATTTTTTAATTGAACCATATCCAGACATGGAGATTCAACAAAAAGCATAATGAGTGTATTTACTTCTGCAGCTGCTAATGTGCTGCTGTCAGAGCAAGGTGACGTGAAGCTGGCTGACTTCGGCGTAGCAGGTCAGCTTACAGACACTCAGATCAAAAGGAACACGTTTGTCGGCACTCCGTTCTGGATGGCACCCGAGGTCATAAAACAGTCAGCTTACGATTCAAAGGTCAGAACCAATCACAGCCTCCGATCATGTCAGATCTGATCATAAACTTATAATCAAAGATTAACGTAGGAATGTTAATACATGTGGAAAAGACAGCGATAAGATTTTATCTCCTCTAAAAAGTTATACAATTTCCTTGTTTCTGTATCTGTAACAAGTCACTGTGTTGTTAATCAATTTCAGTCACTCTGATCCATATGATGTCCAAACCTGCATTACTGTAATGACTCGCACTAAACTTCCTGATTGTTCCGAACACTATGAAACATGCATTGTCGCGTAATTTGCTCATTTTATGTAATGACTTGGTGGATTATATAACCATGGAGGAGACTTCTCTCATTCTATACCTATTAATAAAGTCTTTGTTTTGATTCAAAAGATTTTTTTTTTGTCAAGTACTTAACCATACACAATATTATATGCAATAAAATGCTTATTCGACTGTCTGTGAACAAATAAAAAAGAAATGTATATAAGATAATAGAAAGATTTCACTAAAATAAAAGGATAATTGCACTAGAAGAATACAATTAAACTAAACATAGAATTTCCATTAAAATATAAAAATGTCAATTTGAGATTGTATATACAAGTAAAATGGAATGAAAATAAAAGTATATATAAATGTATTAATTATACATAATTTGCAAAATGTAATCATGAACCGAGAAGTATAAAAATATTGAAGGATAAAAATATGATGTGAGTATGACTGCATGTGAAACATGAAGTATGAAATAAAATGATTGCAGTGTTTTTGAGTTTGATTTGGTAGTTCTGTGTTTGTTAGTTTATAGTATATAAAGTCTGGGTGCAGGGGAAAAAAAACTTAATTTTTTCTTTAACTGTAAGAATTTCATTATGAATATTTGTATGGTTTTGAACTGCAGTGTGCGTATTTATGCCTCTGCCACCAGGTGGTGGCATTATGTTTTTGATTTGTCAGAAACTATTTTTATGGAATTAAGCAGAAATCTTAAAAAGTAATCTAAGAAATGCTTTCATGCCTGCTCAATGACCACCAAATGCTAACTGTTTTTTAGTTTTTACATTTTAATATGGAACCTGCCAGTGCAGGAAACGTGAAAGTTTTTGCACTAAGTGCTCTGCTTGTGTGTTACAGGCAGATATCTGGTCATTGGGTATAACAGCGATAGAGTTGGCCAAGGGAGAGCCGCCCCACTCTGACCTTCACCCCATGAAGGTCCTATTTCTCATCCCAAAGAACAACCCGCCAACTCTGGAGGGAAATTACAGCAAACCGCTGAAAGAGTTTGTAGAAGCCTGTCTCAACAAGGAGCCAAACTTTGTAAGCATTCGATGCCTTACTGCTGTTTACATCTACACGTAAAGGCCAATGTGCTCTTCATTTAAAAGCTTTAACTCATTCTTGTAACTTAAGTCTTAAAATACTTTCTATAGAGTTATGCTCCTTTTAAACGGGCTGCCTATGTTGTATCTTTCTCTCTGCAGAGACCTTCAGCTAAAGAGCTGCTGAAACATAAGCTTATTGTACGTCATGCTAAAAAGACCTCGTACCTCACAGAACTCATTGACCGGTACAAGAGGTGGAAGGCTGAGCAAAGTCGAGATGATTCCAGCTCCGATGAGTCTGACCCGTAAGCACAGTCACATTTTTAAGATTCTGTGTATTTTGAGCTATATAGTTTAATTAGCATTAATTCAGGTAACAGGACGTGTAGTTTGGCATTTTCAGAATTGTCTGAGTTTTATTACACTAAAATGAATCATACCAGTGAGCCTCATTGTAATATATATATTATTGGTTAGCATTTTGTTTTGCTACAGGTCCAATAGTAATATTTTGCCCTTTTTTGAAGTTCAGATTAAAATCAGTCTCTGTCTTTTATTCAGGGAACAGGATGGACAGGCCTCAGGTGGTAACGACTCGAGAAACGATGACTGGATCTTTACTATAAGAGAGAAAGACCCCAAAAAAATTCAAAATGGGATCATGCAATCAGCCGAGCTGGACCACAGCAAGGTGAAGAGAAGAGAGAAGCTAACAGCCTTGTAATTGATTTAGGGGCACATTAGGGGAAGGGGGTTAGTGTCCTATGCTGTAGGGACACTTGGAAAATCTGTACTCAAATGAATAAGACACAGGGAGGGGGAGCGCATAGAATGCTTTTTGTACTGGACGCATGAATGGTTGGTTATTTATACAATCAGTAAACATTATTTTGATCACGTTTATTATAAAAGCATTTTTCAAATACGTTTAATATATATTTTTTTTTAAACATTCAGATTTTTGCTGAATCACAATTCAGATTAATGATTTATTAGTGGTTCCCTTTTGGGGTTCCATTTGAAAGGTGATGCATTACATCGTCTTTGCTGGAATACTACCTCATCTTTAATGCTCTGTGCATGAATGCTGTAGTGTCAGGTTTTTTTCTTTTCTTTTAATCCCCATAAGTGACCAAAGACCGAGGTCATTTATAAAATCAATCCCGATAAAAACATTTGTCTCTCTCTCTTTTTCTTTCTCTCCCTCTTTCTCACAGTCACTGTTGTTGTCTTTTCCACAGGTACAGAGCAGTACACAAATGCCCTTGTCCCAGAGCTTGTCAACTATTATATCTCCACTGTTTGCAGAAGTAAGAACTTAATCACACATTTATTTACCTATTGGACTTGAGCCACACATTTTTGGGGGGGTATTAAAAACTCACTCAAATTGGTGTTGCATGCTCCACCATTATCATCTGCTTTCACATAAAACATCATCTCGAAATATACAGTGTGTAAAAGTATGAAAACTTGCCAGTGCTCCTTTAATGCTTAAATAATAATTTCCTGTCTCTTTCTAGAGAGGCTTGTGTATGGAGGTCAAGTAAACAGTAAATACTGGGCCTGTAGCTGCTCATTAACATGAGCTACAAATGAGCTTTAGCAGTTAACCACTTGCTCTGCTTTCTTTCACCTCCAGCTGAAGCAGAAGGGTGAGGCTAGTAATGGAAAACCTGAGGCAGTGGAGGAGCTGAGGGAGGCCATATTCCTGGCAGAAGAGGTGTGCCCAGGCATCTCAGACTCCATGGTCACAGAGCTAGTACAGAGACTGGAAAGGTATGATTTATTAAATAATGTTTAGTTTATGTTACATTAAAACTTTTAATATTGTAAGGCTTTGTTTGTAGAGACGGACGTAAGTAATAGTGATGGGAAGTTTGGATAATTTTTTACGAACTCAGATCTTTGAGTCTCGTTCAGCAAAATGAAAAAAAAATTTCGTTCATTTTAGCAAATGGTAATTAAAATGTTACATGTTACTTCCCTAACATCTACTACTTACGCAAACAGTGATCACACAATAAACAATACGGAAATGTAACGTGTGATCGTTTGTGTAAGTAGAAGATGTTGGTTTAGTCTACAGTTAGCACTCCTCGCCTCTTCTCTGATAGCGTGGAAAGAGAATTGATTAGTTCACCTTTCGAGTCTTCAGGTTTTTCGAGTCGTTCGTCAATCATGATCATAGGTTAACACAACCTAAGAGATGAACGAATCACTTCTTTTTCCCGCTCAAACTGCATTGATTAAGCTTATGGAGCTGTGACCTGATGTAAGAACAACTTGAAAAACCAGAGGACTCGAAAGGTGAACTAATCAATTCTCTTTCCGGATCAGACTGCATTGGTTGAATGGCCCATAACTACTAAGTAAGCATATAGAATTCGTCAGTGGTTATAAAATGAATAGAAAGTCAAAACATTTGGAGGGATGAATAGTGTATAACCGGGGTACTCAATAGGCGGACTCCAGTCCGCATCCGGACCAAAATATGGTTAAATCTGGACCGACGCCAAAACAAACATGCTAATTTAATCATAATCCAAATGAGTTCTCAATGAAGTGCCCAACTGTTTCCGCGCGATATATCTTTGAGTCTTCTAGTGATGGGTCGTTCATGAACGATTCATTCTTTTTGAATGAATCTTTAACGTGACTCAGAAAAACGAGTTGTCTCAGAGAGTGATTCATTAATTTTCTACTGGGTGCGCATGCGCAAATCATCGCAGAACCTCTGTAGGCTATGTATTGAACGGTTCTCAACGAATCGTCAAGTCCCGAGTTGTTAGGTCCTTTGTCACGTGACTCCCATAGGCGCTATGCGGTGCAGTAGATTCAAAAGAACGAACGACTCGTGGAAGATATAAGAGATGAGCTTATTACAATCAAAAGTGGTCACCTTCTGGACAAAGATGGTCACTGCAGCAGGTGTTCCTGTCCTGCAGAACATGACCCTTCAAATTCTCACAATGTTTTCCTCAACGTACTGCTATGAATCTGCCGTTTCGACTATGAGCATGGTGAAAAACACATATTGCAGCTCCCTCACCAATGAACATTTACATCAGTGCCTCCACCTGGTCCTCACACCTTTTATGCCCAAGTTCAAACAACTGGTGGCACAAAGATGTCACCTTTCACACTAAATGGACTACCATGCCATTTTTGGGTATTGTTTGAAAATTTTGGGTTTGACTTTTTTTGTAGTTCTCTATTTGAAATTGGACTGTCATTTTTCCGGACCCCGGACTGAATAGAAATTTGGTAAATAGACCTTTCAAATTTATATTTGAGTACCCCTGGTCTATAAGGATAAACCACACAAGAGGTTTGATCATCTTTGTATGTACATAAATTTTTCTAATGGCAAATCTTTACATTTGACACAATGAGATTTTTATAGGACTATTCAACTGAAAAAGCAAAGTGACTGCTATAAAACGATTAAGGTTGGGAATCACCAGGGACAACCGTTTGTATTTAATCCCCTCAAGCAAGAAGTGCTTCCCTGTTTATCAACACAAATTAAAAAAATTGTCATGTTTTATTTCTTGCACACCAAGCTTACGAAGCAATACTATTTCTTCCATCTGGATAAGCATCTAACATGACTGAATGGAGACAGTATGCATTTTTTACCTTTAACTGGTAATGACGATGACTAATACCTCTTGAAGCGGTCATGATTGGTTTTGCAGCAGTGCTTCACTTTACCACTTTTGAAATGTGGCTTAAAGTCAACAAATTATGTATGGAATTTGACAGGTTGAGAATAAGTACATACTGTACTTCTCTGTAATTGCCTTTAACTCTTGCCTTTCTAAGCAAGTTTCTTTATCTCTATAACGAGTCTTTGATATGATGAGCTTCCTTTAGCCGAGTAATTGACATTAATTCATGTGTGACTGCAGCCGACAGTTTGCTGCTTCAAAAGCTGAGATTGTTGTTTAAACGGTGGCCATTTTAAATACATTATCAGTTTTACTGAGGTTCTCGGGTCTGCATCTGGAGGACCAGTTGTAACCCTTGATCTGGGGTTTGTCAGGGGTTTGTTCATTCATAGTAATGAAAGGGTGTTTAGGATTAGACCCTGTTCTTGCCGTCCTGTTTCTTTTCCTACTAACCACGGGTATGTTCTGTCTGGCAGGTTTGCAGTTCCCCGGGCATCATCTCACTGACTGCTTGCCGTGGATTCTCCTCTCTCTGCCTCTTAGTGTAGCCCCTCTCACACACTCACTCACTCAGCCTGTACCTGGCACACTTTTTTCTTTTTTCTTTTTTTACATATCAGGTGAATGGGGAGTGTTGTGGAGGCCTGGCTGGGCTGAGACTCAGACGAAGACACAGACACCCCTTCTGAGAGCAGTGCACCTCTTTCAGCACACACAGGGGCAGAGCAGCAGGTGGTTGCACCAGCCATGTGCAGGTTCTTTCCAAACTGCATGTGTGAAACAATTTGCGTCTTAATGACACAACTTAATTCTTAACTGTTTAGCGAGTGCCGATTCAGTTACAACATGAAGACTAAATCAGCCGCCATGTTGTCATTTACACTGATTCATTGATCAATTTCTCACCCTGTAGCTTGAGATGACTAGTTAACATTTCAGTAGAGAGTGTAAATCAGAACTTAGTTGAAACGCAAGGAGTTTTTATTATATGGTAGGTGTACATGAGTATTTTATTATTTTTATGTATTTTTTTATTCCGTTTATTCATATCAGCTGGTCAGTTCTAGGTAATATTGTAAGCTCCTTAAAGTAGGCAAGTCAGTTTAGTTAGAACTTGGATAGTTGGTGCAAGCCAGTCATTGAATGTGCAGTATGTGAGATTTTTAATGCGCGCGTGTGAGTGAATCAGTGCTGTAGGGTCCCTGCCATGGAGTTGTGATCCTTCTTTTCCCGTCCCCCTTTTTTTTTTTTTTGGTTACTCAGGTATCCTGCTCTCAGTAACTGGAGTCTTCTGAGATGCAGACTGAGCGTGTGTGTGTGTGTACATAGGCTTACAAACATGTCATGGAGGTACGCTGATGAAAACACTGTGTTGAAAATGGCCAACTGCTCCTGTAGATACAGTTTGTGAAGGTATATATGTAAACTGGCCATCACTGAGATTGCCTTGTTATAATTGATTTTATTTTTTTTCATGCATTGAATTGAATGCTGCCATTGGACCAATTATCGCACATTTTTGTTCTTTCTTACCATCCTAGTGCCATTCTCACTCTCCTATTGTTTTTCTATTTAACACCAGTTCCTTAATCCAACCCTAAGAAAATATATTTATAAAAATTCAGAAGACCCCCCCCCCCCCTTTTTTTTTTCTGGTGACCCTTTCATTTTATGGAAAATAATGCTGTATGCTATATATATATATATATATATATATATATATATATTTTTTTTTTTTTTTTTTTTTTTTAAGTTCCAGACTATTTTACCAAACTCTACTTCTCTTTGATTTGCTGTAAACTTGTCATATGCCGCTAAATCCTCATGTCTTCCTGGAAATCGAAACGGTACAGGGTGTACCAACCGCTTGAATTGCACTTGGGTAACTGCCTTCTTATGATACATGAATTTAGCCATAAGCATGAGAGTTGTACAGTGCATTTCACCTCCAGACCGCTGACGTGAGTCCCATCTGACATCCATGAAGACTAGTGTGTTAATGCACAGCTCACTTTAGTGCATTTTAGATCTGTTCATTGCTCATGTACATGTAGTGAAAAACTATCATCGACAACTGTGTTGTGGTAGAACTGCACTTGAGCTAACTCTAAATCTTGTTTTAAACTGTAACTCGACAATGATGCATTTATTCACCAGTTTTTAAAATGCTAATCCAGTGATTAAAGCCGTAGCTTAAAAACAGCATGGGGATCTGAGCATAAGGCAGTTCTAGATAAAGCTTTTTTTCTAATTGTTTGGGGACATGGATGCTATCACAAGCATGATGAATATGCATGTGTGTAGCAAGTGTTTGAAAATCTTGAAATTCAGCCGTTTCGATTTATTTTAGGCTTGATGCTAATATTACTAAAATTTGAATTTTAACGCTTTTTAAATTGCACACTGTGTTCTAATTACAGTTTGGGAAATGTAAAGCTTTTTATTCAAGACTAGGAAATTTTTACAATTGAATTACATTAGATCGTTTATTATACTCGGTGTAACGTCTGGGTAACTGGTATTAAGGAAGAGATGAAAAACAAGATAATGACCCTGACCATGAAACCACTGAAAGCAAGTTCAGAGAGTTAAAAAAAAAAAAAGGGGGGGGGGATGTTTGTTTCATGAAGTCAGGTGAAGAGTAATGTTCACTTAGTTATTTTCTTAGTCATAATGACATTAATACGACATAAACGACTACAGATGCACAGTTGACCAAACCTCATGACTAGTTTGGATTAATTCATTTTAAAATGAACAGAATTCTGTTACTTTCTTTTAATCAGACTGATTAATGACTAGGCTTAAATACAAAATTACTGATTGATTTAAAGAAACTACCTTTTCTGCAAGTGAAGCAGTATAAATTATTGCTGGTTTAATCTTTAAGTCATTCTGTCTCCAAAACCCACAGATGAAAAGAGTTAAAAGAGGCAGAAATCTGCACTCGCATTAAAACGCTGTGAGCCTGTCTGTTTACCACAAAGTGCTTCCCCCATTCTTGCCCTTTAGAGTTTTTTTTTTTTCCCCCTTTTATTGATATTTGCACCTTTTTTTTATTTTGAGTCTGAATGTGTCCCTGTGTGTAAGCTATAATTTGAATGAGATCACGGTTTGTCTTATGTTTGCGACTGAACTTTCTTGAGTATGGCAATAATTTAGGCTGTCAGGTTTCTCAGCACAGATATATTCTATGGAACAGAATTCAATATTTTTATAAGTGTAAAGTGCAGTATTATCTCTCGAATGAATTACACCATATGCTATCTAACTGATTTTCAAACAATGTAATTTTCTGTAACATTGCTGAGTGTATAGTATTGTACATAATTCTTGCTTTTGTCATCAAATACCAAGGTACTGAATTCCTTGCAAGCTTTCAAGTGATTTTAAGAAAAAAATAAATTGATAGTTTGATTTGCCTGCTGTTTTGTGTGTTTAAGTGGATATTAAGTGGTGGATTTGTTTTTTTTTTTCTGAGCAGAAAGTGTTTATCCATTAATTTTCATCTAGAATAAGAGCAATTGGCGTTTACCTTTTAGAAATTATCACATGCATATTTTGGATCCAGGCCAGGACTAGAGCAGTCTACTCGAACAGTTAAATTATATTGTTAACATAAAAGCAAGAAGACTTTGGTCTTTTCTGTTTAATAAGCGCTACCATGATTTCAGCACAGCAAGATTTATTCATACATCAAAAAAACGAGGATCAAATTTTCTCACACTATATACACGTATTACATACAATGTTTATACACATATTACATATTTTATACAAGAAAAATATACATAAAAATGTAAACTTTTGTATACAAAAAATACCTTAGACATTAAACAAGGACCAATAACAAAATGTGACTAGATTATTAGCTCATCCTATCATTTAAAAACAGTTATACAGTACATTCACTGAGTATAGGAATTTGTCAGCCATTGTTTAGCTTTTAAGCGGTTTCAAGTGCCAGTGGACCCCTGATGATGGCTTGCTTTAGAGGGTTGACTGTGCAGTAAATCTCAATGCAACTTATCTAAGGGGTAGGTATAAGTACAGCTGCAGGGATATGACACGACGGGGAGGGGATGGTGCTGAAAATGTTTTGACTCAACCAAAAGACAATACTCCTGTTTGCAGCCTTGATTTCAAACAATAAATTAAAAGTTAATCACTGATGCTAGAGCATGATCACACTTTAAACGGATCCATAGGAGTTAAAAAAACAAATTACCTAGTAAGCTTTCATTTTGATTTGTTAAAAAAAAAAAAAAAGTATGCAAAAATGTATGCCCATCACACTGACATTCCTATAGATCCTTCTCTTTGGATGGAAGCATCCATATCAATTTACTTAATTCACAATAGGGGCCATTTGTGGTTGTTTTCATGCAAACATCAAACTTGCCACTATTACTGCTAGCTGGATTTTAATAGCTATCAAAAAATACTGTTGAACATGATCACAGTCTTTTTGCCCAAATAAATGACACCACAGACATTTATTTATTCAACTGAAAATATCAAATCACTAAAATTTTGATAGCCATTAAAACTGGTGACCGGTACATCACAAAACTAGAACTCCATCTGGTTTCCTGCAAATATTTTTTTTTCTTCAAATAACTGTGTACTCACTTCACAGCCACTTAGTTAAACTCACCAATAAAACCCAATTACTTCCCAATTCATTTACTACTCTATAAATATGTTACATATGACAGTATATGTGATAGTTATTCTGTCTAAAATCTACCAAACCCATTGACTTACTGTCAGAACTGACAGTGTATTTAAAAAAAAAAAAAGGCCAGGGTTATGTGAAGGTTGCTGCCTCTCAGGGGAAGAGTCTGAGTGATAAAGACCTTGCCACAGTTGATGGGCGATACAGCCAGACTAGTGTGGAGTTTCAACCTTATTTACTGTGGAAGTTTGAGGAGAAGTGTGTGAAGGAGAACAGTCCTGCTCTATAGAAATTGCACCAAAGGTCCCAGCACAGCAAAGATTTAAAGAGCATTCAGCCATGGAGTCTATCCCTTCATGTCTAGCCCCTAGTAAAAGGCTGCTCTGCTTTAAAGACAGACCTCATTCAGCCATTTTATGTGAAACTTGATAAGCACCATAAGCTGGAACTTTCTGAATCCTTATATTTGGTGAGAAATCAAAACATTTTTCTTTTTTTATCATAAAAGCTATTTGTTTTCTTTACGTTAGGGTGGTGTTTTGTAAGTAAAATAACACAGTCTAGCTCTAAGCTCTGTATTAAGCAGAAAAGTTCTTTCTCAGTATTAAACGAGAGAGCTTTTTCACAGACCCACACTGAACCATGAGGGCTGGCTGCTATGAGGTACACAGCTGACTTATATGGTTTAAATACTGTAATGACAATATGCTGATGTGCTTTATTGCTCTGAGTAACCAGGTTTTTACCTTCAGGTGCCTGTGAGGTCTCTGAACAGGATAGTTTACAGCCCAGGATAGGTCCACTGAGTAAGCTTCATCTGAGTGTCTGCATAAAAGGTTTAATATGTACAGTGCAAGATAAAATCTTCTGGATAAAAGCTGTATGGTGGATATTCTTGGTGTGAACATGCCTGCGCCTTTTCCTTTCACTTGCCCTGCTGGAAAGTAGGTGCAGCACTGTTGGCACCTGCAGCAGTGGCACCAGCACTTGTGAATCCCGTAGGGGGCGCTGTGGAACTGTGGCTAGGCTGTACGTCTTTTGGGATGCCACTGTGAGAGGCAAGCTGATAACCGAAGGCCGCACTGAATTGTGGGAGCTGCAGTTTGGGCTGGCTAGTGCTGAGCAGATCATGAGGAGAGGCTGGAGGAGAGGACGAGGGAGCAGAGGATGGGTGAGTGATGGAGGGCGGCGTAGACAGGGAGGTTGAGAGGAGATGAGTGTCCTGTGTCAAGAGGTTCCCATACTGCATTGGTTCTGTGAGGGAGAGGGCGAGGTTGCTCCAGGAGGCACGAGGAGCGCCTGGTAATCCACTGAGAGGCACCTCCAGTAGGAGCGGAGGATCAGTCTGGTAGGAGCCAGAGTGCGGGGAGGAGATGTGGTCGCTGTAAGGGGAGGGCACATGGTCACTGCTGTAATGGCTTCCTGGAGGAGACGAGGGCAGTGCAGTCTCGGGTTTAGAGAGAGCTGAGTGAGGGAACTTTCGCTCATTCAGTGTACGATTCGAGCCAGCAGCAGGTGCGGAGGCAGTGACTGGTGGCGGGTGAGGAGACAGGGATGGAGAGAAATGTTCATCTGCTGAGTGATGGAGGAGATTGTCCTCCAGGTCCAGACTCGGGAAGGTGTCCGATGCTATTCGACCATTTAGGAGGTCTCCCATGGCCGTCACCGTGACCCCAGAACCAGCGAAGACGCTCATGGCGCGATGGTCATCAGCCTGGGTCAGTTCACCCATAGAGTTTAAACAAACCAGCGTGTCAGGATAGGAGCCCATCGCCTGGAGTGCGCGAACAAGCTCCTCTGCCTCTTCTGTGGTGGGAAGCAACTCACCATTCTTCCCTAAAACACAAACGTGTTACGTATTAGTCCACAAGTAGAATTTACAACAGAAAAGACACATTGCCAATTTCATTCTAAATAACAGGCATGGACTGAAACTCCACACAGATAATAATCCTGCTGCGCTACATTAAAATATAACAATGCCATCATGTCACCTACATTAAAATATAACAAAATATAACAAATAGTATCAATTACTTTTCCTTACTTTTATTCAAAATGTATGCTTTAAAGTGTTGTAATCAAAAAAGTTGTGTGAATGAATGTGTATGTTTGTATACAGTTACCCTCAAACAGGTCGAAGTCTTGCAGGTCATCAGGCAATCTCGGCAGCACGTCAGAAAAGTCCTCCTGATTTAACTCCAAATCATTCGGAATGTCTGCTATATCAGTGGTGATGTCATCAGGAAGTTCATCTGCACTGAGGTCAGGTGTAGAGGGGCTTCTGACAAAAAAATATTTATGTATATTAAAACAAGGTTCTTGTAAATTGAAAGGAAAAATGAAAAAACACTTAAAAACAAATCAATGATGTACTACAGACTTGTCTATATTATATTAAGATATATTTATTATACAACATCTATATATTATATAACATCATATCATATTTCCAACACTGTTCCACCAGACAGTTTGGTAATTCACAATACTAGAACCCCTTGTCAAGTCAAGGACATCTGTCCATTTCATATGGTACCCAGAGGACCCTTGGAATTTCAACTCCCCAATGTTTATTTTAAATTCATGGTGCAGACATATGTACAAAAACATGAAGGTTATTTATTCGAGCCATATTGCTTTTTGTTCTTGTGCCTTTCATGTAACAGACATTAGATCCAAGTCGAGATATATTTGTTTTTTATATTTATATAAAAGCTTTGATTCTTATTTGCTGAAGAACAAACAACTTCAATTCAGCTGACCAGTCAGATAAATATTTTCAAGCTCAATAACAAACATTTGTAGAATGATTACCAGTCTAACAAAATGTTTACATCATCATTGACCACTTTGAGAACCATCACCATGCTCTAGAAGTTAAGTTGTGAAATAACTTCACAAGTTTGAGAACCTGGAAGTACTGGAAGAGGTTATTACACATTGATATCGACTACTGTTCTGTCTGGTCGGAAGAAACTCAATTCTAGTGTTTTTTTTAAAGGGTATTAACTGACATTAAGTCAATTATCAGTACTATTTTGACACCAAACTCACATCGCAGTAGAAGGATCTCATTGAGTTGATCTTGGAACTAAAAGAAAGAATGTACTCTATCATTCTGTCAGGTGTACTATGCTAGTGAGGATGATGGGGTGTGTGTGGAGATGTGTACCTGATACTGGCATGGTGAGTGGGCAATGCCAATGTGGGGGGCATAGGGAGGTTGCCCTGTGGTAGAGCAGGAGGAATGGGTTTCTGTGGACGCCGCACTACTTTCCTCCTCTTTTTCTTGTGTTTCTTTGTTAGCGCTGGTGGTTTGGTCTTTTTACGTGGCCGTCTCTGCTGCTGTTGCACCCGCCTGTTACTATCCCCACGGAGAAAATTATCCTGCAAGAAACACGCATTCACCTCACTTAGTTTATCAAATAAACCAGAACTGTAAATAAAATCATTTAACATGGAAGACAACAATGGAAATAAATGCTCTTCCATGCATCTTTCATGATTTTCATGGCTGGTCAGAATACTAATCTTGCTCATAGTAATTTTTTATTAGAGTTATTAGAGGATGTTGACATTCAAGGAACTGTGTTAAATTTTCTGGGAAAAAATATTCACTGATCTTACTTTTTTTTTTTTTTTCTTCCTTTCTTTTATCATATGCTTGTGAAGCAAAATTTCATCCTTACCTTTTTTATTTAACTGAACCTAATTTCAGGTTTAAAAAGGCCTCATGCAACTTCAAACAGTTCTTTCAGTTAGTCATGCCACTATGTCTGAGAAAGTTCTTGACTCAACTATACAGTCATGCTTTCCACTATATACGTATAGGTGGCTATTAGGGACAGAAATCACGAGGGACCAGCCGATGCAATATCACAATACCAAGGTGCCGATTCAATTTGTATTGCAATTCTGTTAGTATCACGATTTTATAAATATCCCAATTCTACCTTACATTTATTTTATTTATTTATTTTTTTTACAGATTTTGTTACAATTGTAAAGAAACCTAACAAATAATTAGCTCCTACCACACAGGATGCTGTGGTTTGTGAATAGTTTATTGCACAGAAACTTGTAGGATAATAGATAAATGGCAACACTTACCACCACAAATTCAAACATTTATATAAATAAATACAAAAATTTTTTTATATATTTTGCAGTTAGTGTAGAATCACGATACATAACTGAATCGATTTTCCTCATCTGTAGTAGCTATGCACTTCACAACATTGATCCTACACATAGAACGCTTAAATAGCCCCAAACAAGCTATAAGATTACATGATTTCTGTTCTTACCCTTTGGTGCATATAATAACAGATACAAGCTGTGGGAAAACATGACATCAGCAATGACATTAGCAGTTTTAATCAGGCCTGAAATTAAGCAAGCAACCTGATGACAACGTTGGAACATTCTGTACAAGCCAACTCATGTTGAGCTGGGAAAAAATAAACTGAGCTGATTGATGACGCAGTTAGACACATCTGCCGGATATCAAGTTCAGGATATCTTAATGAGCTAAAAGATAATGTTCTTTTTAACCTTACATTAGGTTATCCCAATCAAAACTATTTCTATAAGCAGGACCATGTTTTCCTCTAACTGGTCACATCTTTCTTTTAGCTGTCCTAGAGGTCAAGTTCAATATTATGCTGCTTTGTCCATTTTGTTCAGAACCTTTGTGTTACATTAAAGCAGTATTTGCAAATCTTACTTTTACTAATCTTTACTAATCTGGCTATTATGTTAATACACTTCATCTTTTATTATAATTGGTTGTATCGTTCAGGTCCACAAATATTAACTCCAGGAATTGTCATAACTATAACATATGTGGCAGTATGTGTATTTGGAGTATACATACGTTCCACCAAATCAGAAGCCACAATTTTTATTTGCCGTAATTTCCACTTCAAAATAATTTCTTTGGCAGACATTATCTTGTAATAAAGCAGTGGAGGCATTTTTTTGTAATGGTTCACCATATACCAGATAAAATAAGACAAAATAACACACTCATAATGAGTGGGAGTCTTGGATAGGTAATGAAACCCTGGTAAGATAGTAATTAGTAGTACTTCATACTTTAAATGTTTATTGCACTAAAAACTGGTGATCTTTATTCTGATCTGAAATAGAGTCCATAAATTTTATTTATTAAAAACAAACAAAGAAACAAAAAACATTTAATTACCATTTTCTTGGCATGTTCATCACAGAGAGGTGTCTGGTGTGTGATGTCAAACACAGGGACAGAACACTGCTGCCCATCAGCGAATCGTGCCGTGCAGCTGGAGAAGAGTTGCTGCGAGCGGTTCAGCAGGATATCTACACAGCAACACTGTCAAGGAACAGCACAGACCAAAATCTGCCTCCACATAAGATGTAAAATATAAATCTGCCCATAACCATACAGGAATTCCACTAGAATAGTTAAATGGTGCGGTGGAGGAAATGTGGAAGGATACGTTGGAAGCAGTGCCGTGTAAAAGGCAGAGATGGGTTGCTGCAGGGTTGACCCTTGGTGCTACCAGTACACACAGATTTTTCCATTTCTTCTTGTACTGCACGCCTAAAAACATTGAACATCCATTTAATATACAATTTAAGCCTCTCTAAATCTATTCTCCCCTCTTATGGCGCTTTTCCACTGCATAGTACGACACGGTTCAGTTCTACTCACTTTTGGGGGGCTTTCCACTGGGAACAGTACCTGGTACCTGTTCCTTTTTTTTAGTACCACCTCAGGCGAGGTTCCAAGCGCGCCGAACCGTTACCAAAACGTGACGTGTAAACACGCTAGTCACCGATTAGCCGGAGAAAATCGTCATTACTGCGTCACCGAACTTGCGACACGAGACACAACAGAACCGATATATTAAGAACAGCCAGAGAAGGATCGCACGCACCTCTTTGTATTAACCGTCGGCCTCTTTTGAAACAAACTCCTTCGTCTCGCTGTTAAAAACATCCACATGCCGAGAATGAAGAACACCATGCCGTCGATATGCTCCATTGTTGTGTGTGTGTTTGTGGCGCGCTTACGATGACGTCACGGCAGTAGCGGCGCCGCACGCGAGTAATCCCGCCCACGCTAAAGCGTTACTACACTGCAGTGGAAGAGCAAACCGAGCCAAACTGCGCCGAACCGAAGTGAGTTGAACTGAACCGTGTCGTCCCGTTCTATGCAGTGGAAAAGGGGCATTAGACACACACTGAAATCCAATACCTGCTGGAGGTGTGTGATGTTTTGCTGAGCTTCTGGATGAGTTCTCCTGTGCAGTCAGGGTCCTTGCTGGCTGCTTGGAGCAGAGCTTTTCTAAAGGCATATTTGTATCTGGTGTGGCGTGTGGCAGCTCTCTCCTGCCTGCATAGGTGCTTGTAGCGCTCCTGCAAGTATGTACAGAGCTGAGCCAGACGATACCGCCGAGGCGCCTCATGTTCACCAGTGGAACTGGGGGAAAAACAGAAATTTAAGATACGGCAGAAAAATCCTCCTATGGAGCTATAGCTAATCTGTGTTTTATCTTACAATAAAGATGGCAGTTTTATAATTTTCAAGCAGAAGTTACACCAACATAGGCTTTTGCAAATTCAAAAGAACTCCTTACTGATGGTGAGGACTCCCTTCCTGCAGTCTCCAGGCCTGAGGCAATGAAGGAATTCTCTCTTCTACTTCTTCATCCTCATCTGTACTTTCATCAGACCAGTCCAGTCCTGAATATACAGTTATACAGGTTAGTGTAGCTCCACGAATACAATTTGAATAACACGTCACATAAAAGATGGATGGTGGATGGACAGGATTTCTACAATGCATAGATTTAACATAATTAAAACAATGATGTCTGCAGCTTGTCAAAGTTTGTAACTTAAGTAAGCATGTATGCATTACAGTGTATGG
Source organism: Channallabes apus (assembly GCA_030522415.1). Taxonomy (NCBI): domain Eukaryota; kingdom Metazoa; phylum Chordata; class Actinopteri; order Siluriformes; family Clariidae; genus Channallabes; species Channallabes apus. The sequence goes on along the minus strand of CM060109.1, from coordinate 36,630,013 downwards.
GTGCTCTAAGTCTAAAAGGCTGGTAAAATATTTTAACCGTGTATCTAATGAGCTATTAGTACCGAGATGGGGAAAGAGGTCGCCATGCTGTTGATGTCTGTTCGCACAGAGCTGTACAAGATGCTGTAGCCTTGACAGGCAGGCAGGAGGTGCTATGAAGGCAGTGGGTCGCATAGCGATGGTGCGGCTCTGTGGACACTCCTGAGTGCCGGTAGGTGGTTGACTGGGGGCAGTAAGGAAGGTTTTCCGATACTGCTGGCCTGCTGAGGGGGGCACGGGAGGCACCAGAGAGAGTCCAGGAGGAGCTGGTGCTGGCTTACATGGCAGGGCCTGTGATGCCCCCAGCTGGATATAGGAAGCGTGACCAGCATGCTGAGTGGGTGGAGGAGGTACAGGTGGTACTGCTGGTGGTGGTGGTGGTGGAGGTGGTGGTAGGTGTGGTGATTTGGGCAGTGTACAGGCAACTGTGACTGGTGTCAATTGCTCTGATTTAGTTGAAGGAAGGTCAGCGTCATGGCGAGGCCCTTGGTGACCAAGAACTAATCGACTTGCAGGCTTCCTCTTAAGTTGAGAGTTCTTGCGTGTGGTGTTTTCCACTCCATCCAGGTCGTCTTCGTAAAACGCGAAAGGGTCAAGCAGGTGTGTGTCAGACAGGGCAAGAGGGGGCAGATGAGTACAGGGTGGTGATGGAGGCAAACCATCTAAGCCATTAGAGGCTTTGAGAGCTAGAGATGGCACTGTGATGTTCAGAGCTACAGAATCCAGCGCATCGTGTTTTTTCTTACGCTCCTTCTTGGGGATAAAGCCCAGCACTTGCAGGTGGCTGTTACAGTATCTATACCAGAAAAGAGTGTACCGTTAAACACTAGTGAAACACTGGTGATAAGCATGTCAAAGCAAGTCCTCAGAGAGTAGAAATCAATGTTATCTCTACTACAGTGCATTTAACTAAACTATATATTTTCCTCTTACTACATTTACATTACTAGCTGCTATACAATACTTTATCTTTATTCTATGTATTTCTGCAGTACTGTAAGTAAAAAAAATACCTGCATATTAATAACGTAATGATGTACACTACTGTTTCATTCGTTTTTGATCATTGTTTAGGTAGCTACTAATTGAAGATAATGAGAAATAATACTTTCTGAGACAGAAATCCATGTTGTTAAAATAAACCATGATAACCATCATTGATTTAAGTACATGAAGGTGTTCAGCAAGTTAAGAGCTATAATTTTATAATATTGCCCAAGTACTGTAGGTAGGCATTATAGGCTATTGTATAATAATACATCTTAGTCTCAGGACTTTGAACTCAAGACAATTATGAACTTGTCCATTGAAAGAACTTCGGAGTATAATGTCCATGTTTGGTAAAGCATTAGTCCAATTCATACACCTTTTATACATTTGGTGATTATATACAAAAATGCTCAAATCTGACGTACCCATACAAAGTAAAATGACAACAACTCACCTGCGGTCCTCTGCTTTAGGAATGGGGTTAGTGCATCGTTGGCTGTTGTACTTGGCCACATATTCACACTGTTTAAATGGAGCAGTCTTGTCCTCTAAAACATGTCGTATGCAGAAGGCATATCCATTAAGCCTGCGCTGCTTGCAGAGTTTAGGGCTGTATGAGCACAAAGGCTTATTGTCCACCTCCGAGAAGTGTATGTGTTTCCCCTCGTACATCACGTGACTCTATTCCTTGAAAACATCAGCTGACATAAAAAAAAAAATTATAAATCAGGAAGAATAAATTAAAGAGATGATACATTTTATTATTAAGACATAATTGGGCAGGGTTACTGATCGGTTATTAATTGAAGGGTCGAGTGATTCAAGCTACAGCACCACCAAGTTAAAAAAATTATTTTTTTTATACTGTTGTGCCATTGAGCAAAGTCCTTAACCCTATCTGCTCCAAGGACGCTGTATCCTGGCTGACCCTGCGCTCTGACCCCAACTTCCTAACTGGAATATGTGTGTGTGTGTGTGTGTGTGTGTGTGTAAATAATTGTTAGGGTGTGCACATCATAATTACCAAAAAAGTACCATTACAAGTATCAGTTATTATCTTCATATAACAGTTTCTAACGCAACATTACACAATTATAAAAAGTGTGGTATATTATTACAAACAATACGACAACACTTTCAAAAAATAAAAACCAATTTTATTAAATGCTCAAGTTAAGATTTTGATTTGATGCTGGGATGTGGCTCGGTTGCACAAGTGGTCACAGGTTAAGTGTCAAGTGAGGAGAGGGGCACAAGTCAAACAGGTCACTTATCAGTGCAAATGCACGGAGGTCACTGAGGACACTGAAGACTAGAAAGACAGAGAGACTGAAAAACAAAAAACTAGAGGGCTCTACTAAATATGAGCATGACAAATAATATGCAACTAACTGCTAACGGTTTAACTTGATATTCTTCTTCTTCTTCCCTGGGCAACATTCACTGTTACATAAAACTAAATAAGGAACAAGTTTTTAATTTCCATTTCCTTTCAGCTTGTGACTCTCTCACCCGTGATGAGTAGAAGTCACGCATCCTAACACCAGATCAAACTGCGACTACTTTCTGAACGATAACAGAACAGCTGTGAAATAACACCGGAGCCAACGACGCTAGAGTTAGTTAACTTTATAACGCAAAAAGAGATTTAAATACATAATAAACATAATTAACTGGTTCAGCCATTTTAAGATGTAAAATAATATAAACAACTACCAGGTTAATGTAATCAATCAGTACATATTTCGGTAACCTTAGCCACCGTCGGTTCGATTAAATTTGCAGGTAACGTTAACTAGCTAACGTTAACAGCCGTTCTAAACGATAACTTGAGAACATTAAATTCGAAATCGCACATTACACAGAGGGACAAATTCATGTTTTTAATCTAATACACTTAGAGAGTTAGCCTGTAGCTAGATAAAGAACTAGTTAGCTTAGCCAATATTGCTTAAAATATACACAGCGTTAGCTGGATAACTAAAGTTAGCTAACAGTGCTAAAAACAAAGCCGCCGTATCCAGGAAACGCAAAGACATTAACCCAATTCTAGCTTGTTTTCTAATCGCTAAGCGGTTGTACCAAAACCTAACATTTTGTATTTTTTTTTTTTGTATTGCTCTCTAATTAAATAGTGTGTTCTATGTTGATTAATCGCACATATTTTAGTTACCAAAAAAAAGCGAGGACGGACCTACAGGCCTCTTCAGTCAGGCCCTGAAAAACAAAACTGCTAAGGTTAGCCAGTTCCGCAACATGCTAGCTAACGTTATTTGTAAAAAGATATACATTAACGCAGGTTTTAAAAATAAAGATAGAAATGTACGTGGGCCTGGCTATAGCGTGAAATTTTTTATTGCCTTTACCATGTTTAACCTGGTTATAGATAGTAAAAAGGAAGAGGATAAAAACAGTGGCCTAGAGAACGCTGGACATCCCCGGACCTCGAGTGGCACACGGTGCGGGTAACAGAGCAGACAAGCGGCGGCGCGGCTAAGAGAGCGGCCGGCTGTTGGGCTTACCTTCAATTAGTACAGGCTCTACGGGTATTCACTCCGGATACACTGTGGAAATACCTAATATAACCAGCTGGACCAGTTATGCATCGGTACTCGACATGCTACGAAAAATACTCCTTTTTGAAGTCGTGCGCGAGTAATTATAAAGAAAAGGTGCATTAAAATGGATATTACCCACGGCTAACATTGGAAGTGCTAGGCTGCTGGGTTTTTTTAGTTCAGTCCTCGGTAGACTCCTCACAGCACCACTATCGGCACTGCGGGGACATGACAACACCGTAAAGCTCGACAACAACCTCTTCTACCATATTGGAAGTTGGGCTAGGTATTAACTACAGGCGAAATGCCGAATCAGTATGCATTTCCATTTCACTAAAGTGTCACAGGTTTGTCTGACAGATGATGTCCTGTAATGTCCGGCATCTAGAAAGTTTGCGTGTGTTCTGTAAAGCATTTTGTCAGGCTGACTGCACGTCCTCCCTGATGTCGAGCTAAGTTGTGTCTGTGTGAGTGTGTCTGTGTATTAGTCACTGCATGACAGAACAGCTCCGTTCTTTCTTATTGACCAAGGAGCACTTTTTCCTCCAAGAGGTGAGAGCTGCAGGCATTACACACGTCCACTGTGGGCTTCAAGCAGTCTCCTTGTTAAGTTATTACAAATGTAAAATCTCTGCTCTCTTAATGTTTCAAATCTTTATTTCACCCACAAATGTGCATTTATTTCGTTAATTATCTTATATATGACAATCACATTTTTTTGTCAAATAATTTCCAAGCATTTTCTCTTAATTTTATTACCTAATTATACTTATTTACAATATGGTGATCAAATGTGTCTAGATAAAGGTTAAATTATACCTTTCATTCATCCTGATCTTTTAATAAATTATCATTTGCAAATTATTTGATTTTTCAATAATTCAATAATAAATTTTCAATAATAAAGATTTTCAATGACTCTCCAGCTATTAAACCATAAAATAAATAGTTTAAAAACATTCATTAGGTTTAAGAGAAGTACCTAAATTGTTAAGTTTTATGATGTATGAAAAAAAAAGAAGAATTATTGCGTAAACTATTGCTTGCACCTATCCGGGCCTCGAACCGGGAGAGTGGAACAAACATACAAACATGATGTGCGACGATTTATTAGCAGAAAAGATAGCATATTTAAGCTTTTGGCCAGGTGTCATGTACATCCCATAAATCAAAGAAACAAGTTATTAACATGTAAGACACAGACAGACAATAGGAAATACATTATCATTTTTCAGTTAAACAAATCGGTTACAGCAGTTTGTACTGTATGTACTGTATATTCGTCTGTAGGAAGTGTTTCCATATAAGCAATCAGGAAGCAAAATGAGGGTTTTGTTTTATAGCCATAGAGGCATGAGAAAGTTCATACATCATATTACAAAACCTTACAGCAACCTTCTTTAACTTCTTTAAAAGAATATCTTCTAATAAGCTGATGTGAATATAAATCACATATTACAAATCACTATTGAGAGCCTGTAATTTTACATCAGTTGGGTAATACAATTTGGTTGGCACTAGGAGATTTGATAAGAGAAAGCAAGGCAGCTAATGATATTACAGTGCAAATGCATATACTGTACAGAACTGTGCAAAAGTCTTGCGCATATGAAAAGAAATGCTGTAAAGATGAAGATCTAATCTAATCACAAAATATGAGGAATTCTTGTAAGATTTTGCCATATCTGGTAGTAAAGTGCTATGGCAACCTGCTTGTAGAAGAGCACTGTTTCCCACCACTTATGTGATTTTTGGCTTATCTGATGGTTTTAAGCACAACTAATTAGGAGGAATTCAAGGCTGACCTCCAAAACTCAGAGTGTGCATTTACTATGATGCCTACATACTCAATGGCGTTGTGGTATTATGGTAGCATGGGGGCACTGTAGTTGCGTCTTTGAAAATATAATTCTTATTTTTTCAAAACATTTTCTTAGAATTGTGTTTATAAACTTATCATTATCATCAGCATGACTGTAACTGGTTACCATGTAAAAAACGCTTTTGGTTGCTTTTCTGCAGTCACAGTGTGCTACTGCCCCTAAGCACATGTAGCGTTGCTAGACAAAACAACCTACTAACTGTACCTCCAGTGCAGGGGAAAACTATTTTCTCCTTCCTTCCTTTTTTTCCCCATATTTGTCATATTTTAATTATTGAGATCTTGAAACAAATATTAATATTACATAAAGATACCCCAAGTAAATAAAATGCAGTTTGTAAATTATTTCATTTATTAAGGAAAGAACTGTCCAAATCTGCTGAATCCTACAGTATGTGGAAAACGTAATTGCTCCTAAATCTAATAACTGGCTGATTTCAACAACTGCAATCAAGCATTTGTTACAACAAATTGTGCTCCAATTCAGCTACATTGGAGAATTTAACCTGTTTAAAGTCATGCAACAGCATCACAATCACAAGACTTTGATTAGGCCTCTCCAAAAACAAAAATTACTTTTTTGAGGTGTTCAAAAGTGGACTTTCTTGTGTACTTCAGATCATTGTCCTGCTGCATAACTCAAGTGCGCTTGAGCTTGGGGTAACAAACTGAACTGGCCAGACATTCGCCTTCAGAATTTATGGTTCCAGTAATTATGGCAAGTCTCCCAGGTCCTGAAGCAGCACCAGACCATCACATACCCCCACCATGTTTGACTGTAGGCATGATCTTCTTTTTGAGAAATGCTGTTTTATTTTTATTCCACAGAATATTTGCCCAAAAGTCTTGGGGATAATCAAGACGTTTTTGGAAAATATGAGAACAGCCGTTGCGTTTTATTTGGTCAGCAGTAGCTTTCACCTTGGAGCTCTCCCATGGATGCCATTTTTCCTCAGTCTCTTTCTTATTGTTGAATCATGAATACTGACCTTATCTGAGGCAAGAGATGTCTGTAGTTCTTTAAATTTTGTTCTGGGTTCTTTTATGAGCTCCTGGATGGATTACATTTATAACTTGTTGTTGTTGTGCTCTTGGAATAATTCTTGCAGGCTGGCCACTCCTTGGAAGGTTCACCACTGTTCCAAGTTTTCTCAATTTGTAGATAATGTTTCCTCATCGTGGTTCGCCTCAGGAGAGGTGTTTGGCAGGTTTTTATTATTATTTTTTTTTTTTTACATTTTATTAGTTTACTTTCTGTCTTGTAATGATCAGAGGTGGCAAGTAATGAAATACAGCTACGTCGTTACTGTGCTTAAGTATTTTATTTTATCGAAGTATTTTCCATATGAGCGCGGCGCGGTGGTGTAGTGGTTAGCACTGTCGCCTTGCACCTCCAGGGTCTGGGTTCGATTCCCCGGCCAGGCTCGATTCCCGTCTCTGTGTGCATGGAGTTTGCATGTTCTCCCCGTGCTTGGTGGGTTTCCTCCGGGTACTCCGGTTTCCTCCCACAGTCCAAAGATATGCAGGTTAGGCTAATTGGCGTTCCTAAATTGCCCGTAGTGTGTGATTGGGTGTGTGAGTGTGTGTATGTGTGTGTGCCCTGCGATGGATTGGCACCCTGTCCAGGGTGTACCCCGCCTAGTGCCCGAAGCCTCCTGGGATAGGCTCCAGGTCCCCCGCGACCCTGAACACAGGATTAAGCGGTATAGAAAATGAATGAATGAATGAATTTTCCATATGTGGTATTTTTTCCTTCTGCTCACTTCTGTTTACACTTTCACACTCACCATATCAGAACTGAGCGACACCCCACATGGGAAACACAGAAAAAAAATCAATTACACCAATCCTAGTTCACATGCAGGGCATTAGGAAACCGCTGATTGTTTAATGTCCCAAAGTGACTTGTCTCTGTGCTGCAGACTTTTCTGGCTTCTTTTTCAAGACTCTCGAACAGATGCACTTGTGGTGAGATCAGAAGTAATGTCGCTAACTAGCAAAAGAGTTGTAAACTCTTGCGTGTTTTGTGTTTCATCCAAATAATATTTAAGTTTTTATTGTTTTGGTGCATCCTTTAACCTTATTGCATTCTTTATTCTTGCAGTATGCCCATATTTAATTTCAGGGACTTGCATAGTAGTAATGGTAGCAACTAGCTACTTAAGCTATTCATTTTTATTTGTGGAGTGACTGTAATAAAAGTAAGTTTTAAAGTACATTTGCAGCACGTTTTTAGGAAAGTACAGTGGCCAAAAGTTTTGAGAATTACAGAAATATTGGAAATTGGAAAAGTTGCTGCTTAAGTTTTTATAATAGCAATTTGCATATACTTCAGAATGTTATGAAGAGTGATCAGATGAATTGCATAGTCCTTCTTTGCCATGAAAATTAACTTAATCTCAAAAAAACCTTTCCACTGCATTTCATTGCTGTCATTAAAGGACCTGCTTGTTGACGAGCACAAGGCTGGAGATCATTATGTCAGGCTGATTGGGTTAGAATGGCAGACTTGACATGTTAAAAGGAGGGTGATGCTTGAAATCATTGTTCTTCCATTGTTAACCATGGTGACCTGCAAAGAAACGCGTGCAGCCATCATTGTGTTGCATAAAAATGGGCGTCCAAGAAAGTCCATCAAGTGCCAGGATCGTCTCCTAAAGAGGATTCAGCTGCGGGATCGGAGTGCCACCAGTGCAGAGCTTGCTCAGGAATGGCAGCAGGCAGGTGTGAGCGCATCTGCACGCACAGATGCGAATAATTTTGGAAGATGGCCTGGTATCAAGAAGGGCAGCAAAGAAGCCACTTCTCTCCAAAAAAAACATCAGGGACAGATTGATCATCTGCAGTGATGATATGGTGAAAACGTTGAAATTTTGGGTCCATGGCCTGGAAACTCCCCAGATCTTAATCCCATTGAGAACTTGTGGTCAATCCTCAAGAGGCGGGTGGACAAACAAAAACCCACTAATTCTGACAAACTCCAAGAAGTGATGATGAAAGAATGGGTTGCTATCAGTCAGGATTTGGCCCAGAAGTTGATTGAGAGCCCAGTCGAATTGCAGAGATCCTGAAAAAGAAAGGCCAACACTGCAAATACTGACTATTTGCATAAATGTCATGTAATTGTCGATAAAAGCCTTTGAAACGTATGAAGTGCTTGTAATTATATTTCAGTACATCACAGAAACAACTGAAACAAAAATCTAAAAGCAGTTTAGCAGCAAACTTTGTGAAAACTAATATTTGTGTCATTCTCAAAACTTTTGGCCACAACTGTACTTGGACTTTAGATTGAGTATTTAGTTTGTGTAATTCTGCAACCTTTGGTCATGATATTTTCTTATGTGATCACCATGCTGCTGCCAATACTCCTCTGTGTTATCAGCATAATTTTGTTCTGTCCTGGAAGAAGGTCTTCCCACACTGTGTTTATGTTGGGTCCAACTGGATCCCAGTCTTAAAGCATTACTCCACTTTGTCTCTCTTCTGGTTTGTTTACTGCCGCACATTCTTCCTCTCTCTTGACCACCTGTCACAGTGAAGTCAGACTTCTTTCTTGGCCAAAAAATACTGGATGTGATCTTTGTTTTCTGAGGTGGTGTATGATCTATACAAACTAACTTCCCACCAGCATCAGGAACAGACTAGGAATCATTTAGTTTGACAGAAGTGCATGAAACAAAATGATCTATAAAAATATATGAATTAATTTAGGGATTAAGTGTAATGTACTGTACTTAAGTAATAATTAGATGTCAGTTATAAAGATAATAGATTTCAGTAATTGTTGACTGTTTTTAGAGAAACAGGATGTTTTAAAAAATATTCCTAAACATTTGTTGTTGTTATTATTTCTGTTTTGCCTCATCGACAGCTTGCAGGTACAGGATAGTTTAGCCACTTCCAGTTTGATTCCAGTTCCTATGACGTGTCTATCTTTGTGAGTTTCCTTTACATTCTGATGAGTGTTTCCTGGAGCACCACCCAAACATTTTTGAATCCTCTTTTCCATTTCAGTGAAAACAAGTAATTAGTTGTCCAAGCATTATATAGTAAAGTGTATCCCTTTAATATTTAACAAAATATTTATTTGCATGTGTAAAGTGTATTTTCGTGATTGCCTGCTAACAGATTCAAGGCCAGCTTTATATCCAAACACGTTTAATAAACTGTATTTTATAGATTTATGCAAACCATTGTTTATTTCGAAGATTATTTTAAATAATTTAAGCTAACCATTCTATGCACAATACATACCAATTACAAAGTAAAAAACACGTGCTTCGAGAGTTCATATATTTTTAAAAAAATAATAAAAAAAAGACAATTAACATAAGTATTATTACACGTTGAGCTCCGGCACATCCTACTCCTTTCAATAGTCATTGAGATGCTTCTGCAATTTGATTGCAGTCCATTTGTGCTTAATTGAGTTTATTGAACATAATTAGGAAAGGAATGCACCTTAAAATGTCTGAAACTTTCTGTCGGCACAGAGTATCTTTCTGATACACTGCAGAAAGAGCTGGATTAAGCTGACAGAATAAAGAAAAAGCCCTTGTACAGAACAGGTTAATTTCAGTTAAAATGTCCTTTAAATGTTGGCTTAATAGCTGAGTTTAGCCCGGTGCGATCCTCATTTATCAGTACATTTTGATTAATCTGTTGCATACAGACATTATTCCTTGTAGGTTCTGGAATTTCAGACTCGGTGACTCATCTGTCATGAAGTAGGCAGCAATGGACACAAATACCCGGAAAAAGCAACTATTGAAAACAAACTAACTTTCCGCAAGGCAATTGAAGCCATGCCAAGCCAAGCTGGACAGCAGACACAGTATTACCCACTCCCACATTTGGAACACACTCCCTGTCCCTTCCTTGACAGACAAATAAATGCACTCCAGTTTTTAGAATATATTTATTATTATATAAATATATATATAAAATAAAACAAAGCAAATTAGCAGCTACATATTAAGGAACATGTAATAAAAGTGTATTACAATTTGCCCCGTAACCCCTCTTTTAAAGCTCTCTCCAGTGTTTTAAATATTTTTTTAAAAATGTTTCCTATAAATACACTTTTTATAAAAAATATCTAAAACAAACAGTCCAAATCAAGAAGTGTGAGCAGTATGCTGTGTAGCTGATATAACACTTTAGCTTGTTATTCAGTTTCGGGGGTTACTTTAATGAATCGTGGCTATGCTACTATTCCAAACATTGATTCAACTCAAAGACAAAAACAAGGGAATACTTTTTCTGTTTGTCATGAACTACATCTTAACCAACAGCCAAGAAAATATGCGTAATGCTAGGGAGTAACTTTAAATAAGTTAGTATCAATGAACTAAAATCACCAAAGGAGAGTAGTGCTTTAATTTCTGTCATGTAAACATCTTATTCACATATAAAATGCGTAGATCAGTAAGACTTAACATTTTGTCTTACCTCGTTTGCATAAAGACTGTCATCACAGCAGTTTGGAAACTTTTCCAATAATGGATAAAATTTCTGGTTTCTACTTTCACAAAGTTTAAGAGATGTGGTAGGGATAAAAACTGCTCATGTTTTTCACTCTGAAATATTTATAGTCATTATTCTCGGGCACGCAAACAAGGCCAGCTCCAAAGAAAGCAAATACTGTATTAAAGAAAACCCCGGTAGTAAACTTATGTGAAATGAAAGAGAAGTTCTGTGTCCTTGCACTTTTCTTAACTTGTGCAAAAAAAATAGATTAAATATAAAGTTTAAATGCTTTTTTCGATAAGATCAGTTTTCTAAAGCATGTACGTATGTAAAATACAAGTCTCTTATCACAAATATTGAAGTTAGCAAGTCTGATTACTCATGTTCTAGGTCTTATTCTTAGTAGTCAAACAGTAGTCAAGACAGAGGGTTCTTCGGGTGAGCAGCTGGGTGGAAGTGAAACTGTCTCAGTGGCAGATAGGTTGTGATTGAGCTCTCTCAGTGAGTTCTTAGTAAGGCTTATGCAGGAATTCTTAACAATCGCTCGTATATTCTTATTAAACAACCCATAGAGTATAGGGTTGATGCAGCTGTTAAAGAAAGCCAAGCTGGTGGCTAGAGGGAAGCCCACAGACAGGACATGCCCCAGAAAGAGTGAGTGGTGCATAGTGAGCTCCATAATGCTAAAAGTGTGAAATGGCACCCAGCATAGGAAGAAAGCCACGATAACTGCTGATATCATTTTGGAGAAGCTGGAGAAATGTACATTGCCCATCTGCTTCATCTTTATAGCCAATAATATTGCAGTCACACAAATGGTAAGGAATGGCAGAAGGAAGCCAACAATGGTGCGGAGAATCACTATAGAAAAGTGCCTCAACCTACTGATATGTGAATCTTCATGGAAATTATTGAAACACACAACCCTTTTTTGATACTGTAGTGTTTCTCTAAATATGAGAGCTGGACTGCTTAGGAGGCTGGATATGATCCAGATCATCGCACAGACTCCCCAGGCCCGCGACACAGTACGGAATCTTTGGTTCCAACTGAGGTGCACAATAGAAATATAGCGGTCCAGACTGAGCACAGTGAGGAACAGCACACTAGCGTACATGTTCATTGTACACACAAAAGAGTTCAGCTTGCACATCGCCAAGCCAAAGATCCAATTAAAGTCGCGCAGCACATAATCAATGGAGAAAGGTAGGAAAAGGACAAACACAAAATCAGCAATAGCAAGGTTCTGCAGCCACACACTTTTCACTGTCCTTTTGATTTTGAAAGCAGTGATCCAGATCACAATGCCGTTCCCAATTATACCAAGCACAAACGCCAAAGAATAGATGACCACAGAAACAATATGCAGAGTCTCCTTCTGGACGTAATCCTCTTCTTTTATCTCTTCAAAGTCCCCGTACTCCAAATAGTCATAAGAAACATTGCCATAATCGGTTTTCTCCTGGTCCATCATTTTATGTGATGAGATTATATGACCTTCACTGTGGAGAAAACAAGTCACAAATGTTTTTTTTTCATCAAGTATTCTAAAAGTAAACATTGGCAACCTTGTAATTCTAAAGTGCAGAAGGTTCTGGTAACTGCGCTGATATGCTCGCTGCATAAGCGACTGCAGAAAATGAGTCTTACCTTGTATAGTAGCACTAATCCACAGTTCTGATCTACCTCTGGGTTTAACAGGTCAGATATTCCCTCTCTGCTGGGTGTTACTGTTTCCTTCCACAAAAACAGTCTCAGCCACAGAATAAAACTGTGTGAGTGGAAAAAATAGAGAGACAAAGCGTGAAAGAGAGGCTGAGAGAGAGAAAGACATACAGTAAGTAACAAGCACGGGGAGGTTAAAATGGTGGTACTAACAGAGACATCCTCTCCCACACCTTGTACTGTATATCAGTGTTGAAGTCACACAAAGTGACCCTTTGCTAATCATCTCTACATCCTGTTTTCCTGTCTCCTCCTAATGCACATTCCTGCTATGAGTTTTATAAATGTTTGTCAGTCAGCTCACCAAACTCCCCGCAGTCAGGAAAGATCTCAACCACAGGCCAGCCACACAGTCAATATACAGTATAGTCACAATAGTTTCTCCCCTCCCAGTCATATAATTGTCATTTGAATATAATGCATCTTTCAGTTTAAACGCTTTCACATATATGTGTGTGTGACTGTGTCTTTACTGAAGACTCAAGCTGTTCCTGTTGTAAACAGTGGTAAATGTGTTTATCAGGGCCGTGCAGAGACGTTTAAAGGGGCGGGTGCTCAAAGTTAAAAAAGATAGAACATGTTGAATAACAACAACTCACATTCATGACGAATCTAACATGGAATTGCATCATACTGTATGACTGTCATCAGGTGGGGACAATGCAAAGCAAATGTAGCCTATGTTTTACCTGATGGCGTACAATGTTGCTGTTGAGGGATTACTGCCGCTCCTGTTGCTGATAGTGCTGGAGGGCAGGGCTGTGTTGTTCTGAGACTGTGTTTTTTTATATCATAAATATAATAATTCATAATTATGTGGATATCCATATTAGATCGTTTTTAGTGAAATAAAAGCCCTCCAGAAAAGAAGGGAAAAGTCCTGTAACTTACTTTAAAACTAAACATGTTCCCTAAAACGGTGGACAGAGCTACAGACCCTCCTGTAACCCTCTTACGCAGTTAGCTAGCAGTTAATGACCACCACTACTTGTGCAGTTCATAAAAGGACAGGTAATGTTTGTCGCGCTGTTACACAAACATCACGCTCATTTATTTCAATTCATTTGTTGTTATAGACTATAGTGTGCGCTGTACACTCTATTTACTGTTTTGTTGCTGCACCTTCCAATTAAATGCCTGCTTCTCCTCCAGCTCCGCACCGCCCAGCCTGCAGAAAATGCGCGTGCAGTTTGCGAGCTCGTACCCGGCTTGTAACGAGCGCGCGCTGCCCTCCAGGGCGAGCATTGCTTAATGGCAGTCATGTGACTGATGCAAGCCAGATCCTTTTATTTATCAAAATTGAGATTCATTCATTCATTCATTTTCTATACCGCTTAATCCTGTGTTCAGGGTCGCGGGGGACCTGGAGCCTATCCCAGGAGACTTCGGGCACTAGGCGGGGTACACCCTGGACAGGGTGCCAATCCATCGCAGGGCACACACACATACACTCACTCACACACACACCCAATCACACACTACGGGCAATTTTTTAGGAATGCCAATTAGCCTAACCTGCATATCTTTGGACTGTGGGAGGAAACCGGAGTACCCGGAGGAAACCCACCAAGCACGGGGAGAACATACAAACTCCATGCACACAGAGACGGGAATCGAGCCTGGCCGGGGAATCGAACCCAGACCCTGGAGGTGCAAGGCAACAGTGCTAACCACTACACCACCGCGCCGCAAAATTGAGATTAATAGTTACATTTTATTGTTGAGGGGCAAAGACAGGGCTCCATACGCACATACTGTACACTTTAAAAAAAACAACAACAAAAAACAAGAAAAGGGTACTTGAGGCATCCTGGAGGAAAGGGGCGTGTGCTCAAGCACCCTCCGCCCCCTCCCCCCCCTGCACGTGCCTGGTGTTTATACTCATAGGGGAAGTGACCTTCTGACCTGTTACATCACATTTTGTAAATTGGGTAAGACAATAGATGATGTGAGATGGATCGAATAAAAGTAAAACGTTAATATACAGTATAGATTCCTAGATTATTTAAATAATACATTAATGAATAGATTTGATCCACCAAAAATGTTTGATTTGATTCATGATATGAGGCAATTCATTACTGATGTAAAATTACTGATGTCTGTGCTGTCCACTTTTTCTTTCTAGTATAACTACATTGAAATTTGAAAGCTTTTACGATAACATGACATCATATACATAACGTTATTCAGTGCATGCACAGCATTGTCTGCGGATGATGTAATGAATTTTCACAGTGATTTATCAAAATTTGATAGTCATTATTTTTCTTCCTATTTTGTCTTTCTATATATATATATATTACATTAAAATATTAAGAATATTAAGACAGTTTGATGTAATATAAAAAACCTATGGCAAATATGTATTTTTATGGTTAAATAAATTGATAGTAAATAAACTGGATATTAATTTATTTCATCCAAAAGCATATATTTTTTTGTGAATATTATCTGTATATAAATTTTTTCATATAAATAAAAATATTTAAATCTTGCACTTGATCTTACAAACACAGCGTGGTGTATAATAAACAGTTAATCTTCTATAATAATTACGTAAATGATGGCACGCGTGTTGCATGCACATGCCACGTGAAGACTAAAGCGAGTGTCCGAGCCCGTTATCCCGGTGTAAAAGCCTGGAGATTACAGCGAGCTCACACTGGACTCGTCCATATAAAGAGGGAGGGAAAAAACATTGTATTATAGAAACACAAAGCACTTACCGATCGGTTCGTTCAGACAGACAGACTGCGATCCGGCCAGAAACTCTGGAAGTTTCACTCTTCCGCTTTCAGCTGTCGCGTTAGACTGAATCCTCAGCGCGATGCCTCGAACCCCGAGTGTGAAGGAGGAGAGTCCGCGCGCGGGTCCGGCCTCGCGGAGACACGTCACACACTGCAGCTGCAGCGGAATGAGGAGAGGAATGTCAAAAACACACTCTGCATGAGGTACAACAAAACCTCAGTGCAGTCCATAAGCAGGCATAACAACAACAATAATAAAAATTATTAATAATAATAACAACAATAAGTACAATCATTATAATGATCATAATTATAATAATTATTATTTATAATAATAGAATTATCAATAATAATGCTGATGATAATGTGGTCCATGAGTTATTGTTGCAACCCCTCGGTTCAGTCCTGAGCTAGCGTTACTAACTGTTTCTACAAGGTGGTATCAAAAAGTTTTGAGCTCTGTTTAAAAGCTCTGTTTTCTTGTTTTTTTTTTGTTGCCGTATGTCCTCCCTCAGACCTGTCAGAGTTTGCTAATCGTTAATGCACAAAATTGTCAAAAAAGATGATGCGTCTGCATTTGGTCGAGCTGAGGACCTGCCTCGCATTTTTCACTCGTTGAGACGATGGGCTCCTCCACTATGAATACTGTTGCTTCGTCTCAGGGTCATACCCATACACCCAAGTTTTGACGCCAGTAATGATCTTAGACATGAAGGACGGATCATCTACGGCATGCTGATGGAGTTCTTGACAGACTTCAACATGAGGCTTAGGGACAAACTTGGCGGAAACACTACACATGTGAGGATTGCCTGTTCTGTATCACACACAGACAATGGCAGCAATGTTGTGTGTGGATGGTTCCACGATGATAATCAAGCACAAGTTGCTGAATAGTTTCGACATTTTCGGGGATTGAACTTGTTAAAGGTCTTAGTGATCTCTCGTCATCTTCGAGTGATGTTCTTCCGCTCTCAAAACACCACAAACGATTTATTGCAGCATCGCCATAAACTTGATGACTTATGTTATGTAACATGCAGAATTTGATGTTCGCTGTTTGTTCTAACCTGCTGTCCATGAGATAGCACCATGGCATCAGTTGCACAGCTTCGGATGTGCAAAGGACAATGTCTTTTGGCACACTGACTAATGAAGGTCGCTGCTCCCTGTGGTTGTGTGTGCAGCCTAGTGCTGCCACCTGTTGCCGTGTTACAAAACTAGTCTCAAATCTTTTTGGTACCACCTCGTCCTATGTTCCCTCTGTGTCTGCGTTTCTACAACCTCCAAAATCATGCCTGTCGGTTGAATGTCTACTCTAAGCTTCCCATAGGTTTAAATAAACATTGGGCTGCATCCTAAATCCGCAATATGATCCCACATTTTTCTCTGTGTTTCTCTGTGTACTTTCACTCAAAATTAGAGTAAAGCAAAGAGCAGGAGAGGTCATACTCTTGGGTATGTACAGCGTGGGTGAAAATGAAATATTTAATGGCTATAAAACAAGCCAATGGTGCACCACCCCATTTTGCTTTTACTGTGCTTGCGTGGTTAGACCAGGATTTTCCAGGAGGCTGGGACGACATGGATGATGAATGGCTTCCAAGAAGTCCAGCTCTCACTCCATGTGATTGTTCTCTGTGGGGCTAGGCAAAAAGTCTTGCACACTGGAGCAGTTCTCAGCAATATCACAAATGACTTTCTTTAGAAGAAATTCCATCCCCGGCTGTTTTCTTTTATTTGCTTTGATTTTCTTATGTTATAAAGTACCCTGTATGTTATATTACTATAACATACAGGGTATACTATACGTTTTTATCTGTTAAAGAGTGAAGTTTTGATCTACTAAGAGTTTCAGAGTCTGCATCCCAGTCTTATCTTACCCTCTTTAGTCATGTACCTATCGTGTTTAGACTTGCCTCATGTGGACAAAACCAGAGGAGCTGAAGTATAAGTGTGCAAAAGCTGTACAATTCAGTACCACGCGTAAAGAGGAATTGTATATACTTCAGAAAAAACAGCTTATGTAACTGGTAGAAACAGGATGTAGCAATAGCTGAATGTTCAGCACAATGTGATAAAAGTATCATTTATTTTATTAAGCATTATGTAAAATATGAAAATTGATAGCAGAAATCTAAGCTAGAGGTTTCACAAAAGTCAAATTCCGACTACATTGAGCAACACGTAAAAAAAAAAAAGAAAACTCTGGAGAGAACCCAAAAATGAACTTAGCATTAAGTGTTACTATCAGCAAAATGTCTGAGGGTTTGGAATGCAGTGTTTGTGAAAACCAAATTTTCATTTAAGAAATGTAAACCATAAGTGTACAGTATATCCCTGATACATGCAGTGTGTGATGTGGGAGACTGACTTGTGGTGGGCCTGTCTTTTGGAGTTGCGAAGGAGACACCGTATAACAGGTGTGATCAGTTAAAAAAAAAAACTCATTGTGGCTATAGTCCAGTTTATACACAGATAGGCTTAGTATATAGTCTGGACTCTGCTTGTGCCTTTTTGAGAGCTGATGACAGAATTAAAAATGGAAACAACAAGTACTTGGGTTTATACACGATATGGATTTGTGTGATGTGACAACACCGAAGTAAAATATTAAATACAGTATTTAAGTTTGCAGTGAGTAAGCAAACAAAGTTTACAATTGCAGAAACATAACTGGAATCAGTTAAACTTGTAGTGACCAATAAAATACAAAACTGGATTTAGGGAAAAGTCTCTTCATGCCATAATGCTGCTTTTTCCATCTTTGTTCATTGCAATGCAATTTAAAGAAATATCTGGTGGTTTAATTATTTTAAAACAGCAAAAGTTTCCACTGACTGGCAGTTTCTTAGTTTCTCTATGTATCTAAGAGAGAGAATGTCAATAATGTAAGAAATATTATAATGATAGTAGGTTGAAACTCCTAAATTCTTGGCATCCTGTAATGGATTGTCTTCATGCTTTATTATCCTGTATCTTTTCTCTGTACTTGATTTTCAATAACATGAACTTATGACCTTATCTTTTGTAGAAAATTATACTCCTGAGTACAGCAGAAATATGCTGGCACTGTGGCGTATTATGAGTATGGATCCAGACAGTAGCACAGCTTCCCATTGTTTGGGGTCAAGAGAGGAAAATTTTAAGGCATAGTTCGTGTTTTTTTTTTTTTTGTTGTTGTCAGGTCTGTCTTAAATCAAAATTGCGGTGCATGCAAGTACATTACTAGGGGTCTAGGTCATCAGACATTTTCCTGCTCTTCACATCAACCCTGAAGTTTGTAATCCAGAACGTGAAGCTGGAATTTATTGGAAATTCTTTCCAGAAGATTTTACTCTGTTATAGCAGCTAAGGGACGACAGTTGTCAGGTATTTACATACTTACAGAAAGCAAATCTGAAATTACATAACTGGTAGTTCTCAACTGTAGGAAACTACATCAAAAAGGTTTAAGAAGTAGGATACAATATGAGGGTAGTACACAGAGAATTAGTTAACAGTAAAATAACACATGGATAAGCAACAGTCTTCTT
Organism: Channallabes apus; assembly: GCA_030522415.1. NCBI lineage: Eukaryota > Metazoa > Chordata > Actinopteri > Siluriformes > Clariidae > Channallabes > Channallabes apus. Next base: position 36,611,061 of record CM060109.1, on the reverse strand, counting down.
ACTGTTATGGTGAACTGATCTTTCACTGCACATCATGTTGATGATTGTGTATGTAACAAATAAAATGAAAAAATATAAAAATTAAAATAAGCATTTAAAATAGTACTATATGTATGTGATCAATGATACAGGAATTAATAAAAACAACTATTAATAATGGATTTGTCCGCCACTTAAAATGACTACTGTTAACTCCAATTGAAAATTTGCAATTGAAATACTTTTTCCTTAATTTGACTTTATAATTTTTTTTATTTTAACATTGTAAATAAATATTAGTAATATATTTTTAGTAAAATATTAATAAAATATTTATAGTGAAGTACAATATGTACCATATACTGTACTCTATGAATAAAGTGCAGGTACATATTGAATAATACAACAGGAATGACAGGAAAATAGCCTAGTGTCTACCGGACACTACACACATAAAGAAAAATACAAAACAGATGTTCCACAGCTGCAAACCAAAAAGATAAGGTCCAGGAAATGCATTAGTCATGCTCTTTCTTCACACTACAAAAAATAAAACTTTAAAGTAAAATAAAGCATGATATTTTGCAACTTTAAAATAATATAGGTATGAAGTAAACCATTTAACATACAGATTTACAATGCACTAAAACTAAATGTATACTTTTACTCAAGTACTCATATATTAATATGAATAGATATGCAAATTAGGATTAACCAGACTGTCTGTACTTACTTAGGCTCCAACATTTTCAGATAATACATTCTTTATGTTTATTTGTGTATTATTACAAAATTTATATATATTAAGATATTATATGCTAATTTATATTTAAAGTATACTTTTAGTGAAAGAGTTCTTCAAGGGTTCCTCAAGGGAATCTCTCTGAATCTCTCTTTTTAAATGGGTCCTTTGTAAAAGGAAAACAGCCTTTTTTATGATTCTACATAGGTTTAATGCTTTCCAAGAGACACAACAGAAAAAAAATTCTACTGTAGATTAGATTTTTGAACAGTGTAGTTCATCTTCTTGGATGAGTAGATGAAGAGGTACTGTACGGTTACATTTCAGAACTTAATGTAACTTTTTTTTAACAGTTTGCTCTATAGTCAGTGTTTCAATATGTTTTACAATGTTGCAATGCTCTGGATCCATCAACCACCCCCTCCAGGATAAAGCAACAACTTTATGATTTTAATAAACAAATGAATGTTTGGTATTTGGAGACACTCCATGAATCCAGTGGGTCCTTACAAAATGAAAACAATTTACATCATTAGAAGTCATTCAGATGATTGATTGGATACCCTGCAATGGGTTGGCACCTAATCCAGGGTTTTTCCATTTTTTTGTGCCATACTCTACATTTCCTGGGATAGTCTCCAGGCTCTCTGCACCCCTCTACATAAGATAAGAGGCTTCATTTGAAGCTGAAGATTTTAACACTACTGGATGGTTTACATATGTGCTTCATTTTTTAAACAAACTGCAGTGCATATATAATGCTAGTGTCAGGACAATGGATGAATTTAGGTTTTCCCAAACTATTTCCAGCTAAATATGATACATTTAAATTCCTATAGGCTAAAATATTTTTAACAGATTTGCTCAACCTACTGTATGAGATTTTATTATGAGCGTTCCAGTTGCGCCGGGTCAAAGCTATCCACATCAATATTAAACAGTTCTACATACCACTACAGTACAATCCACCCTTAAAAAACACGAGATGTTTTTCTTAGTTGAGAACTACATTTCATTTTTTCAATCATGGTAGAAAGGTTTTTAACAACTGCGATTTGTCTTTAACCATTAAATTCAATTCAATTAAAAATGTTTTGGATAGCGCTTTTTACAATTGACATTGTCGCAAAGCAGCTTTAAAAAGAATTTTTTTTATTATTTAAATTTGTATGAAATGTTAATGTGTATGAATCAAAATGATAAAATTTGCTGATGAGCAAGACGAGGACGATGGCGACAGTGGCAAGATAAAACTTCCTTGAGATGGCAACAGGAAGAAACCTTGAGAGGAACCAGACTCAACAGGGAACCCATCCTCATTTGGGTGAAAACGGATAGCAGGGATCGATCTGCATCACACTGCATGAGACTGGAAGTTCAGTATAACAGCAGATGTGTTTAAGTTAATATGGAGTCCAGTTCGCTATTGGAGGCTCAGGTGGGAAACTCCACTCCTGAACTATCAAGCAACTGCAGTCATGAGTCCTCAGAGAACAGCTGTCAGCATCAGCCGAGGCCAGGACCGTCTTCGTGGAAAAGTGGAACCATCCCCAGTCAACCCAGGCATCCCAGGCAGGCCACACGGGGCATGCTTGCGATGAGATCTCCAACCAAAAGCGGGACACCAGGATGAGTCAGACAGGTCCAGGGAGCAGAGGGGGTCTGGATCACTGGTAGCTCAGGAGCAACATGTATAGCATGACAGAGAGGCAGGGGGAGGGAAAGAGAGAGAGGGAGAAAGAGAACCATGATAAGCCACATTAAAGGTTCCTCGGCATAAAAATGCTCCACATTACAAATTTTCACCTTAGTATCGGCATACGACAAATTTTTCGGCATACGAACGAATGAACCAAACCAAACATTGGCTAAGTTGCATGTATGTCTGGAAGCTGTTTAGAACTTGTTGGCATCAGTGGAAAGCCAGGCGAAAAGATTTTATTAAATTTTTTGTGTATTTTGTGCAAGATTTAGTGAAGACATAGCACCACCTCATGGGTCCAGAAGAAAAGCCAAGAAGAATAATAAATTAAGGTTAAGTGAGATTTAATGTCTATTTATTTTTATATTTTCATATTTACATGTCCTTTCTATATGTTTTGATTGTTTTTATATACAAAAATATGATTATAGTGCTGGAAATTGACATGTTGGTCAGAAAAAGAGGGGAGTTATGAGCAGTTTTATACACCGCAAGTTTTGACAGCATACTGCGCATGCATCAAACTTTTATACTTAGATATTTGCCTGAAGTTTAATCTGCACCCAAAATTGGACCAAAATGTTGAGTAAAAACGATGTTTTGAAGAGTTATGTGCTGGATTTTATCATTTACTTTCAAATAAGTGATAATACTGCCATACAGGCAGACATGTACATGGGCTTCAACCTGAAATAATAATAATAATATCACTGATTACATTAAAGATGATCAGATTAATCTTAGCTTTAACCTTTTAACTGTTTCTACAAACTCTATTCCTGTCAATGACCAGTACTTATTTTTGGTGGGCTGGAATGGATTGTGTGCATTTACATTATGGAGGAATGGAATCCTCTAGAAGGATACCACTGTATGACGAACATGGTGGTGATCTTCCTACGGAATTCAGGAATGTGGAAAAGACACCTTTATGAGAAATGTTTCTGTAATATCATTTTTGTGGAACATTTACTTCCTGCGCTGATCCAATAAATGGGAGGAAAACAAACAACAAAAAGTTACCTCCTGCCACTTTAAATAAAAATCTCTAATCAGCCGTTGAGTCGACTACCAATGAGCCACGCACATTCTGCGCAAGTGGGACGCAGTCAGTACGCTCATGAGCTCCGCGAGCAGCAGCAGTACTCGCATGCAGCTGAGCTGAGCACCTCCTCGCGCATTGCGCTGCGCTTCAGCTCGCGGCAGAGACCATGTAGCCCTGCTCACACTGATGACACTGTAATGGCTACTCGCAGCATGCATGCGCTCACATAACACTGCTGTTCAACAATCCGACAACTATGCATCATGCATCTGACGCTTCTCTCCATTTTGCTCGTGAGCATCCTCGTTTCCGGGTTGCAGTCATCTGGGAGCACTGCAGCGCGCGGTGAGTACCGGAACGGAAAGTGCTGCTGTCACTCATACAGTTACAGCATGCTGGAGCGGCCGGCTAAACTCTCTCTCTTAGTGCGCGCGCGCGCGTGTGTGTGTAGTTTTATTTTGGGTTGGGTTAGGACAAGGACGTCCTGTATGTGGATGCTGCGGACAGTGCAGGAGCAAAGTGTCCTTAGTGAGGAAGGGAGGGAGACTTGATGCTTATCACAGCCACAATACATTTATCCTGTGTATGCAGCATGCATAGGATCTGTCCTGCAAAAATATGCATCATCTGAATGCACAGTTCTACATGTTCACATATTTACATTTATAAAACCTGTAACATAAATGAACCTGCTAAGAGATAAAACAAATCTGTGTTAAAAAAAAAAGTTAATAACTGCAATATTACTACTTCTAGTTATTATTATTATTATTATTATTATTATACCTGTATTATTGTGCATGTCACCTTATCTGCAATCTTTCTTCTTGATTAATCTCTTCAAAAAGTGCGATGACTTTGCTGTTTTTGTTAATGTGTGAAATCATTTTTGCTTGATACATTGTTCTATATATTGTTCATCTATTATGACTCATAAGATTAACGGTGTGATCTTTGCTGTGTGTCTATATACACATGTGTGTCAGTAGAGAATGAGTCTGTTGTGGATGTTGTGGATTCAGTGCGGGTGGAGCAGGATGCCACTGCACCATCTTCAACACACAATGGGAGCACCAAGGAGGCGGAGCACACCATCACATACCCGTCTCGCCTCATTTACTACCTGAATGAGCAATCTGAGAGCACTTACCATAATCTGAGCACTCAGGCCAAGATCCCGGGCCAGCAGGGCCAGGTGAGTGTGTGCGTTATTGTCTTGTTTGAAATAATTGATGCAAATTTAATTCCGGTGCATTTTGGTATATTTGTAATAGCCTTGCTAAGGATGTCAAGGCTAGAGATATTGAAATTAGAGATTAGACTGCAGTATTTTTTTTTTCCTCTTGGGGAAATCTGGCTTTTTTTTTCTGTCTGGTAGCTGGCAGCAGCTAATCTTCTTGGCAAGCTGCATGATGCAACGCTCAGTTTACTGCAACACTGTAAAGTGTAGCTACGTTATGTTTAGATTTTGTGTTTCACTGGCAGTGTTAACTTTATCAGATGGGATTCTTGACTAAAAACACTTCCTTTTCATGCTCACTTCTTTAGGTCGTTCATTTGGCTCAAGCCAGTTTTCAGCTTGAGGCCTTTGGATCCAGATTCATACTAGACCTCATATTAAACAAGTGAGTATTAGTATGTATGGCCCTCTATTCCTAACTTGCCGTTAAATCCTTGTTTCTATTCAAAGTGGTGTTATGGCGTATTTCACAATGTAGCACATAGATTTTGTTTTGTGTTGTTACACATGAACTCATGCATTAGACATAGTCTATTAGGTTTCACATTATCTCAGCCTGGTCAATACAAGACTGTCAATGTGCTGTGGCTCCACAGCTAAAAGACATGGTTATAGTTCAGACGTGCTGTGTTACAGGAACTGGCATTCAAATACAGTACATCTGCACAGTATAACGTTATTGTACAAGGGTGAGTAAAAAATGATCTACACTACGGTTATATTAACACTCCTGTTGGCCGCACTGTCTTATCAGCACTTTTGGTTCTAGGCTACTGTTTCCCCAGTCACTGCTGTGCAGGTGCTACATCTGGTGTACATTTCTAACGACTGTGAAAGCAAACATGCATGCCCCATGTGGTTTGACGGCGTATCTGGTTCTTAAACAACTCACGGAAGAGGATAAACAGAAGCGTTCGTATATAACTAAATTTAGACCGATACTCTAAGGAAGGTGAAAGTTTCTTAAAGAGAATCATTACTGGTGATGAGACACGGAAACATCCTCAATTGCAGACCAAGAAAAAGCTTAAAAGTCAACAATCAGCTTGAAAACTGATGCTTAAAGATTTCTGGGATTTTCAACGGCCAGTATTGGAACAGGAAAAAGAGGAGCTGAAACCTAAATTTTGGATTTAATGCACAGTACTGCAATCCAAGGGTGTTGTGGTCTTGCATGATAATGCATGTCCTCACACTTGTACCCACTCTGTTGACACTTTGCCAAAACCTCATTTTGAGGTGTTAAAGCTGCCCATAGTCCTGATCTTGACCCATTAGACTTGCATGTGGTTCCCTGACTGCACCCCTATGAGGAGAAGATTCACTTATGATAAGGAAGTGAAGACAGTGGTGCATTCATGGTTTGCAACTCGGCCTAAAATATTTTTTAAATGGGAGAATACGAAAGCTTGTAGAATGTAAGAAAGCGTTATGTCAACAAATGATGTATAATTTTTGACTTGCCATCATAGTTTTAAGCTTAATCATTGAAGCCTGCAGTATGTAAATGAGCGTGGTAACAAGCACGAGAAAAGTTGCTGTGTAATTAAATAGCCTTGAATTTAGCAATACAGTTGCAATATTTTTTAGTCATAATGTGAAGCTCTGCCGACTAAGCAAAATGCTTCTTACTATAGAATCCTTGATGTGGAGTGAGAAGTCTGAGTTCGACTCCATTATGGCTCCATAATCGCAGTGTTTGGTGATTTACAGATGCCCCTCTGTGCTGAGATGACACTGAATCACTGAACATTGTAGTGTGTTTACTGTTGAAAGTTGCAGTTCACCATGTAAGTGTCTTTAACAAGGCAGGCACAGTGGATGCAGAAAAAAGACGTCACCCTCCATTGGCAGTTCCAGATTTGTTGTTCTGTTTCCCATGTACTGCATAATATGCTGTTAGATGAATGGATAATTAATAAACTGGAAGTTTTAATGAGGTAGAAATCCAGTACATGATCAATATTAGATGTTGCCAGGCATGAAGGAGGACTGTTGTTCTTTCTTTACTTAAATGTCGATCATATTACAGTACATGCCCGTTATTGTCAGAGCGAATGTGTGTGTGAGAGAGAGAGAGCTGCTTTTTGCTGGTGTGATTACTGCTGGCTCATGTCCTGAGACACTCTGAATCCTGCTATTGAATAGGGAATGAATCGTGTCAGTCCTTTGACTTATTTGATATGCAGAAGAGACGCTCTGAGGAAAGGACTGAGTGCTTTTTCATTCTCTGTTTTTTTTCCCCCTCAGGCCTTCTTGCATCTTTTTTACTTATACACACGTATAGGAATTTTTTCCCGTTTTACTGCATTTTATGAAAAGTTTGGAGGAGATGTAGTGAATAAGGGATATAATTATGACTTCATCATAATAATAATGATTGTTATATATTATTACTTTATTATAACATTACTATTTTGCTCTAATTTCCTTTTGGATCCATCCATCCATCCATCCATCGTTTAAGGCATATACTGAAGCATTATTGTACTCCAAACATTAACTGAAAAATGTTATCTATGCTTCAGTATATGTCTTAAACATTAGATATATGAAAAAAGATGTGTATGTATAGTTTCTGAACACACTGCAGCGGCTGTCGAGGCTGTGCAGCAGCAATGATCTGATCTAAATATAGAAATCTCTGAACATGTATCCAGTGACTCCTGCTCTTATAGTGCTGCTCTGGCCTCCTCCCCTCACTGCACCTGTGCTGCACAATTCTGCTTAGTCCTACACATCGCGCCGCAGCGGGAACTGACATTACTATGCGTTCAGGCCTCTCTTCTGTCGAGAAACAGAGGAACTCGGAGCTCTTAGTTTTATCGCATGTAATTGGATCTTTCTTGATACTAGTGCAGGCAGTGGAGTGGAAGGCTTCGTTTAGAAGTAGAAGTGTGCCCGAAGTTAAAGTGGACGATCTATTAATGCTGTTTTTTTTTTTATGCATTTTTGTTGACACACAATGATGTCCACACAATGATAATTTAGGACATCATGTCCCATTTAATCTATTTTAAACCCATTAAGAAAACACAGACAACAACAGCATCATCTCGTTCAGTCTTGTGCTCACTTTCTCTTTTTACACTCACACACACACACACACACACTGTATGCACATTGACCCTCAGGCTTCCGCATAACTGATTCTCCTCACCAGCCTCCAACTTTAAAAACATCCTTAATCTGATCCAAATTGTCTAATACGCTCTACACTGGATAGTCCATATTTAATGGCGACGATGTGTGAGGTCTATCTCTCATGCACACACACACACACATTTATTTTTCAAACACATTTCTGTGATGAAACTCTTTCTGCCCTGAAAACATTTACCCAAGGTTGAAGAAAAATGTATCTGGGTCCAAAAGTTCAAATGAGAAGAAAGAGCTGTGTTTTTGTGTGCATGTGTGTGTGTGTGTGTGTACAATACTGTATGTGTGTGCGGGTACATTATGTATGTGTGTTCGTGTGTGTGTTTGTTTGTACTCGCTGAGTCAGACACAGATGCCTGGGAGGAAGTGTTGGAGGACACAACAGCTGAAGGTGAATTCAGTGCACAGGAATCTCTGTACAGTATATTCCTCTCATTACTATATACAGTACCAGATGTAGCGTAGATGGTAATTCTCTCCTGGTTTAGTTGTCAGTTGGCTTTGATGACTTCCTTGCCTATCCCTTTTTATGATTTCCTGCCAGTCCCAGACTAATCCGTGTTGTAGTAACGTAACGAGATCTTCTGGATCAGATAGAGAAGACCAGAATATCATCAATGTAGTCGATGATGATTACTGAAAGCCCCTTTTCCATCCATCACCTTCTCGGATTCAGTCTAGCTCGTAAGCACATGGAGAAGGAGAATGGAGAAGGTGGATCGTTCTCCAGCCAATGCTCAGACATAAATAAGTGTCCCAAATTAATGAGCTCACCTTATGACTGTAAACCTTGTTTCAGGGGGATGGGTTGTCATCTATTCCATTGGCATCAGGAGAGTCAGGAAACACATTGCATTTATCCAGGAAAACTTCCTCCCAGTGAGTGGTGAGAGGAGTGGAGCTGTTTTGTCTTTGCCATTCTTGATCTTTTAAAAAAAATAGAGAGGTGTCAACGGAAACTTTGATACTTGGAAAACACTCAGCCAGACTGTACTTATCAGTGTAAGTGAAGAGAGACTCAAAGACATAGAAGACTTAATATGTATAATGGAGTACGGGAATTGTGTCGAATACATGACCTTGAGCAGGAAGGATTTGATAGAATTTGCTGAACCCTGCTGTGTTGTTGTTTTCTTCAGACAGAGTTTGCTGTCATTATGTGGCTACACAAATGCAAGGATGCGTTCTGGTTTCATTAAAACTGATGTAGCAAACAAACCAAAAAGCTAAGCAGTGCTCAGAAGCCTAAGGTGGTTAAGTGGTCAGGAAAGCAGCAAACTTCAGTGAAGTGAAGCAGTCTATGGTCAAAACCCTAATCAGGACAGGCATACAGTACAGCAGTTGCCTGAAATAATTACAGAGACAGTGCTGGAGCCAGGCTTTGAACGTCTGTTTGCTGAGGTAGTAATTAGGGACTGTGGATGGGAGTTGGAGTTTAACTGAAGGTCATGTGATGAGGTCATGGGCTGAGGATAAATGGAGTTGTAGTCTGCATGGGCATGACAAACACACCTAATGTCTGGTATGTCAATGCTTTTAGGAGCACATTGATTTAGATTGAAGTGTAAAAGCTCTAGATCACTAGATCAACCACTGGAAACCCCTGCTGTCAAAAAAGCTTCTTTATGAAGAGTCTGGTGACATAGATCTACAGTAAATATAATAAACAATAGTGGCTATACAGTTTGGGAAACTGTAGATCATATTCTACCATTAGAGGATACCACCTACTAACCAGTTCTTCTCCTTTCCATACTCTGTCCATTGATTTATAGTTTGATTTTACATCATTAGATAATCAGACACTTTTTCATGAGAGCCCGAACTTGTTTAATATGACCTAAAAGACCACCATGATCGGTTAGTGTATTTATATTTACAACATTATATTAGTTTTACAAGCAAACTTAAATTAACCATGCTCGCAGGATAACCAACCTTGGATTACAAAGACTGCAGACATCTAAAGATCTAAAAGAATGACGTTTTGTGTAATGTCTATACACTGATCAGCTATAACATTATAAAGGAAAACATTATGCCCAGTATCGTGTAGGTTGCCCTTGGGTTACATGGGCAGCTCTGCCCACAACACCCCCCCTCCCCGGGGCGGGCATGACTCCAGAAGGCCTCTTGGGATATGCTGTGGTGTCTGGCACCGGGACATTATCGGTGGATCTTTTGGATGCAAGATCATGTTTATCTGCAGATGGATCCATGGAAGCTGGGCTGGACTGAATTGGGATCTAGGGAGTCTGCAGTTTGGAATCTTTGCCTGCTGGACCCAGTGCGTGACTGGCTGTGGTGCAGTGTGTATTCTGGAGTGTGTATATCGTGACAAACATTTAATTATTTGCAAGTTGTTCTGCATTGGCTTTCTGTGGGTTCGGACCTGACTTTTCGTCTCTGCAGGTTCTGGTGAGATTTGGGTACCTGTGACCCTGTCACCAGTTTACGGGTATAGAATTGTTAATCAATGTTAAGTTGTTAATGTTATGGCTGATCAGTGCATACAGTATGCCTTTTTGATCATAAATCAATAATACCTTCAATCTCAAAGATACATTTAACCCTCTCCATAAAATGCATGTTGAAGTTCTACATGTGTTGCATTAGTGTGCAGGTACACACTGTTTTTGCTGCTGTGAGTTTTTTTTTTTTATTAGCGCAATTTCCCACAATGGGCTGTATATTTTTGAAAATTATGAATGACCTGTTTTATCAAAAATATTATAACAATGTTTGATTGTTAATGCACATGAACAAAATCCCCAGTCCTGTCTAACAGCACCTCTACTTTGGATCTTGCATTGCATTGCTTTTCCTCACGTGCTCTGCAGTATCATAACTCAGCAGAGGAAACACACAGCTGTAGGAAGTCGTAATACTTGTTTTCTGTCTGTGTTACAGTGACCTACTATCTTCCGATTATGTGGAGATTTACTATGAGGAAGGAAAACCCATAACATCCAAGGTAGTGCTTTATTCTTATAGCCTGTTGAGTTCATTTCATTTTTTTTTCTTGGCCTAGACAATAAATTTTAAAGTTGTAACACTGTACATAAGCTGTTCATTTAAAATGTATCATTATTACATTGGTTTAAGAGAGAGAGAGTATGCAGATATATTAAACAAAGGTGAAGACAAAAAGAAATTGGCTCGTGCACAACCGGATACAACCCGAGACTGTAATGTACAGTATTACTCTGACTGATAAAAACACTGCCGATATACTGTATAAATGACTGAGAGACTAAAACGAAGCTCAGAAGGAAAATGCATTAAAAAGAACGATGTAGAGAGAAAAAAGTGCTGAGTGAGGTGAGAAGTAAATGACTAGTCACTGATTCAGCAGCACTGCAGCTCAGGTCACATGACAACCAGACCTTGCTCTGCAGGAATAATGCAGTGTGGGAAATCCGTCTGTGTGGGAAAAGAAAATGAGTGACCTAAAGAAAAACAGAAGGGGGTTGTTATAGTGCGAAGTAAGAGAAGGTCAAATATGCATATCTGCATATCTGTTACGTCTTTATACACAGGAAATACCCCATCCGTCCATCTATAGTGGGAACCTCGGGTGGAAGCCAGTGGTGATTATTATTGTATTTGTTCACTGTTTATGATCTCCGGTTAACATTCACACTCGCTTTCACACACTTCGGGCCATTTGAAAAGGCCTCTGAGTGGCGCAGTGGTAAAGTGCTCGCCCTATCATCCGGAGATCGCGAGTTGGATTCCTGTGTGATTCTGTAACCTCTCTCAGCCGGAGGTCTAGAGAGAGCTCTCTCAGAGGGGAGGGATGAGAGGTACTTAGTGCTCCCACATTAATCACGGCTCTACAGCCAATCAGGAGCGTCTGTGAGCTCACGCAAGCGGAAGGAGTGGATAGCGCTGTCCTCCGAAAGTGTTACGCCGCCCACGACGGTGCGTGAGTGAGCAGTTCGGTCGGCTGACATCACATGGTTCGGAGGAAACACGTACTGTAGTAGTCTTCGGCCCTCCCGACTGAGCGGTAGAAGTATCTTTAATGTGGGAGCCCCCTAGTGGCTGGGAGGAATTAGACACGACTAAATTCGGGAGAAAATCAGGGAGAGAAAAAAAGAATAATCAGTGAAAAATATCAGCATCACTCTGCCCTTACGTACTCTACTATCAGGCGTCTTAAGCTCAGGACATTACGAGCAACTGTAACATGTGTTGCAGAAGAAAAGAACCTGTATTATGGAATATTCCGGAAGTGCTTCGTCCTTACATTACTCAATATGCAACTTATTGTAAGACCACTTACAGTCCTGTAACTTCATTACACACTACTATTTCAGCGCTATGAGTATTTTACAGTTTCATATTACCTTCACTGTGAGATTTCCTTCACATTTCACGTCCCTGGTTCTAGTTTGTTACTCCGGCTCTCTCTGGTGAATCGGCTGTTCACAGCCCAGCACATAAATCTGCTACACAGAACAATTGTCCGGAGAGGAATAAAGCAGCCTGCCTTTCTACTCAGGCAGGACTTTCTAATCACCGTTCTGTTCCCTGCTATTTTTACCCTGCTGTTCCTGCCTCAAAGAAAAACACACAGATAATATGAACTACATCTTGATTTGAACAGTTTTATGGACAGTTATTGTGTGTGGGATTTATGATCTGTGAAAGATAGTGATGTAAGATTTGCAGGTGCCTGCAGTAAGAATTATTATTTTGTGTGTGTGTGTGTGTGTGTGTGTGTGTGTGTGTGTGCATTCTCAGGGTGGGGAACATTGTTATTACCATGGGCATGTGAGAGGGAACGAGGTGTCTCGAGTAGCTATATCAACCTGTGATGGCTTACAGTGAGTATAAAAACTGAAGTTAGTCTTTATCAGAATTACTCTTTACATAAATCACTTCAAAAAGTGCTTTTGCTGCCTCTCAGTGCTATTTCTCTTCTCTTTCTATGGCTGCCAGTGGCATGTTTGATGATGGCGTTTATGTGTATTTTATTGAGCCTTTGAAACACTCTATTGTAAGTACATTGTATAACCACTGACATTCTCCGAGAGCCATGTAAGCATCTGCTACTACTGCTGTTTCGTTACTGTATTTATCTTTACTAATATTCATTTGTTAATGTCGCTAATAGTTTTTTTTCCCAGCTGCTTCTAATGAACAGCTGGCTGCCTTATGTACTCCAGCAATGTGTTGCATTTCCTGCGATACACACAGACTTATAAACATTGTTCAGTATGTCAGGAATAAAACACTTTGGGGGTGTGCGGTTCTAGGAAAATAATCCATGACAAAGTGATGTGCAAAATGGAAAAGTTGAATACAATTTCCTACATCAATGCATCAAAATATTGAATTTCTTTCATACCACAGCAATCATATGTAATATTTAAATGTCCATAAAGCAGGTTAATTCCTGTAAGGAGTTAAATTATAACAATTATAACCAGGCCGTGGTCCCCCTACCAGCCTCCCTTTACTTCTCTTATGTTATTAGCTTAAAATTCTCTGTTCTGAAGTCTCTCTCATAGCAGAAACCAGACTGAGCGATAGAAGGGATGGGGGGAATATTAAAACCAGACCATATCAGTGATGCAAAGCTTCAGAATATCAATAAGTACATTGTTTGTTTCTAGAACAGACAATAGAAGGTTTTTTAAATCTGTTTATTATTATCAGAGATTATTCAGCACATCTTCCTTATAAATTCTTGTGAATGAGTATAGAAACAGCATATTATAATGAGCCCATTATTAAAACCTGCAAATTGGACTTACAACTTGGCACTGCCATTAATGCTGATGTCATAGAAAACTAACCAGCATCATCTGACCAATCAGAATTGAGAATTCAACAATGATGTGGTGTAGTTCCTATTGAAAAACATTAACTGTAGTATTCTTTTTAGAAATGTATTATTTGCATCATTTGTCCAAATTGCAATGTCTTTGCTTTAGGATGGAGCGGCCAGACCCCATAGACTGTACAGGACACCTAGCTTTCTGAGCTCTCATGACCCCAAGGACACAGGTATACTCTAAAACAAGGGTGATGCTCATTCACCTCGATATAACTATATACAGACAGTTCCTACTATATTTTTCCTTTTACCTACATTGTATTGGAAATAACAGTACAAAAAAAGACTCAGAAATGTGTCTGCCCTTGTCCCATTAAACCGAATGTGGAAATATGGTAGCATGTGTCAGAAAGTAGTAATTTGCTTCAAATGATGTTTCCAAAAGTAGACAAAGTTTGCCAAAAGCAAGCTTGTGGCTCGTAAACATAAAGACATACAAATGCACAGACCAATGAAAAACATATCAGTAGCTGGACATCTAACTTTGGGTGTGGCACACAAGTATCCACATGTTTTCATAAACAGGATATTTAGTAAAGCTGTACAGTAATATATGCTGCACATGTGCTGAGATGGATTGGCCCCTCGTGCCCAGTGTTCCCAATATGGGTCTTGGAGAGACGCAACTCTATCCAGAGGGTGAAACTTTTGCAGAAGAAAAATAAATAAATGATGTACTGTATGTGTGTATGATCTAAATGGTTAGCTCTTGTTTGTTTAAATGTTACTTAGTTACAGTACGTACGTAGCATCCCTTCAATGAGTCACTGAATTTGTAAAAAAAACAAAAAAAACAAAACTGAATAGAATAAAAATAAAGATCACAATAAAATTGCAGCAGTGGAACACATATTTAGCATGCTTGGTGACTGTATAAAATGAACCATATGTTTATAATAATGTGTGTGTGTGTGTGTGTAGATGGGGAGGAGGACCAGCTGGATGACATGGCTTGGCTGCGGCGCAGGAAAAAGCGCGCTGTAAGGCTTGGTGGGGCCTTCCTCTGCAACCATGAGCTCACATAAACAAAACAGAACTTTAGGCAGCGGAACATAGTATGTGGTATTCCCGAAAAAATAGCTTGACTTGATTACGACCTCTCTCTAACAGTACAAAACAGCCAGTGGACATCAGTGACCTGATATTGTACTCATCTAAACACACGGCTCTAGCATTGCTTTATGGGTTAATGATCAACCCTGGTCAGCGGTACTGTTATATGTTCTGAATGGGATCTCATGAAACACAGTTGCAGGGATCGATGTTCTCCGATGCATGTTCTCCTCCGGATACTCCGGTTTCTTTCAAAGTCATGCACATTAGGTTAATTGACCTCCAGGGCAGAGGTGTCAAGTAATGAAGTACAAATACTTCGTTACCTTACTTAAGTAGAAATTTTGGATATCTATACTTTACTGGAGTAATTATTTTTCAGCCGACTTTTTACTTCTACTCCTTACATTTTTAAGCAATTATCTGTACTTTCTACTCATTACATTTTAAAAATAGCCTCGTTACTCTATTTTTATGATCAGAACGCGCAACCCCCCCGGGCGCATGATAAGAACGCACACAACGCCCCCCCTCCCCCCCCTCGGTCGCATGATCAGAAAGTGAGACCTTAATGCTTTTATTGTCCCTCACGGTAGTTTTACTTTAATATTTTAAGTAGTTTTGAAACCAGTACTTTTACACTTTTACTTAAGTAAAAAGCTTGGGTTGATACTTCAACTTCTAAAGAAGTATTTTTGAACCCTAGTATCTATACTTCTACTCAAGTAATGAATGTGAATACTTTTGACACCACTGCTCCAGGGTGTACCCCGCCTTGTGCCCTAAGTCTCCTGGTCTCCTCCGTGACCCTGTACACAGGATGAGTGGTATAGAAGATCAATCATGAATGAATGTAATCAATTATTTCAACATCAAGCAAAGTTTGAATACAAGCAAAGAAAACATCTAAAATCCTGGAACTCACTTAAACACCCCTCATATATACTGTAGACAGTTCTCTTAACTTTGTGGACTAGAATTCAGAAGAAGTGCTTGATTGACAGCTCTTTGACCTACACTCTCAGTACAGTATGCTATGTGACTTAAGCAGTACTGCTGCTGGGAAAGTCAGGATCATAAGATCAGTCTTGTGTAATGTTTAATGCTTAGGTAAGGCTTTAACCAAGAATAGAAATACCACACAGAAATGCTGTATGTGCAGCAACTGGAAATCCCCTTTATTTATTCTGGCTGCTATATATTGTCATACACAAGACCAACAGCAACCAGCTAAACGATTGCACACATTCCCGGGACTGCAGAAACATTTAAAAGCCATTTTAGTGTTTTTTTTTTTTTTTTGGCTTTCATAGTATTCAAAGGTTCATTCCTGTTATATCTCTGTCTTTTTCAGATGCCAAGGAATGTGTTTGAGGAAATGAAGTATATCGAGCTCATGGTTGTCAGTGACCACAATATGGTTTGTGTTTATTTGTTATAATGTGTTCCCATGGGTGGATAATTGCCTCGGGGTGTCTGCGTGTAGGTGAATAAAGTTGGATGTGAGAAGTCACTCACTTGAGTTTACTCTCGAAGGGAACATGATAACCACAGAATTTATTATAACCACTGGAATTCCTTCTGTGTGAGAGAAGTTTCTTGAGTTGCGTCTTCGTCTAGACGGGTTTGTGGGCTGGTAGTGTAAGGCACAGTGGAAGCAGTGGCCACAGGAGGGCGCTCTGACCACTTTCTCAGATACAGTACATCTCTCATTTAGGGGAGTATTCAGCTTTACAATCCGTATAAATCTGCGACAGTAGAATTTTCCAAGTACACCCTAAATATTTTTTTAACTGTCTATCAAAGGGAGTCTTTAAATGGTTCAAAACAAATTCATTCGGAGAGGGTTAAAAAGCTATAACCATTAAACGTTTAAAGGATTCTTGAGCAATCCTTTTTTCTAAGAGTGTAAAATTTTTCAAATTTTCAAATATTAAAAAAAAAACACAGTTCATCCAAATAGTAAAAGAGCAAGTATTGGACTCTGTGGCTCAGTTTTTTTCCTTTAGAGGAGAACTTGTGGAGGATTTTGGATTCAGGACTATACAACAGGGTTTAACATTTCGAGACACTACCTATGAATTCTTTAATAGCCCCATTTCACAAGGTCACATTTCAATATTCATAAACTGCTCCCTGTAAAATGTCTTTTTTTAAACTGACATTTTTTTAAACTACTTTCTAAAGATTATTCAAAATGTCATAATATTTTACTGCTTTTTACATTTACAGTACAGTTTATACTAATTGTCATTTATTTTTCTTATTCTTATGATATCTTTCAATTTATCATTATTTTGTTCCTATGCAAAACACTAAATTCACATGCCATTCACCTGCTGTACATTCAGATAGTTAATTTTATTGTTACTGTTTTTGCCATTGTGATTGTTACTGTTATTATTGACACCACACAAACACCTCGTGCAGGTTTCTAATCCTTATCTCTGATTTTTTTAACTGACATGATTGGTGTAGTTTAAGAGACAGAAGACCAAGCAACAAACACGTAACTTTGCAAAGTCTGTGGTCAACCTGGTGGATGCTGTAAGTTACTCGTACCGTTTATAAAATGAAATTTTTTTATGCAGCATGTGTAAAATAACACAAGTTCAAAATGTTATATAAAATGTAATATGTGTGTGTGTGTGTGTCATACACAATGTTCAAAATATATATACAGTACAACTTTTTCTCTCTGTTTTTCTCTTTGTATATCATCTGATTCTTGCTATTTTGTTGCTATATACTACCTTTAACTTTCTGGATTTCCCCCTGTCTATAGATCTTTACAGAACAATTGAATACACGTGTGGTTCTGGTTGCTATGGAAATATGGACAGATAAAGACCATATTCCAATCAGTGTGATGCCACTGGACTTGCTGCGAGACTTTGCCAAATACCGACAGCAACACATCAGACAGCATGCAGATGCAGTGCACCTGTTCTCGTGAGTCCACCCGTTTCCATCCACAGTTTCTTATCAAACAGTCAAAGAGTTTTGTGTTCAATAGTACAGCCTATTGCATTAAAAAATACATTTTGTTGTATAGGTTTAGGGATGATGGACTATTATATTCCAGATGTTTTAAACAGTAAACTGCAATATTTGGCTCACATATATGGCTATGACAATCCTCTGAATTCCTCCCTGCTTGTAATTAAACCAGTATACAGTACCAGTTTATCACCAGCACATTCTTCAGCATCAGAGTCTCTGAGCACATTTACTTGCACACTCTTGTTATACTGATTTTACAGTATGATGATATATATATATATGATGCACCCAGCGCTGTGCTACTGGATATTTAATATTGCTACGAAGTCATTAAGATTATCAGATTAATATATTATATTCTGTCATTCAGCACTTTAGCGTTGTTCTCTCCCATGTTCCTTGATCTCTGTTCACTGATGGACTCATTAGTAAAAACAGCTCAGCCAAACCTTTAAAATATGCTGATCACACCACAGTTATGGCTCTGATGTCAGGACGTGATGAATTGGCATGCCAACAGGAGGTGGCCAGGGACTGTAACCTGACCTTACAGAAATAATCATAGACTCTTCAGAAGCCATAAAAACAACCAATGATTTAAAGGCAAACCCATTAAAATACGTAGACCCACATAAATAACCCAAAACCTTCTCAGACTGGAATGGTTTGAGTAAAAAAGCAGCTGCTCTTACAAATCTATTCATGACATATACAAAATGTTCTGCAACTGCGTATTACTGTCTGCACAGAGGTACAGTACAGATGCTGATCAGTGTACTGTACTCTATGTCAAGTACATCCAGAGAAAACTGTCACCAATCAAAAGTCATGTGTCTCGTGCAAACTTTTGTAAAACTCAAAATTTTATACCCCAACATTCCCCGAGATAATTTCGAACAATACAAGACATTTAAACAACAATTTCTTCACTCCAGCCATAATTGCAATTACAGTCAACTTTGGAATTATTGGCACCCTTAACCACATTGACTCCAGGAAACTTGTGCAAGTCCAGATTTAATATACATTAACATGCTTTAAAGCATACAACATAATAACACGCTAGGGGATTAGGACGTTAAATATATGAATACATTATATGTTAAAGTAAGCGCATTCCCACATGCACAATGCAAAGAGAACTCAAGAGATTTGGACTAAACACTGTAGCCTTAAGAAAAACACTTAACAGTGAGGGTAATCAGGGAAAAAGGCTTTAATTTGCTAGGGAGCATAAAGAATGGAATGTGGAGCATTGGAAGAAGGTCATGCGGTCCATATTTACTCTGTTCGAGAATAATGGGCACATAAGTGTAAGAAGAGAGGCGGAGTGCCTAGTGCCTACTGTACAAGCCAGTGGAAGCAGTGCTATGATCTGTGGTTGCTTCTGGTCTATGTTCAGCAATGTTATGTGCTGCTGCCAGGTCACAAAATGCCTTTCAAGTCTTTGAAACTGTTCAAGAGGGATAAACCTTATGTAAAACATCTTTGAAGATGCTCGTAGAGAAATCCCGGTACTTAAAATGTTCCTGCAGAAGCCAGAAAATATTCATCTTAATCAATAATTCATCTGTAATGTGGTTGTGGACCATGTCATACTAGAAGAGACCACTCTCATCTGGATATAATGGTTCATTGTAGAATAATGGTCATATCCATCGGAATAACTTTGTAGTGATTTATAAAGAAGAAGAGGGATTGAGCCCACCTATGGTGGTTCGTATGTCATTCGAACGTGTTTTTGTGTCTGTGTATCTACAGTAACGTGACATTTCACTATCGTCAGAGCAGCGCAGCATTGTTCGGGGGCATGTGTTCACTCGGCCGTGGGGTTGGAGTGAATGAGGTGAGAATGTCAAGGGGCTTTTCAGTGATGGATTCATTCAAAAGTACAGGTTTACACTCTGCTGTATATGATTGAAAGTATTCCACACAATATACATAATTGTATGTATGTAACATGGTGTGTGGTTATGAAGTATGTACAATAAAGAGCTATTCCTGTATGTCTGTATGTATAATGTGCAGTATGGATCTGCATCGACTGTGGCTGTGTCACTGTCCCAGAGTCTGGCTCAGAACTTAGGCATTCAATGGGATCCTGTATCCAATAAAAATAGTATGTACCCACATACATACAGTAGAGACCTTTCAGAACTACTTTATATGTTGTAGATTTCAAATTTTATATGAAGGCCATACCACACTTGTGCTTTCTGTCTCAGAGGAGTGCGGCTGTGTTGATTCATGGGTGGGTTGCATCATGGAGGACACAGGGTGAGTATTTAATCAACTGGTGCACACACACAAACGCATTTTCACACCTGGGGTTTTAATAAAAGGGGATGCTGTCACAGGGGGTTCATAAGCACCAATGTTGTTATCTGGACACATCGTAATTATTTAGATATACCACATGTTTATCCCTTTTCCCCAACACATAATTGCCTGTATTCTGTGATGACAGGGTTTGATTGTTTAACCAGGTGGTTCAGAGACCATCAGCATGTTTAGCATCAGGAAGTAGGTGTCAAAGCATGATGAAACTCACTGTGCTAACAGCCCTGTTAATGATGTAGTACACTCCACATAATATCCCCCAGACTATTGATTTCACATTTACACAATATTGCTTTTTATTTCCGTTTTGGTGCTGGCTCTCCATTTCCCCGCTCTCCTGTGCTATAGAGTGCAGCACCCGCGAAAGTTTTCCAAGTGTAGTGTTTCCGACTATAAAGAGTTCCTTCTGAAAGGTGGAGGATCATGTCTCTTCAACAGGCCCAACAAGGTAAGAAGACTTCACTCCAGCCATGTGCTTTGGACAGTACATTAATATGGTAGTGTATCACTTCACTTGCCAACAGTAGCCCTTTTCAGGGAATGTGGGACTGACATGGATGCAAGTACATGGATAAGAGCTTCAAATAATTCAGTTCAATTCAATTTTATATATATAGCACTTTTAACCATGGTCTGTCGTAAAGCTGGTTTGTAGAATAAAAAAATGTATATATGGAAATGAGTTGCGTGAGACGTATAAAGAAATAAATTGTAGTTATCAGATATATGTTGTACACTACTGTATATGCACTATGTATATATACAGTACAGTATACCCTTGCAAATGGTAATGGAAAACCCATTATAGCTATTATTAATCTCTAGTCATCGATCCATCTAAGAACCTCTGTAGTCCAACTAGGGACCAGAGGGGCCAATGGTGACCATTGTATTTATACCCATTTGATGACCGTGGTAGGACCTCCGGTCAACCTTCACACGCACATTCACACACTGTTGGTAATTTTGGAACGACACTTAGCCTAATCTGCATGGGACGCTCACCGATCTGAGGTGCAAATGGAACACAAACCCTTGAGATTCAATGCGCTGTGATCATCTGATAAAAGAGTATCGGTGAGAATGAAAGGAAAGGTGTACAGGACAGTGGTGAGACCAGCGATGCTCTACGGCTTAGAGACAGTGGCACTGAAGAAAAGGTTCTCCTTGGGGGTGACAAGGATGGATAGGATCAAGAATGAGTCCATCAGAGGGACAACCCATGTGAGATGTTTTGGAGATAAAGTCAGAGAGGCCAGATTGAGGTGGTTTGGACATGTTCAGAGGAGAGATTGTGAATATATTGGTAGAAGGATGCTGAGGTTGGAACTGCCAGGTAGGAGGTCTAGAGGAAGACCAAAGAGGAGATTTATGGATGCAGTGAGAGAGGACATGAAGTTAGTTGTGTGAGAGAAGAGGATGCAGAGGATAGGGTTAGATGGAGGCAGATGATTCGCTGTGGCGACCCCTGAAAGGGAACAGCCGAAAGACAAAGAAGAAGACCCTTGAGGTGCGAGGCGACAGTGCGAACCACTACGCCACCATGCCGCTACTATGCATAACAACACATTTCATATAACATGTGTGGGGTATAACAGTATGTGTGGGGTAGTATCATTACAGCTTACAGCTCTATGATTGATTCCCAGTTCAATATTGAACTCTAATCTATTAATCTCTGGTTACTGGATATATGAAGATTTGCTCTACACAGTATGTTCTCTATATCTCTGTTTCCTATGGGTTCTCCTGTTTCCTCCCACATAGATTAGTTGGCGACTTTAAATTGCCCTTAAGTGTTAATAGATTGTTGTGTAATTTAGGTTGTATTCTCCGTGGTGGCTCAATTGGTTAAGGCTGTGGGTTACTGGGTTACTGATCGGAAGGTCGGGGGTTCGAGCCCCAGCATCGCCAAGTTGCCACTGTTGAGCCCTTGAGCAAGGCCCTTAACCCTATCTACTCCAGGGGCGCTGTAAGCTGGCTGACCCTGCGCTCTGACCCCAGTTTCCAAATTGGGATATGCGAAGAAGACATTTCACTGTGCTGTAAAGTACATGTGACAAATAACTGAACATTCTTCTTCTTCTTCAGTGATCCACGGATAGAATCAATCTTGACCCTTACCAGGATAAAACGTCCTTACTGAAAAATAAATCAAGATGTGTTACAGTACATCAAGTTTACAAATTCCGTTCAAATCTTTCCTCTTTCACTTTTCCCTTCATTTCTCTAACCTTGATAGGACATTTTTGACAATTCAGAAAAAAACATCATTGTGTACAAATAAATATTGCTGTATTTATAGTAATCAGAAGAAAAGGAAAGCATCAGAGAAATACTGTATGTCCGGTCCTCACTTTTATATTTGCAAACATGTGAATGATGAATCCTAATTACACTGCATGACTTTCTCTGAAATGAAGATGGTGTACAAATACCACATTTATTAGATTAACTCTGTTATAGTCCTGGCAGCATGCCGTTTAGAGAACAAAGCACATGTGTTCATCTCATAAAATAAATAAGGGATTAGACATAAAGGAAAGATGTGCTGCGTTGATTATCCCCTAAGTCGCCCCTAAATCACACTCCGACTTGCTTCAAACTAATCTTTCCCAGAAAAGAGAGGATTGTGAAATGTTTAGACTCATCAAAGGATGGACGCTTTGGAATAGAAATGCAGAATTACTGTATGAAGAAATGTGCAAATCTTTCAAACTGAATGTGAATGCATGAGGTTTTAATACATAATACAGTATGTGTCTCTTTTCCTGTGCAGCTGTTCGAGCCAACAGAATGTGGAAATGGCTATGTGGAGGTGGGAGAGGAGTGTGACTGCGGTCTAAGAGCTGTGAGTCATTGATTTGCCATGGGGGTATTGCTTTTTCTGTTAACACTGAGTGTTCTATTGTTATCCAGACATGAAGCTGTTTATTTACTGAAGAGGAAATGCTATGATAAAAAGAAATGGTGTTTTTTTTAGCATTGTCCATATGATTGATGTGCTCTTCTTTTCTTTTGTGTGTAGGAATGCTATAAGGAATGCTGCAAGAAGTGTTCTTTGTCAAACGGAGCACACTGCAGTGATGGACCTTGTTGCAACAACACCTGTTTGGTGAGGCTTCTTAACCAATCCTTATTCTTCATTATTAATTATCCGTTCCATCTGCGGCTTCGTCTGGGTGTTGAAAAGATCATTTTGATGAATATGGTAGCGATGTTTTCTTATCTTTTCACTCTTTTTGCATCCTTCTTTCCTCTCTCTTACAGTTTTTCCCAAGAGGCTTCAGCTGCCGCTATGCAGTGTCTGACTGTGATATTTCAGAGACCTGCTCCGGAGACTCTGGACAGGTTAGAGACAGCATGCCACAGTCACCACCGTCTTCTTTTGTACTCTTTAAGCACACGCTTCCAGATGCTAAGGAACGTAACATCCATAACACTAAATCGCAAAGTAAGACTGAACTGCATATCCTATTGCACATATGACTGTGTTATTACATTTTTCAGCTGCCAACAGTCCCGACATGCTGCAACTCCAATAACGTTATAATAACACTGTAAGGCAGAAAATACACTTCATACATGCACATGCACGACCGAGTTCTAATATTCCACCTCCATCGATACGGCTTGCTCACATTTCATGCAGCTTCACATTTTTTCATTTTTATCCTTTAAGCCAACAAAGCAAATTCACTGAAGCTGATGCATCTTTCTGTCTGCAGTGCCCTCCTAACCTTCACAAACAGGATGGCTCACTGTGCCATCTCGACCAGGTATGACAAACTACAGTATAGCATTCAGTTTTTAAAATGATATTTGATTACATTACATATTTATAAGCGTGTTATCCATTTGTGAATGATTAATGAATACATTTATGGCTCTTAATAAATAAAGCAGGAATCAGGATTGTTGTTTTTTTATCCACAAACAGGGACGCTGCTATAGTGGAGAGTGTAAGACCAGAGAAAACCAGTGCAAATATGTGTGGGGTCCGAGTGAGTCATGTGTTTTTGAGATAATTCATTAATCTTCATTTTTTCACTTTGTGTATATTGTATTGCTCCCAAAATCTCTACCTTCAATACAGATAAATCATGTACACTCTGTCTCTCTCTCACTTCCTTTCTCTCCTTCTGTGTGTGTGTGTGTGTGTGTGTGTGTGTGTGTGTGTCCGACTTCTACATCTGTGTAGAGTCTGGGGGGTCAGAGAAGTTTTGCTATGAGAAGTTGAACACAGAAGGATCTGAAAAAGGGAACTGTGGGGAGAACGGAGACAAATGGATCCAGTGTGGAAAGCAGTAAGCGACTATTAAAGCTCATTCATTTACACGTTCTGATCGTCAACGGCTGTATTGTGTAATTGTTGTAAAAAAAAAAAAAAAAAAAGTGTAATACTGTATGTCATCACAGTATTCTCCAAGCCATACAGAGTTTGCAACTTACGTATTTAACTCTGATAATATAAATGTGTTTCTCAAAAAAACTATAAACGTGTGTCTGATTATGCTGTCCTTACCTTTTAATTGGTTTTTACAGGAGAATACACTCATCTTCTATATCGCTTTATCCTGTATACAGGGTCGCGTGTGGGGGGAGGGGTGTTGGAGGCAGGGTTGGCCCTGGACAGGGTGCCGATCCATCACAGGGCATACACACTCATAAAATCATTCACACAATTCAGCCAATTTGGGAACGACCCATTACCCTAATCTGCATGTCTTTGAGCTGTGGGAAAAAAACGGAGTATCCAGAGGAAACCCACCAAACACGCAAATTCCATGCACACAGACACGAGGTTGGAATCGAAGCCGGACCCTGGAGGTGCAAGGTGCAACCATTAAGCCACCGTGCCGCCAGAAGAATGCATAATTAAGTAATTAATCTTGGCCCAATTTTTATGACATTGTTTTTGCTAGTGTAGGTCCATAAGTATTTGGACAGCAATGCAATTTTTACATTTATCCCACCATACACCACCACAATGCATTTAAAATGAAACAATCAATATGCAATTGCTTTCAGTTTACGTTCAAGGGGCGTAACAATTGCATTATATGTTATTGCAGGAATTGCAGACGTTTTTTACACAGTCCCTCCATTTTCACAAAACCAAAAGTAAATGGACAAACTATGAACAAACTAAATATGATGATTATTTTAAAAGCTTGGATGAAAAGACTTTGCACTTATTAACTGCATGAAGTCTGGATGTCTGGACATCACCAAATGGGTCTCCTCCTTAGCAGTTTGTCCAGGTTTTTAAGTTAGCCTTCATTCAGCAGCTGAATGTTTATCTTCATTATTGGAAAAGCATGCTTAGTTC
Source organism: Channallabes apus (assembly GCA_030522415.1). Taxonomy (NCBI): domain Eukaryota; kingdom Metazoa; phylum Chordata; class Actinopteri; order Siluriformes; family Clariidae; genus Channallabes; species Channallabes apus. The sequence goes on along the minus strand of CM060109.1, from coordinate 36,585,618 downwards.
GGTGAGGTCAGGTGACTGACAGCCCTTTACACAGCCCAATCCATTTCTTTGCCTTAAGTAGCTTCTGTATTGCTTTCAGGGTATGCTTTGTGTGATCTGTAATGTGAAATACTGTTCTTTCAATTTTGCAGAATTTGACTGAATCTCAGTAGAACTTATAACTCAACTGACTTCAGAATTCATCCTGCGACTTCTATCAACAGTCACACCATCAATAAACACCACAATCCCATTGGCAGGCGTATAATAGTGCCTCCACCATATTTGACAGATGATGTAGTACTCTTTGGATTTCATATTTTTTTCAAAATTCCTCTCTTACAGTACAAGTTAATCTTAGTTCCATCTGTCCAAACAGTTTTATTCCAGAACTGCCTAGGCCTTTTTGTAATGCTATCTGGCCTTTTAGACTTTACGTGCTACCAGCGGTTTGCATTTTTAGGTAAGCTGCCTGTATTTATTTCCATGAAGGTTTCTCTTGATCGACTTTGAAACAATATGCTCAGCTTTTCCAAGACGCCATTTGACTTGATTAGATGTTGTAAAGGAATGTTTCTTCCTAATGGAAAGAATTCTGTGATCATAGTCTACATTTAATCTTGATTGCTTCATTTTATTCTCATTGTGGTGGTGTACAGAGGCACTCTTAAGCTTATATACAGTCCATTTCAGTGTAGCATGTTGTGGTTACATCAGACATCAGCACTGGATTTAATATCGTTCCTGAGTTTAGCCAGTAGTGCAACACGTCCGAAGTCTGATTTGTGTAAAATTGGGACACGTTCTGAAGTCTGTTGTTGTGTTTAGGATCTGAATACCGTATTTCAGTAAACGTGTTGCCTCATCTCTGAATATGGTCCTCTGTGCCTGTATTACTGCTTATGTAATCTACATTGACTGTATGGGTTCTGTCTGTCTTTGTACGTCTCTCTGCTTACAGTGATGTGTTCTGTGGATCTCTTCTCTGCACTAATGTTGGGCCAGTGCCCCGTATCGGAAGAATAAAGGGAGAAATCACTCCCACATCCTTTAACCACCAGGGCCGACTGATTGAATGCAGGTCAGAGGAACATGCATCCAGGTTTGACCCTCTGCCTTACTGGATGAACAGGATGTTTGAATTTGCTCCATTGTTTCTGCTTCCCAGTGGTGGTCATGTGTTATTGGATGACGACACTGATTTGGGTTACGTGGAAGATGGGATGCCATGTGGGCCTTCCATGATGTGCCTTGACCGTAAGTGTCTGCCCATCCAGTTTCTCAACATGAGTGCCTGTCCTACTAGCCCCAATGGCCGCATCTGCTCAAACCATGGGGTAAGCACTCATGGGGCCTATTTTTTTTTGTTGCTAATTCTGTGCATAATATATATATATATATATATATATATATATATATATATATGTCTTTATATATATGTCTTTATATATACAGTGGGTACGGAAAGTATTCAGACCCCCTTAAATTTTTCACTCTTTGTTATATATATAGCAATTTGCTAAAGTCATTTAAGTTCATTTTTTCCCTCAATAATGTACACACAGCACCCCATACTGACAGAAAAACACAGAATTGTTGACATTTTTGCAGGTTTATAAAAAAAAAACTGAAATATCACATGGTCCTAAGTATTTGCTCAGTATTTAGTTGAATCACCCTTTGATCTAATACAGCCATGAGTCTTTTTGGTAAAGATGCAACAAGTTTTTCACACCTTGATTTGGGATTCTCTGCCATTCCTCCTTGCAGATCCTCTCCAGTTCTGTCAGGTTGGAATGTAAATGTTGGTGGACAGCCATTTTTAGGTCTCTCCAGAGGGCTCTGGCTGGGCCATTCAAGAACAGTCACAAAGTTGTTCGTTATTTTAGCTGTGGGCATAGGGTCATTGTCTTGTTGGAAGGTTAACCTTCGGCCCAGTCTGAGGTCCTGAGCACTCTGGAGAATGTTTTCGTCCAGGATATCCCTGTACTTGGCCGCATTCATCTTTCCCTCGATTGCAACCGGTCGTCCTGTCCCTGCAGCTGAAAAACACCTCCACAGCATGATGCTGCCACCACCATGCTTCACTGTTGTGACTGTATTGGACAAGTGATGAGCAGGTCTCATTGGTCTCATCAGACCAGAGAATCTCTTTCCTCATCATCTTGGAGTCCTTCAGGTGTTTTTTAGCAAACTCCGTGCAGGCTTTCATGTGTCTTGCACTGAGGAGAGGCTTCCATCAGGCCACTCTGCCATGAAGCCCCGACTGGTGGAGGGCTGCAGTGATGGTTGACTTTCTACAACTTTCTCCCATCTCCCGAATGCATCTCTGGAGCTACAGCCAGAGTGGTCTTTGGGTTCTTCTTTACCTCTCTCACCAAGGCTCTCAGAAATTAATGAGAAAAAAATTAACTTAAATGATTTTAGTAAATGGTTGCAATATAACAAACAGTGAAAAATTTAAGGGGGTCTGAATACTTCCCGTACCCACTTTATATATAAGACTTATATACAGTATATATATATTATATTACGTAGTTATAATTTTAATGAACTTTCAACCAAATATTTACCAATTGTAGTAAATATCAGTAAAACCTGATTCACTTCAAAGCCCTTCCCAATGCTGTCTGGCTGACAGGTTTGCAATAACGAGGCGACGTGTTCGTGTGATGTGACATGGGCGGGGACTGACTGCAGCATACCCGACCCTCCGAAAGAACCCGCTTCCAATGAAGAAGAAGAACCAAAGGGTTTGTCGTTCTGTCATTATTTCTCACGTACTCATACACATAAACACACAATGTGTGTCAAATGTTCCTAACACACATTTGGGTTTAAAGTTTTGTTTGTAAATTGATCTGACGCCCCATGAATATACTGTAGAGCATCCTTTAAGAAATCCTCACGGCTAAAGCTGTTCTGTGACAGAGCAGAAGCATGGTTAGTAATGACGCTCCCTCTCTCTCATGCACAGCAAATGTGGCCACTAACAGGCTGATAGGGGCTCTAGCAGGGACTGTTCTGGCCCTGGGGGTTCTGTTTGGAGGAACTGGGTGGGGACTTGAGTAAGCATTTTTTTTCCGTGGTGCTGCTGCCCTGTGTGTGACAGTGCAGTGACCCGCCTATGCTAGTGTGTGATTGTGTTTACGTGTACGTGTAGTGGCTGTGTTATGTAGCTTGTATCCATAGTCATGTGATTGAGTGTTTTCCCCTGAATCTGTGTGGTATCCTGTGATTGATTGTAAAAAAAAAAAACTCTGTTTCAACTTTCTTGTCCATTTTTGTCTTTTGACTATTGTTGTATGTTCCGTACTCTTTTTTGAGAGCATACTGTAGATACTGCCATTCATATCAGTAAATCTAATCTCACAACTCAACATACAGTACATACCGCACCCTCACCCGTGGTCATGGGGTTTTATAAGGAACTTAGGGTAAGTGAAAATCCACTGTGATACCCCGAATAGACAGGAACCAACTGAACAATATATGGAATTAAGGGTCTTCCTCAAGAGTTTGCCAGTGCTAGGATTTGACCTTGCAACCACAGTTTGGTTCCCAAACATGTTAACTGTGACTTACCAACAGGCATTTTAATTATTTACATTTTTTTAAATTAAAAATAATTACATTTTGCACATCTACAAGCATTTTGTTAATGCTTAAGGGATAAGATTGTCACAAAGTTTCTGGTTGCATTCAACAAAAATATATTTTTGGAAACTAACTGTACTCTATATACAGTACAGCAACCTGCTGCTTTCCTTTCTGACCGTGATATTCATATCACAAAGAGCTAAATCTGTACAAATGAAGGTTACTTTTGTAATATTTCTACTTTTATTACTAGGCCTTTTCTATATAACTATAAGTGCATTACCAAGCCAAGGTTAATAATTACAAGACAAAGAGGTTAACCTGCTTGAAGAAACAAGCATGACTGTGTCTTGCAACTTGTTCCTTTTGATAATAATGGTAATAAACAACAGACAGCATAAAATAGGCCAATTAAAAATCTATATTTTCCCATGCTGCCCCTCCACAACAGGACCTAGTGCCACCAACCTGATCATTGGCTCCATCGCTGGAGCCATCCTGGTGGCAGCCATAGTGCTGGGAGGGACAGGCTGGGGCTTTAAGTAAGGACTGGCCTGCTTGTGTTTATCTTGCAGATAATAGCGCTATAATATTGTATGTCTTACACACACCAGGAGTTGGGCTTCTGCTATAGACAACAAAACAATTCAAACTTGAATATGTTATCGATCATGGAGCCATTTGCTGTTATTTCTAATGAGTATGGATGAGGAAAATCTTCAAACTGTGGCAGAACCTCAAACGAACTGGAAATTTGTGGTTAAATATGCATGCATATTGATATGCATGCTAAATATGACACTTCAGTTGAAGATATATGCAAGCTTCTCTACATAGACAGCGATGTACAAATACATGAAAAAAAAAAGTAGTGATACAAAGCTTTGGCTTGATTTTATTTTTAAAGCATACAGTATTTTGTTATTATGATAGAACTGTCCATTATCATTTGCCTCTGACTTACTCCAGTTTTTGGTTATGGGTTCACTGAGCATTTCATCGTGCACTTTGGCCAGTGACCTTTTATTAATATGGCTGAGGCCAGTGAAGACGGCACATACTGTAATATGACTTCTTTTTTTCTCTTTCTCCTTATGAAGTCGTCATGGAAATGCTCCATTGTGCCTTCTTTACTGGGTTGAAAATAGTGGTATTGTTCTGGATGTCATTTTGACACATGGTCCCTCTCAGCTTCCACTGTTCCTCCTTGTAAGAGTATTGTATTGTATATGTAGTTCAGTTACGCTGCTCTACACTATGTAAGCTTTTTAAATAAAACAAATAGTAACATTTGGGTCAACACATGCCTATATAATTAAGGCCTTCCTTTGCCTTCATCTCGGTGCCAATTCTCTCAGGTCCGGATTCCATGTGTGTCCTAAGATCATTATTTTTCATTTTAGTCCTCTCATTCTCTCACTGGTACAAATCTAAATTCCAGCACCGTGCATGCTTCAACATATACAACTGCAACTGCATGATCTTGTGCACCTCCTAAAAGCGGGTGTAAATTTCTGGTTTGTGTGTAGCTTTAAATAGAAAGAGGCAGAATCATCATAAATCTAACTCAAGTTCTTTGTCTGTTTTTCTCTTCCATCTCAATTGCAAGAAACGTCAAAAAGCGAAGGTACGACCCGAACGCAGCCGCCATCTAGTGGAGACAAAGGACAATGATCCTCAAAGGATTCTTAAGTACTCTACAGCTGGACTAAAATTTTGCTGCTCTTTCTGACATTAGTTATAAAATATTCTATAAAATAAAATAAAATATGAAATCCAGTAGATAACAAACCATATATTAGTTATGTAGAACTACAGCTTCTTGGCTCTGGCCTGTTTTAAACCCCAAGCTCACTGATTGATGTGGAATTATTTCCAGGCCTCTTCTTTCATAACGACCAATCCCACTTCATCATTTTATTACACCACAGAGCACCAGCTACTCTGACACCCTGGCCAAAGGGCTGCATGGCTACCTATGCTTACTGATATGTAATAGAGCAGAGCAGTAATCCCTCTGAAAGGGAAAGGAGCCCTTTCACGCCTACCTAGGAGAAGGGTGAGTTCCGCTCACTGAACTGCAGTTACTCTGGGATCAATGTGAATTACTGTAATACTGCAACTTCCTCAGAGGTTTATTACATCAAGTTGAACAAAGCTGCATATAGGCCTTAACATACTACACATATCACATAGAGACATGGAGTGGACTGGGCTCTACTGCTCCACAGGCAGAGAATGAGTTAAGGTGCTGATCTATAAGATCATTTTACACTGACTGTTTCAGCATTATGTTTTGCTTTTGATAGAGCATGTTGTATAGTAGGCATAGTTTGAAACAGTCAAACAACCAATTTTTCTCATTCATGCTTAATTCAAACATATAAATGTTGTTTAAATTTAAAGATGTATTTAATGCAAGTATACAGTATCTCAGATGAGGGATTCCTGTGGGTGTGAAACTGTGTAAGTTTCATCTTGACAGTGATTTAAAGCCAAAGAAATATTTGCTTATGGAGAACACCGTTCCCTTTGTAACAGACATGGTGGAAGCTTCCGATTAAACACATGCAAAAAATAATAATTTAATTAAATGAAAATAATTTTTTTTTTAAATGCTGACCATTGGCCATATCACATTCTTGGGAGAGGTTAAATAACAGTAAGTTAAAAAAAAAAAAAAGACTTATACAGAGTAAGCTTGGAGATGTTTCATCACTCATCCATTTCTGAACTGATTTACTGTAGTTGCCGAAACCATCATGAGTAAAGAAAACTTCTTCAAAGTTACACTGTACTGTAGGTCCTTGCATTTTGACTTACTGCTGCTAAACTACTTAATGCCCATAATAAAGAGTGAAAACCTTCCAGACATCCTGGGGTAATGTGTACTCACACAAACACGTACATGTTTCATTTTGACCGTCGATAAGGTCCTGTACCTAAGTTGTTGCACTTCATCTAGCTCTTTCTGCTAAGCCTGTAGGGTGCAATCGCTTTGCTGCATGCATTCACAATACAGGATGTTCCAAATGTCCCCATACATAGGAAAAATTAACACCTCCGACAGCTGTCTGATGCAGCAATGAGAATGATAGCAAAGTGTTGGGTTTTTTTTTGCCGTTCAGTCTAAACGGGTATCTGAAAAGAATATGTCTGAATAAACTAAGAATGAAATTTTTTTCGAAGACATTCTGTCAAAAAACTGTGTGGCAGTTTCTCCTACATACAGTATGGAGACTTTTGGGACACTCTGTAGTTGACTTTTTACTATATAAACTGGTCCCCAAACCAATAATAAACTTATGCTACAGAAAGATACGTGTGCATGTCAGCTATAGAACATCAGACTTTTATTTACTATGCAAAAAAAAATATATATATATTGCACAAACTCGAAGAGTTGTTGGATGTGATAATAAACTCAACGCCATTATACACAAAAAAAGAAAGGCCCGTAAGGCCATCTTGTTTTTTTTATATATATATATATATATATATATATATATATATATATATATATATATATATATATATATATATATATATATATATATATATATATATATATTGCCCAAACTATTAAATGTATTGAATGTCAAAATGAAAAAAAAGAATAGTTGGCAGAATTCACATGGGTACTGAATGAATGTATTTTACTTTTATGTGAGTGAATGTATTGTATCGGATTTTGGGGGGAAAATCAGGTCATTATTTACTTGACTGATATTTCAGGTGAGGTTTTAAGATTTCACTTTTTAAAAATGTGATGCTTTATTTTTCATTAATTAATGACTAGTCCTCTATTGTGAGCAGAGGACAAACGTACCACCTTTGCTCACAGTACATGTACAGAAGTTCATTCAAATACAAACAAAAAGATCAATAAACTTATCATGTTTCAGGATATGTCTCTTTCTGTTTATTTTGTTTGCACAGTGTTTTCTTTTGTATTTACTTAATTACAATTGTGTATAAATGCATAGACACCAATGCTGATTCATGTACAAGTGAGTATGTAGTATCTTTTTTTCATTGCTTAAAATGAAGGCCATCCTTTAAAAAAAAACTGACTGTCAATATTAAAGGAGCCCAAGTACCCGAAATGACCAGAGTAAAATTTATAACCAACTTTATTAAGAACAAAGAAATGATGGAACTTTGCTAAAACAATGTTCACTAAGACCAGAGCTAAGCATTTTTGTAGTAAAAAATGCCTTTAGAAATAAAGGTACCAAACTGTAATTATTCATTGTTGAGGTGGTACCATCAATTTAAATATTTGTACTTTTATTTATATATATATATATATATATATAAAGATGTTAAAAGTTTACAGACCCCTGTTGTTTTTCTTGTAATATAGAAACCAACTATATCAAATTTAAATGAAAGATACACTTGTCAGCAATGAATTTTTGTGAATCTTGTATCTTCCTGTTGATGAGATTTTCATAAAACATTAGCTGTCCAATGGAACACAGTGAACCTCATCATCAACAAGTGTAAAAAAAAACTGTATGGAAAAAAAAAAGATTATAATATACCAGGTAGGCTCCCAAAAAGAAGCCTGCAGCAATGTTAAAGGATCTGCAGGAATTTTTGACAAATACTGGCCACTCTCTCGTTGTTCATACAGTATTTGTCACCTACTGTACTGTATCTGTAAACCCTTTCTCACATTTATTGATTTAATTATTTATTTATGTATACCACCAGGCCTGCATAAATTTTTGTCAAACATACTGTACATACAATCACCCTGGTACCTTACGATCTGGTGAGACTAAGATACTGTAAAACCTTTTTTTGTGTGTGTGTGTGTGTGTGTGTGTGTGTGTGTGTGTGTGTGTGTGTGTGTGTATAAAACACTAAAAATATGTGTGGTGCAATATCATATCACCCCAAGAATGTTAAGGCCCACAATAAAGCATAGTACTGACAACACTGTTCTACAGGACACCTTGTCCTAAGCTAAGGCTCTTGCCAAGAACCATGGATAGCTCCAAGTACCAATCTATGTTGGCCAAAACCTGCAGGCCAAACAAACTGATGAAGAAATTTCACTTTCCAGTATGATAACAACCCAAGTACAAATACAAAGAAATGGCTTTTAAAAATAAGAAAAAAAAAGCTTTGCTTCATTTAGGAAAATCTGACATAATTTACCTTTTTTTTTTTTTTTACATCATTATATTTAACACTAATCAAGTTCAAGTAGGCAATAATGAATTAACACTAATTTGTTAGCAATAATTTAAGTTACATAATTACACCTGAAGGACTTATAATTTGTAAGCAAATTAAATTTACATCATATGTTAAAGAGAACTTAACGTCTTTGTGATGTGATTTGTGACTGGGGTGCGGCTCATTACAAGGGTGGCAAGTGTCATCATGCATCTACCTATGTAGCTACACCTCTGCTTTCCTGGTCTATATTGTTCTATTTCTAGTTAGACTGCAGGTAAATACTATAGTAGACCTGGTATGCACTCTATTGTTGTTCCAGACACTTGCTGTGAGTGTTGTCATTGTTCTTTCCCATGATAACTGTGACCTTATCATTTGCTGCAAAATTAAATGAATGGAAATTCCGGTGTTTTAGCCCATTTAAACATTTGGGATAGAAAAAAGGGTTTATACACGTGTAGCAATGGGACTTCTAATGCACTTTTATAGGCCATTGAGAGGCTTTCTAATCCAATGCATGCGGCCTCGTCCTTAGGCAGTAATTATGCATCCATCACTCATTCATGTGGCATTTTGCTAAAAGCATGAATGTGACACACACGCAGTGTAAGGCAGAAGAGCGCAAACGCCAAAGGGGGGCTTTCACTACCTCCTGCTATTAATTGCGCACTTACTGCTTCACTCTGCGGGACATGGGTGGGGAATCTATGTCATCGCCACACGCAAGGTGTGAAATCTGTATCCTTATTAAGATAACTCTTGGTAAATAGCTACAACAGTTCAAGCCCTTAGAGATATATTCAGCTTAAATTTTGAGTCTAAAATTTTTGTGTAAGACACACGCTTTTATGCAGCTGCATGGTTCGCTTGAAATGTGCATGACCTTTGGCACTACCCAAATCAGAAGTATTGCCAAAATTTCTTTGTAAAAAAATCAGCATTTCACAATTATCACATTTATTTACATCCAGAATTGAACAAATGTTTGCCCAAGATCTTTATCGAAGTATTTATCGTGGAAAAATGTAAACTACTTTGTAAAGTCTTCTACAGAGACTTTTTCCCCCATTTGCTTTCCAATTTAGTTGTAACCGATTCCTCCCACATTAAGGCTGCTACTACTGTACCAGTCAGACAGGGAGGGTGAACGGCTATCACATGTTCCTCCAAACACAACATCGCATCTTTTCGAACTGCTCACTCACGCACCGTTTGGTGTGGCGTAACACACTTGGAGGACACCAATATTCGTTCCTTGCGTGAACTCACCAGCACCCAGGATTGGCTGTTGAGCTGTGATTAATGTGAGAGCACTTTGTGCCTCTAATCCCACCCCGCTGAGAGAACCCGGCCAATCAGCTTTCTCTAGGCCCTTGGCTGCGAGAGACTATAGCATCACCCGGCAATCAACCAGTGATTCGATCTTTAATTAATGCTAGTTAACGTGAACATGAGTTCCCCCGACCATATCGCTTTGCTCACTAGTGTCCAACAAAAGGCTGACTCCCAAATCCCTTACTAATCCCTGAACAAAGTTACCACATGTGTGTGTGCCAAAAAAAAAAAATCTTCACACTACATAATGCATTAACTTTCCATTTTATGTTAATTTGAGTGATTTTAAGGGATTCAACCCTGGAACAGTTACGCAGATGAGCCTATTCAACAGAGGAAAAGTGAAGACATACAGTAGTACCAGCAAGAATTTAAAACCACTATCATCCCAGTGATCATCATCCCACTATCATTCCAGGATCCTGGTCATTCAGTACATTAAGGTAGCATAAAAGGTGTGAGGATCAGGTGGAGGCACTGATGTAAATGTTCATTGGTGAGGGAGCTCCCATATGTGTTTTTCACCATGCTCATAGTCTAAACGGCAGATTCACAAACATTGTGGGAATTTGAAGGGCCATTTTCTGCAGGACAGGAACACCTGCTGCAGTAACCATCTGTGTCCAGAAGGTGAGAAGGTGACCACTTTTGATTTCTAGATTAAGCACATTGGTTTTCTGCTTCCCACAGGGAGCACGAATGCATATTTTTCTGTCCACTCACTCTTAAATTCGCTGTTTTCAAAATCAACTTATATCAATGGCCAGCTTTGAGCAGGCCATTAGGATATCAAGGACATATTATAATAAACAGAATGAGTAGCTCACCTCTTATATCTTCCAGTCTGAGTCGTTCGTTCTTTTGAATCTACTGCACCGCATAGCGTCTTTGGGTGTCACGTGACAGAGGAACGAACATCTCGGGTAGCATGGTGATTCATTGAGAACCGTTCAACCATGTTTCCTGTACATGGCCTACGGAGGTTTTGCGATGATTTGCGCATGCGCGCCCAGTAGAAAATGAACGAATCACTCTCGGAGACGATTCGTTCTGCTGAGTCACATTAAAGATTCGTTCAAAAAGAATGAAACGTTCATGAACGACCCATCACTAGAAGACTCAAAGATATATCGCGCGGAAACACAGTTGGGCACTTCATTGAGAACTCATTTGGATTATGATTAAATTAGCATGTTTGCTTTGGCGTCGGTCCAGATATATCCGTATTTGGGTCCCGATGCGGACCGGAGTCCGCCTATTGAGTACCCCGGGTATAGATCGTACTATTCTCATAGATCGCTTACAAAATCACATAGATATTCAGGGACAAGCATTAAAATGGTTTAGATCATATGGTTTAGATCATTAGCTATTCTCAATGTACATTGGGTAACATCATTAGAAGACCTGGGATTGGTTTCCATTGTTATACTGATGAGACCCAATTATATATCTCAACAAAACCAGATGAAATACCCAAGTTGTCTAGACTAACTAAGTGTGACCGATAGCTTTCTTTTGCTAAATTCAGATAAGACAGAGATATTACGTATTGGCCCCAAAACCAGTACACAATAGCTCTCACAATTCAGCTTGCGTTTAGAAGTTACTACCAGCTCGTCAGTGAAAGACCTGGGCGTAATATTAGACAGTAACTTGTTCTTTGAAAATCATATCTCCAATATCACAAAAACAGTCTTTTCCAACTTAGAAATATTGCCAAGGAACATCTTATCCGTATCTGATGCAGAAAAGCTAGTTCATGCATTCATGACCTCCAGACTGGACTATTGTAATGCATTAATACTGTATATTATATATGTATATGTATATGGTTGTCCAGCATCCTCAATAAACAAGCTTCAGTTAGTCCAAAATGCAGCTTCCGGGGTTCTCACTAGATCAAGAAAATATGATCATATAACCCCAATATTATCATCCCTGAACTGTCTGTTCAGTTTAGAATTAATTACAAAATAGTATTACTTACATACAAGGCTTTAAATACCTTAGCTCCCACATATCGAGCCAGTCTTCTGATACGCTACAATCCACCACGTTCCTTAAGATCACAAAACTCCGGACTTCTGGTAGTTCCCAGAATATCAAAATCTACAAAAGGGGATAGGGCATTTTCATATTTACATTTACATTTATGCATTTGGCAGATGCTCTTATCCAGAGCGACTTACATTTTTATCTCATTACACATCTGAGCAGTTGAGGGTTAAGGGCCCAACAGTGGCAACTTGGTGGTTGTGGGGTTTGAACCTGGGATCTTCCGAACCGTAGTCCAATGCCAAAGCTTTAGAATAGCCTTCCAGACAATGTTTGGGGCTCAGACATGATTTAAAAGTAGACTCAATATGCATCTCTTTAATCTGGCATACACATAATTCATCCCATAACCTCATACTCCAGTACATCTATCCTGAATGGCAACTACGCTAATTCTTTCCATCTGTTCTTTATTTTTCTACCCATCCCGAGGCATCGGGAGATTGTGACAGCTTCAGTAGACAAAGGCCAACCCTGCGAGGATCCTGAGGCATCCAGAGAAGGACCAGCTCCAGCTGAATACTGCTTTTTGATGGTTTGGAGCTATACATGCTGCTCGCTTCCAGTGATCCAGACCCCATCTGTCCTCTGCACCTACTGACTCGTCCCTATGCTGAACTAGACTTCATGTTAATTTAAATAACTTCTGTTATATTCATCTGTCAAATGTATAACACACATGATGTTATATAATTTCTATCTGTTATTACCCAAATGAGGATGTGTTCCCTATTGAGTCTGGTTCCTCTCAAGGGTTCCTCCTACTGTCATCTCAGAGAGATTTTCCTTGTCACTGTCGCCTCCACCCTTGGCCTGCTCATTAGAGACAATCTCATTATTATCTAGACATATTTTTCTCACACATATACTCACTTCCATAAATGTTCTTTTCAAATTTTCTTTTCATTTTTGTGAAGCTGCTTTGAGACAATGACCATTGTTAAATAATATAATATAAATACTATATAAATAAAATTGAATTGAATTGAACTGAATATGACTGATAACTTTTTTAAATAAAAAGTTGAGGTTTTTAGGCTAAAATAAATGACTGAAATAGACTCAGGCATGACTTTGGTGCGCACCGCCATCAGCTTGAGTGGAACATCCCTGTTACACAGTGAGGGGTTCAGTACAGTGACCACCCCCTAATCAATCTGAGGTTGTAAAGGAGGGGTTACAAACAAATCCTGCCAGTTTACCGTTGCACCTCAAAGGTAAGCGAATCTTCTTTATGTACATGTATATAATTCCAGCATAATATTTGCAAATGGAAAAAAATGTAAATGAATATTTGAATAGGCCATAAATATCGATAAAAAAGTCCATTTTGCATGAGTAGTTTAAATGTGTGTTGACGAAATAACCTTTACGTGTATGCTGCTGTTTTATTGCATATACAGTATAGACAAATTAATTAATGGTATTACCCTAAACAGAAAAAACATATTTCAATTCAAAACGGCTCAGTGTGTAACCTGTGCGCATACGACTCCCTTGCATATGTGTAAAGTTGGAAAGAAGGTATTTAGTTCATTTAGATGGCGTTGTTCACCAACTTTCATGACTGTCAGTATCAGTTGTGGTTGTCTGTAATCTTATAGGACTAACAGCTGACCCGAGTGTCTAATGCACCGGTCAGTCCAGCAGATGATGGATGAAGTTGTCCTGCGCGCGCGTCTGTTCCTGTTGTTGCTCGTGTTGGTGCACGCGCTCTCAACGCAGAACCAAAGTTTGGGTCACGTGGACCCGTTGACACTGGCCCGCGCGGACCCGCACTGCTGGGAGAGCGCTTCTGCACTGCTGCTGGAGATGCGAACGCCGCGGATCGCGCACACGGTGCCCGACTTCTGGGACCTCATGGTGTTTCTAAAGTCCTCGGACAACTGGAAACACAGCGCGCTGTTCTGGGACCTGGCACAAGTCTTCTGGGACCTCTATGTGGACTGCATGCGGTCCCGGAACCATGGGCTCGGGAGGCGGCACGTCAAGCGGACAAAAAGGCGTCTCACGGTCGCGCGCTCTCTCTCCGCGGACAGTAAGTAGGCTACGAGATTCTGACCTGCATTTTTCAGGGATGAACTAATGACACATATTTGGATAGATTCTCCCAGTAATAAGGCAAATCTCAGGAAACCTTTATTCAATTTTTATGCAACTGACTTCGTGCGATCGTTCCCAATTTGTGATAGTTAAGATATAGTTTGTTTTTGTTTGTGCGGAACGATCTGAGCTCAAGGATTTTCTGAATTAATTTCTGTAAGCAGATATTCATCGTGCGCTTTTTCAGAGGACAACAAATAAATAAGGGGAAGTGAGCTTCATCCAGGTGATCCTATGACTAAAGGCCAAGGAGTCCTGTACTGTATATCTTGGACTTTACACACTCCCAAAATCATTAGTCACATAGCCATAATTTAATTCATTATTACACAGTAACATCCATAGTGGGTGGCACAGAGGCTTTGTGATTAGGCAATGTTGCCTTGCACCTCCATTCAATTCCCTGCCTCTGGTTTTGCATGTTCTCCTGCTTGGTGAGTTTCCTCACACAGTCCAAAGACATGCAGATTAGGCTAAGTGGTGTTCCCAAATTGCCTGTAGTGTGTGAAAGTACGTGTGAATGTTGACTGGAGGTCCTACCACATTTTAAAATGGTACAAGTTAATTGGTGGTACCAAAATGCCCATAGTGTGTGCCCTACAATGGATTGGCACCCTGTCCAGGGTGTACCCTTGCCTTGTGCCATAAGTCACCTGGGATCGTCTCCTTGCGACCATCCACTCCGAGAGAATACACAGTTTTCAACCTGTCTAATATATCTGAAAATGCTAATTTAGCTATTGTGAATGCCTAAACCTAATGATTGTGTATAAAACACAAAATGACAATGTGAAAGCATTCCTGTATTCTTGTTTGTTTACATGAACCTGGCTTTGTCTTTTCCCTCTAGAGTCTTTTGTGCAAGAGTCAGAGAACCATTTTTCGAAGTTAAAGGAGTTCAATCGAGCCTGGTTTCAAATTCAGGTGCAGCAGGATGGACCACGCAGCTTGTACAGTGATGCTTATCCAGAAACCAAGGCTTCAGTAAAAATGTAAATTTTTTATTTATGAAGATAAGATATTTTTACCTATGACATGTTTTTCTGTTTAATAAAATAATTTGCACCACTTCTTTAGGCTAAGACTTTTTTATTTTAAATTTCTATTCAGTGAGCGTTTTAAGCCAGACTACACTAGTCACAGACAATGTGGACATCACCTAACTCAAACAAAACTCAAAATAGGATAATGTTGTTTTTTGTGGAAAGTCACGGAGTAAACTAGCATGAGTGAATCCTGCTGCAGCAGTTCCCTTTTTGACCAGGAGGTGTAATAAATGTAATAAAAAATAATGTAATAAAATACAGTGTTCCATAAAAGAGGTACCTTGTATTTCAGAATAATTTAACATTTGGATTGAATGAGGACTTTATTAAGTATATAATATAATAAACTGCCTATATAAGTGGTGGGGCTTTGCTCCCACCTGTCCTTTATAAATCTGCTTTTTCTCCAAAATCTATTGTTTACTACTATTTTTATCTTCTGTGAACCAAAAAGTGCTGATGTTTAATTCTTTCCTGAGAGGTTTCACAGAAAACTCATAATATTACTGCAGTGATTGCATGAGTTTCAGAATTAATCAAACACAGCATAGAAGGAAGTGGATTAGCTCTGACCCTATACCCTGTGCTCTTAGCTCTCTCACGGTGCTTGAAATGATTGTTAAAGCTTTTTGCTATGTTATTTTAATTTCTAAAATAGAAAGATACTACTCACATCATTTGTTACATAGCCACAATGTTTATTTATCAAATTACTTAGACAACAAGGTGCACCTTGTCTAACTAGATATGAAAGTATGCTAACTAATATTAAAATTCTGCATGGTTCTCAGAGATGAGACAGGCGGCAAATAATGACCAACTCAGCCTATCTGAGCGAGGTCTTTGGACACTGGATGTGAATACATTTTCTTTTACCTAATTCTTAATTCTTAGTTCATAGACATGAAGCGTTTTGGTGAACTGAGATATTTGTCTATATAGGCTTCAGGTTGAAACTAACATGAGTTTAGAAATGATTCTCATATTCATAAGTCACTCTTAGATTTCTGGTTTCAGTAGGGAGTCTGGTTTGGCAGTAGGGAATTATTTATGATCACAATGTCATGTGTGATCATTATATATTTATCTTGGGTTGCTCATTAGGCTTCTGTCTAATTTAGGGTGTGTGGACTGGTGTGTATTGATTCAAAGATTCAAGATTCAAATAACTTTTTTAATTCCAGAGGGAAATTGCTTATTTTTGGTTACAGTCGCTTGCAGTTGTTTTACGGGGTGAAAGAGTAAAAGAGTAATAAAACAAAAAAAATATATGTCAATGTAGATAATGTAGAATGCAGTTTACAGTATAAGTATAAAAGAACATCTACAGTATTTGAGTTACTATAAGTTGCTTTTAGTTAGTTTTTAGTTTTTCTCCAAAGCAACCAAATGTGCAGCTCAAATTAATCAACAATGACATCCTAAAAGACCCATGCCATCCAGATATGAAATACAGATGAAATACTGAGGTCATAAACTATTCAAAAGGAAGTGTGGAAATCGGATGGAAAATTTATTTGGAGAGCACCAGAGTAAAGGTAATCTTCCAGCATACTTTATCTACCTTACTGAGCAGTTCTTCATTATATACCATTGGATAAATAAGTTATAATTTTTTTAATAAAGCACACTTCAAACCATGCAGACACCATGAATGTTTACTAAAATATACTTTGATGGCTATCAATATCCTCTTTAAATGTTTTTCAATAATATGCAATGTCTCTGTACAGTAAAAAAAAAAAAACTGACTAAAACATAATGTGAGCTGGAAATATATTATTGTTATTAGGTCATTAATGAGGGCCTGTGTGTGAGGGGGGTGTTTTACTTACAGTACTGTTCAAAAGACCTGGGGGCATACAAAAATGTCATAAGCAAAGATGACTATGACATATTTTCTATAAGAAACTTCTATAAAAAGCACTAAAGAAACGTTTTTTTTTTTTTTAAACAGCTGGAGGTTTTACTGTGCTTGCTGCAGAATATGAGTTTTTTCCGGTAACTTTGTCACCCTTGTTCCTTCCTATTTTCTTTGAAAACCCAGAAGTCTAC
This sequence comes from Channallabes apus, assembly GCA_030522415.1. Lineage (NCBI taxonomy): Eukaryota > Metazoa > Chordata > Actinopteri > Siluriformes > Clariidae > Channallabes > Channallabes apus. Next base: position 36,568,249 of record CM060109.1, on the reverse strand, counting down.
ATTAGTTTTTTTTTTTGTTTCCATCTGAAAACTGGTCTGTCATGTAACAGGCATGCAAATATTCTTCTGTAATGTTATTTATTTACTATTTTTTAAGTTATGTTTGGAAATATTAAATAGTTTTCTGCATAAAAATGCAGACATGATAAATCCATAGCATAATTTGTACTATAATATAGATAATATGGTGCCTAAGACTTTTGCACATTACGTTACGGATGGCATTGTTTTGATAAGCTTATGCAATTTCCATCTATAGTCGCGTTAATTTCTCTCCATGATATTGTATTTATGATGGGAGAATTGGACAGCTGCGTATAGTCTTCACCAGCACATCTCGAAGATTCTCAACGGCAAGGTCTTGACAATCCATTTGTGAAAATGATGGATCCTGCTCCCCTGCTCACAATTTGAGCCTGATGAATGCTGGCATTGTTATCTTGTAATATGCTTGTGCCATTAGGAAATAAAAATCCATTGATGGAAAGACCTGGTCATTCAGTATATATACAGGTGACCTAATTTTTGAGCACATAACATTACTGAACCAACAGAAACAACCCCAAATCATAACACTGCCCACACAGGCTTGTACAATAGTCACTAGGCATGATGGTTACATAACTTCAGCCTCCTCTCTTTTTTACCCTGATGCACCCATCACTCTGCAACAGGGTGAATCTGGACTTATCAGACCATATGACTTTTTTCCCCAATGCTTCACCATCCCTTCTTTATGCAAAATAAACAAAGTGAGAGTTTTTTTTCTTATTTGCCTCACTGATACAGTAAATGTTTTTCTTAAGGCTACACAGCTGTTTAGTCTCAAATTGAAATCATTTCATATTTCACATTTGCGCTTAATTTCACTATATATACTTCTACTGCATTTGAGCTGTTAGCGGCACTTAATACTGACAGTACTTGCATTTTCTACAGTTTCCCTTAGTAGGGGAGACTGGGGCTTCTTGTCAAGTGGGTTAGTTGTCACATTGTTAATATTTTCACCACAAGAGGGTGGTAGTTAAAAGTAGAATACTAGCACACTGTTACTGTATCTAAGATGAGCACCAATTTGCCATTTTTAACCGAGCCAATCCAGGCCCAAGCAGTAACCCAGCCATTCCTGGCCCAAAACAAAATGAAACAAGGAAAACAGCTATTTTTACTGTCTTACCAGACAGTAAGACAGTTATTTTACTTGAGTCTGAAACGCAGGCACAAGGTAAAAAGGATCTCTTCCCAAGGAAATGGAGGGAAACCAAATCTAAAATACAAAAGAAGCAAAAGGCATGCAAGAAGCAGAAGGCAGATGTCTCTTCATCAGATAAAGATTCATTTCATTTTCTATACCGCTTAATCCTGTATTTAGGGTCGCGGGGGACCTGGAGCCTATCCCAGGAGACTTCGGGCACTAGGCGGGGTACACCCTGGACAGGGTGCCAATCCATCGCAGGGCACATACACACACTCACACACCCAATCACACACTACGGGCAATTTAGGAACGCCAATTAGCCTAACCTGCATATCTTTTGACTGTGGGAGGAAACCGGAGTACCCGGAGGAAACCTCAGATAAAGATGATTTAACAATTCCCTGGTTTGTGTGGAGCCATTTCCAAACTTAGGTTTGATTGCATGAAATGCAAACAGTAGACAGTGGAGAGTTCACCTCTGGCAAAGCAGTTAGTACACCAGAACTGTCATTCTGACAAGTCTGACAAGTGACATTTGACACATGATTTGAGTCTTGTTGTTGAGTGTTTAACAGGTTTTATTTGAAACTTTGACTGAAATAATTGACCAGTTGTAGTAATTTAATGGCCACGTTTTAGGATTTCTTCGATTTCGGTTATTATTCAAGCTTTTTAGCTGAACTTAATTAGGAATTTAAATTAAAAACAAAAAAGCAAAAAAAAAAAAAAAAACACAACATTAAATTGGTTCTTGTTTCATATGTTGCAACATACTGTGACTTCTAACCCCACGTTAGTGTGACAATTTACTGCTGATGGGGAAACCTGTTATATGGTCACATTCACTATTTAAATGCTTATCAGTTTGTACTGAAAAAAAGATATGAAAATAAACTCAATACAAAACATGTGCCTGAGTCTATATATATATATATATATATATATATATATATATATATATAGTGAAAAGTGTGACAATATACTCCTACATGTAATTATTTTTAAGCAGTCCTTAAATCGCAAACGACTATTTTTTTTTTAATCAAAAGTATTTTGACCATTTTTTTTTATTTTTTATGTTTTTACTTTTTTTTTTCTATTGCAAGAACAGATATTCCTTCCAGGGTTGCATATACTGTAGACAGGAAGTGAAGCTGAGTAACGAACTTCGAACTAATTTTACCTCATGATACAACTGCGAATGCGTGCTGCAAAAGCAAAAGCCTACGGTATAACGAAATATTGGCATTTTTTTAGCAGTGTTTATACCCTGTATGACAAGATCCGCCCTCTTAAGACCCGCCCACTGGGGAAAGTCCCGAACTTCCCACGAGCGCGTCTCGATCACACCCTGTGTGTGACGTAAAACGCGCAACTGACTAGAAAACATCATCCGCGTGGTTACTACATAGACCTGAGTAAACATTTTAACAAAACTATTATTTATGTTCGTACAACTTTTCCCCCATAGGATGATAGACTGTTGCGCGGAATTGCCCTATAACAAACCCATAGCAACTTCATAATAAGTGTTACATTTATTATATTACATTACATTACATTACACAATGTCAAAATTCACCATTAACAGCAAACAGTGGCTATTTCTAGAAAAATCACATTCAAATCACAAAACCCTTGTGGCAATATTCCCAATAATTTGCTTATGTATTCATTGTCATAAGAGTAGCACACCAACTACATTCCCAAAACATAATTCCCAGAAATTCCTGCCTACCTTAACTTAAGGTCCCGCCCTCCTCAAGTCCTCCTACTTTCATTTTTGCCCGGAAAAAGAAACCAACATAATCCGTGAGTCAGATCATTGACTCAGCTCTTCTCCTCTACAAATCTGACAGATCGGGGCTGTTTAAAAGCGATTTCTCAAAACTGGTTAAACATTAGAATAGCAGGAGACCTTCGGTAGCTCCGGAGTAGAGCTAACCGGCCAGAGATGGAAGGCCAGGTAAGTGTGAAACAAACTTTAACTCGGGTTGTTGGGACACATCTACTGTAACTAGAGACAGTAAAGCTTCTGAGGGGTGAGACAACTATAATAAGGCATTTTATAAAGTCACATGAATTGATTTTGAAGGTAACAAGTGACGTATTGATAGAAAGATCCTTGAACTTCCACGACAGCATTTGTCAGTACAGCGAATGTCATGTTATTCGCCTCGAATATAAACGTTTGTGTCTAGTTTCATTGTAACATAAAACAGCCTGGGGCCCTGCAGTGTTAGTCTTAGTCTAACGAGAAAAGCAAGTCTGTGGCAAGTGCCATCGTCTTCCAAACCTGGACAAATAAGCTTTTTTTTCTTTTTCTTTTACTTTATATATAGTATATAATATTTTTTTCTTTTCTTTTTTTTCTTTCTTTCTATTTAAATGTTTTTTTATTTCCAGCATCCTGGTTCTTTGCATTAATAAAACAAATTTAAATAGTTGAAATTTAATTTTCATTAATTGAAAACCAGCCCTACAGTATATTCTACTAGGTATGATGTAGGTATGATGAAAGGAGACAAAATATTATTACTTTTTCAAAGCAATTACAATAACATAGCTTAGAAAATCCTCTTAACAAGGCTTTTGTAAAATTTTGTATAAACAGATACAATAAACAAATGTTTAAAAACATACATAAGTAATAAATAAATAAATAAATATTTTTTTTTTCATGAATTTTTTTTTGATCATTCATGTTTGTATAGTTTGGCAGCACGGTGGTGTAGTGGTTAGCACTGCCACCCTGCACCTGCAGGGATTGATTCCTGGCCAGGTATAGACAATGGCCTGGTATAGATTCCTGGCCCGGTATAGACAATGAGTGAGACAATGTTTGTATATTTGGTTAAAATGAAATAACATTCAGTTCATCAGAGACATCACTCTGTAGTGCACAATCCTGAGCCCTGTATATGTTTATTAAAAAAAAAAAACATAGCTAAATTACTTTGAGCTTTAAGAGCTATAAAACATTGACATGAAAACAATCACGAAGTAAAAATCTCTGCAAGCTAAGTAGTATATGTTACAGTAAGTGATGTTCTATATTTTCTCTGATTATTATGTTTTTTAAAAGCTAAAATTTCATGCAAATAAAATTCGTCATTGCCTCTTCACTTTTCATCTCTCCACTCTGAATTTACCTGATAATTAAATGATAAATGTCTGTACATGATTTGAACTAATTATATGCTTATTTTTATTACAAGAATACAAGGAACAAACACCTAATAGGAAAGCATATTTCAAGTTTCCGCATGTTTCGGGTTAGCTTTGAGACCAATGCTGGCTTCGCATTCTTAGATAATTTCACACAAATGAAGTCATGTTAAGTCACTTCCACTGCAAGGGTGAGGTTACATAAGTTTCTACTTTATCTTGACAGACTAGTAAATATGATATGGTATGTCCCACTATATCCACATTTTTATTGGGATTTAATTTAATGTTTACACCTAGTCACTTTTAGTTTTGGATTTAATAATGAAGTGTTTAGAACTGGTGATGGTAAGGTTCAAGTTCTAGATTGGTCATTTTGAGGGATGCATCGTGACATATATACTGAATTGTCCTGTCATGTACTATGTGTTTTTTGTGAACAGAAGCAGATGTCCAGAGTTCCAGAATTCCGGGAGATTCTGTTACAGGTTCAGAGTGCATTGAGCCCGACTGAAGTACAGGAGCTTGTGTTCCTCTGCACTGAAATGCTCAGGAAGGATCTCAGCAGTGTAGACACAGCCAGTAGTCTGTTTAATCTGCTGCAGAATTGTGATCTATTATCCTCTGAAGATTCATCTCTGCTTCTTGAACTACTGAAGATAATCAAACGTGATAAGCTTATCCGAGACCTTCAGTTAAATTCACGTCAGTTAAGCAGTCGCGTTTCTCCCTACAGGTCAGTGCAGCACTTTGGTGGGACATTTTGGTACGTTCTTGCTGCTCTGTACTTGTCACCTGTACTTGTACTTGGTTAGCTTATAAGAGCAGCTTGAAGTATTATTTAAGCATTATGGTTTTAAATATTAATCTAATTTACTATACACCTTTAGCTAGGGAGTCTGTTTATTTGTATGATTTTTTTTAAGGTTTCTTGACAAAAATATCTCTGTTTTCTAGGCAAATGTTATTTGAATTGTCTGAGAACATCTCAGATAATGAACTAAAGGATATAAAATTTTTGCTGCATGATACTTTACCTCGCAGGAAACTACAGAAAGAAGTGGTGAGGGTCTATTGATGTAAAGATACTAACTTGGAAACTTAATTTATTTGTTTTTGTCAATACTCTTAAAAAAACATGTTTTTACAGTACTAAACTAGTACCATAAAGTACAAATCCATAATCAATAAAGAATAAATAGGTAATATGATATTATAACATTATTGATATAATGAAACATTTACAGACAACACTGCAATTGTTTCTGGAAATGGAGAAGGAAGGCTGCATGGGTGCTGACGATCTTAGCACTATAGAAAGACTTATTGAATGTGTATGTCCTCGTTTAAGGAGAATAATCAATCTTTATCAGATGAATGGTAAGTAAAATAATAACATAATATTATATTTCACTATTCAGCAAGGGTAAAGGAATTTAGCATTAATTTTAGACTAATTATAAGTCACCCATAAAAAAATCTATTTTTCCAGAAGTAAAAATTTTCAGAAGTATAAGTAAAATGTAAAAATGCATAAAAAAAGACAAAAACAGGTTTGTGGACTCCGACTATTCCAGTAAGAAAAAACAAAACGATGATTAGATCTACTTCTAGGACATCCTTGTGCATAGTTGCTAAACATGCCATTACCGTGTACTGTATGTTAACTCTATACAGTATTTTAAAAGACAGCCTCTTCTAACTTTAAGTGTGACAAAAAAGTTGATGGGAAAATCATGCCTACTGCATTAATGTGGTGAGCACTACAGCATTATTGTTTTATATGCTCTTCAATATGTTACTTGTGTTGTTAAGAGTTCATGGCAAAGTTTAAGCGTTTTCCGATAGTTATCTTTTTCGAAGGTTCTACATAGAATCTTCTACTGTATATACACTACCGTTCAAAAGTTTTAGATCACTTGCAAATTTCTTTGTTTTTGTTTAGTGATTTATTTTCTACATTCTACAACAATACTGGGGATTTCTATATCTATAAAAAAACTATAAAATAACACATATGGAATTAGGTAATTACGTAACAACAACAAAAACAACAGTTAGTTGTTATTTTGAGACACAGAGGTCAGCATTTCTGTAATAGTTCGTGCAAGTATTGTCAAGTGCATTTGTAAAATCCGTCACCATAATGAAACTGGTTCTCATGAAGGCCGTCCCAGGAGGACGAGACCAAAACCTACCTCTGCCGCAGAGGAGAAGTTCATTTAGAGTTATCAGCCTGAAATATGACCAATTAACAGCACCTCAGATTAGAGGCGTTATGAAGTCTTTACAGGACATAAGTAGCAGAAACATCTCAATATCAACTGTTCAAAGGAGATTAATGCATTTTTGGACGCCTTCAGCATTCCTTTACAATGTAGAAAGAAATAAAAATCAGGAACGATCATGGAGTTAGAAAGTGATCTAAAACTTTTGAACGGTAGTGTACATCTACATAGAAAGTTCATCCAGAGGGACAGCTATTTTTTTTCATGGTATAGCTATATCTTAAATCTATATGGGAATTTAATTACATTTCCTTTTCCACTACACTGGTCTTGTATGTGCTGTTTGCTTGCATAAATGGCTCCTATAGATGATAATTAGAGGGTTGTAATTGTGTGTATTGTTACCAAATGAGTGCAATAAGACAGCATTATATAAACATTTAAAGATGTGTAAGAAGTTTAAGTAATATAACTGTAAGGTAAGCAAGGGTTAGAGAACCTTTTAAGGGAAATTGCATTCTTTCGTTCCATCTTTATTTAAATCCTACTTATTAATGATGTGCCAAAATGGTAACATATAAACCAATTAAAAGAAATAATGAAATGCTAGACCAAAACTAATCACAGGCTAAATTAAAATTCAATAACTTTCTGCAATTTGTCAGATCACAATGGCAAAGGCTTATCCTTGACAGGATAAGCCTTAACCTTAACCTCCTTTGATGTTATTGCATCTTACTGTATCTGCTTGAAAAATTATAATGCCTGATTTCTTGGCTGTTCATTTTGCAGGTGTCAGTGTCCCTGAAGATGTGAAATGCAAGGACAAGTCTGATAACCAGGACACCTCAATAACCACCAGACCAGTTCCGGTATTATTAGAAACTAGGCATTATTATTCTCACAATAAAATTGTACTTTTTTTTGTCAGACAAAGTTTTCTGTCAAAAAAAGTTAAACCTTTACAGTTGACTCTGACACCTGTTCTTGAGAGCTGACTACTGTATGTGTTCTCAATTTTATCTTGGTTAGCCTGAGGACAGTGCATGTGCTACATACATCCCAGGTACAACTTCACACTAAGATCTGTAATAGGTTATGTTGCTGAGATTAACCTGACATTAATGAGATCCTTGTTTTAGATTTGGTGGTTCCTGAAGAGCTGCTACCCCCTTCATATTTTAATCAGCCACCATCCATTGAGGTTGGTTAACACACCACTGTCTATTCAGGAGGATTTTGTTTACTGAGTAATCACAAATTTTGTTAATCTGTTTCACAGATGCGTTCTGGACTGATGTCTATCTCAGGTAAGGAGTGGAAACTTGTTCCACAAAATTGCTACATAAAATTCAAATGGTGGTAGTACTGTAATGTTCCAACAGTGTATCCAGAATGCAGGTTTGGTTGTATTGCTGTGTGTGTGTTACAGTATGTAGTATGCAAGCTTAGCTAGTTGTGTGATCTCTGTCCTATGGCCTTCAGGTGATGTACAGGACCAGGTTGCTCAGTTGAGTATTTCTGAAAATCAAAATCTCGCCCAAGGTGGAACAAACCCGAGCTTTCCTGAGACAAACCAAAATACATTGGTAACTTTCTCAGATTTAATAATTCTGAAGTTTTGTTGTGTGTGGTCTGTGCCTGATCTGGGAACAGCTTGACATCTTCACTTTGTTCTTTAGTCCCTGGGGCAATATGACATGAATGGAGATTGGAGAGGATTCACTTTGATCATCAGTAACTATGATTTCTCACATTCTTTTTTGAACAACAGAAAGGGGACGGACGTAGATGAGGGTAAGCACAACTAATAGATTTAAACTCAACCCACATATTCTAGTAGTTGTATGTTGAGCTGTGCTGCTAAGTAATTTATGAATATGTATATCACCCATTGTTTATCAAGTATTACATAGTATAATAAATACACATATAAGTTCACTTTAATGGTAATTAGTCCTTAATATGAAAATTTTTTATGTTGAAATTATTTACATGTGACAAAGACAAGCACATTTATGCAGTATATTGTATATGGCAACAGATTAAGCACTGTGCCAGGAAGCATAATTTTTCTTTTTCTGGTGTCCTGACTCAGTCATGTTTAGTTTTATATTCCCAAAAAAACTTTCTCTCACTGGAGCATTGATGCTTTAAAACTGATTCCAAATAATTTGTCCGCCAAATAAGATTACAGTGAATTCTATTTGTGCGTGCGTTTGTGTGTGTCCACACAGAGAGTTTAGCTGCTGTGTTCCAGTGGTTGGGGTTTGAGACTATAATAAAGCAAGACTGCAATAAGGCGAGCATGCTGAGTGCTCTGAATGAGCTGCGCAGCAAAGATCACAGTAAGGCTGACTGTGTGGTGTGCTGTGTTCTGACTCATGGCTACGAGGGTGGCCTGTATGGGGTGGATGGAGAGAAAGTCTTGCTAAGGGATCTGATCAAGCTGCTGGATGGCGATCATTGCCCTTCCCTTAGACAAAAACCCAAACTTTTCTTCATCCAGGCCTGTCAGGGTTCTCAGGAACAGCAGGTGGTCTTTCTTCAGTCGGATGGTCCTAATGACACCTCAAACATGGACATGAGCATTGAAAGTGATGCTCAGGTGCCCAGACACTCCATACCTGTTGGGGCTGACTACTTGGTGGCAATGGCGACAGTGCCAGGTTATGTCTCATTCAGAGAGAGAGAAAAAGGAACATGGTTCATACAGTCACTGTGTAAGAAACTAAAACAGCTCGTGCCAAGGTGAGCATGCACAGCCTACACCCTGTTGTTGTCTCATAATTTACTTAAGGTAAAGACTCCAAAGGCAAACCAGTCATGTACATACATGTCTAACTGTAATCAGAGATGACTTACATGCTTGGTAAAGTTGCATTGTAAAAAATAGACAGTAGCCAACAACTATATTTACTCATGAAAGCAAGACTGTTTCCCCACACAGTAATATAATATATTATAATATATGATATGATATGATATGATATGATATGATATGATATGATACGATATAATATGATATAATCTGATTAGCTGATCAGCTTTAATGCAATCAGTGATATTTTTTCAGGTCAAAGCCCATGTACATGTCTGCCTGCTTTTATGTATGGAGAAACTCTCTGCCTAACATATTAATACAAAGAAATTTTTTTTTGTAAGATTGAGTATCTTATGCCTTGTTTACACTAAGTCATACTTCTTTCGTCGTCAGCCTCATACAGTTCCTGTTTAAAGTAGATTATTAAATCTGACACATGACTGTTCATAACATCCCTTTTACTCAACATTTTGATTTTAGCGCCAAACAGGGTGCTCTTAGTTCGGGTATTTTTCATGCCCTCAACTCAGACTGATACAGGTACAGTTGTTAGGTTTCCACATAACTTTGATGATATAGATAGATGTAGCTGTTTTGAAATCAGCTGAAATCTTACACATGCCTTACGGTAATGAATGGGAGGAGTATAAAATCCCTTTTGGAGATGTCAGTTACGCTGTCAGGTGACAGTGACTCATTGTACTACCCAAAACATATTTGTTCTCCCCATACATACAGTAGCTATCATGGTCACCATTCACACACAAAAAACTAACATTTCTTATTATAAATCTAACATTAACTATCATGTGGCTTTATAAGACTGCAAAACCATATTTGGGCTTAAACAGTTTCACTTTCAAATGTGTCATGACATACTCATGAAGATATGAGGATAAACAAAGATAGATTATCCACCTATTTCTATGACTCAGTAAACTACCATTTCTGCATTATTACACATGTTAAATTGGATGTTTATTAAAAAAGAATTTACTACATAATGTGCTTTGTAACACACACACACACACACACACACACCTTATTTTTTCATATTAGTTTAAATAATAGATTAAATAAACAAAATTAAAACAAATGTTTTACTGTGACAGGTTGTAAAGTGCCTACAGATGCAATTAAAAAATGTGTTGTTTATGAAACAGGATATTAGAATTCAGAATCACTAGTATACTAACCACTGGCCTGATCATCTGTCATCATCTCTACCTGTTTGTCACTGGTTCATGCTTTAAGATAGAAGTTTTTTATGCTTAAATGATTCATACAGTAGGTGACTAAGTGGCTTAACAAACAAAAAAAAACATTCCTCACAGATAATTAGGGACTTAACTAAAAATGAGAAGTGCTTGTGTGTGTATAACTTTTGTGTTCTGTTTCCTCTGTGTAGTGGCATTGATCTGCTGTCTATTCTGACTGAAGTTAACAAAGATGTGAGCAGCAAGGCTGACAAAACTGGAATCAGGAAGCAGATGCCACAGCCAGAATTCACACTGACTAAGAGAGTAGTGTTTCCTGTGCCACACATCCCTATGACCTCTTCATCATTTACCTGAAATCTCATGCATGTGTGCTAGTAAATTTCTTAAAGGCTTTACTGAAATCCTTTAGGGAGTGTTTTTTTTTGTATGTGTGTTTGTATGTGTGTGTGTGTGTGTGTGTGTGTGTGTGTGTGTGTCTTGTTATTATTATATATATTTTTTGAGCTGCACAGGAAATATACATATCACCAAATGAAATATATGTCACACCTTTAGTGTGTTTTACATAAAAATTGGTTATCCCATCATAAATACGAATCTAAAATGTGAAGTCAAATTAAATCAGCAAATTAAATTAGTGGTTTAATAATAGTGCAAATGTAATGAGAGAATACTTTATATTTTTGCTATTTTTGAAATGGTTTACATTTAACGTTTTATTTAAATCTATTTTTATATTGGGTAAAGATGATATATGTCTCCTATTTTGGGTATCCGTTAATAAAAATCATACTGAAAGACTCAAGCGCAGCCCTTGTTTTAACCTGTGAGCCTTTTAGGCTTATGCTTACAGTATGTGTGCCTTCTTATATATAGATTGGATTATGCTTCTCATTTGACTATATGCAGAGCTCTGACTATAAAATCAATTAAAGGTTATAATATATACTAAAGGTTAAATAACATGTGAGAATACTTTCACTTACATTTCATCTGCTAAATTGTTATACATGTAGCAGATCATAATTTTAAATGTATCAATTTAGAAGAGTAAATTACATTTTCCCAAAAGTATGCGTGCTTGTTTTCATAAATTTCATAATTTCTTTTCCTTTTCCCAGTTGATTAGTTTTTTTTGTCTAAAATTAATTAAACACACTGAAATATTAATGCGGAAGATAAACGAATTAAAGTAAAAAAATATGTGCAGTTTTCATTTGGGAAAATGAAGTCAAAGAAAGTATTATTTTTATTTTTTTCAAAATCTGAAAAGAAATGAAATCCTTTACAGAGGGCTATTTTTGTTACACATCTACACAGTATGGTATCATTACTATGAATATCACATTGTAAAAAAATCTTTAGAACAGCAGAAGTGATTCCAAATTTGATTTCAATCTCAGGAGTAGTTTATGCAGTTGAACTTAGTTTAACAATAAGCTTTTGATTCTGTGCATATACTCATTTTCTGCTGAAATACTCACCTGTCATTTCCATCCAAAGGTTTAAAAGATTGTTAAAGAAATAAAAGTAGATTGTATTTATTAATTTATTCATTAAATTTTCAGGGCTGAAGTACAGTATAACATATTGTGTAAATGTTAAGCTAAAAAGTGATTCTTTTGAGGTGCACTTAATATCAGTCTGTTAGGCTGGTCCACTTCCTTGATCCACTGGAGGGTGGGCGGGGTGGCAGTTGTTGCTAAAGACCTTTTCCCAGCTCTGAGAGGTGGCACATCTGTTAGAAAACACCAAAAGTCACTGCCCGTTTAAAATTTCATAAAACATTTTAATCATACAGCCAAATGACAAATAATTGAAGGTATTCTATTCAAGCTATAGATATCTTCACTTATCATTTTTAATCACTGGCTTGTGCTGTTATTAAAATGGTGCATATCGAACCATAATGTTAAACTCCTCTTGAATCTGATGCAGAGCTGCTCTCAGCGACCTGATAGTCTCATCTTTCTCTTTCAGCTGCCTCTTCAAACCCTGCACAAAAAATCTGTCATTTTCTATTTACAGCAATTTACTCTAGAATTTTTTTTTAAACCTTTATAAATATGGATTGACTAACTGAACTTTCTAGAGAAGAAACAGATTACAAATATACTCAATATCGTAACATTAAGAATGAACATGTACTACATGCAAATACTCTGCTTACCTCAACCTCAGCTTCAAACTTGACCTGAAGTTCTGCAATCTCTGACTGAAAAGCCTTTTTTTGCCTTTCTTCCTTCTGTCTCTCCGTTTCACTCTGGTTCAGCTGCTCCTTCACTAAAAAGGATCAGAATGTAGTGACTATAACTCACACCCTTCAGAGATACATGTCTCATCGCAACCATTTGACTTCATTTGATTTTATGCAAGACCAACATTATATGGCAAATTCAGTGCACTCATTAGCAGATTGTTACATCAACACACTTCTTACATACTGTAGCAAAGCAAGCAGCCAGAACTCACACCACAAGAGCTGTTTTTTCATACATCTTTCCTGTTCCTCTTTACTCTTCGAACAGTTGTACTCATCAAACACATTGTCCTATTACACATACAGTATATGAAACACATACACACACAACTACTGTATACAGAGAGAGAGAGAGAGAGAGAGAGATTATTATAATGTGGCTTTAGTTCAGAATCTCTTTTAGACATGGTACTCCTACCTTCTGAGGTCTGATGGAGCATTTGAGGAAATCATAGTCTTTTTTGAGCAGAGCTATAATGAAACAAGTAAGGAAAAGTATATACATATAATGACAGCCAATCATACACAAACTTCAAGGTCTGGGCATGAGGCTAGAAAAGAATACAAAAGTTTTTGTTGCAGACTCTTGGATTTCCCAAGGTTGAGATTGGCGTGTCTCTAGTCTAATCTTACATAAGCTCACCACATAAACTGCCCACTACTAATGTTTAGTCCTCTGTGATCATACCAAATCTCTCTTCAGCAGCGTTCCTTTCATCCTCTAGAGCCTTAATATGAACTGTAACCAGTTTACTCATCTCCGACCTGTGGCCCTGCATCAATTGTCTAAGAGAAAACAAGAGAGAGAGAGAGATTCTTATCAATATGAGAGGATATTTGCTCATAAGGTAACTATATGTACAGTATATATACGAGGGTGATTAAAAATTATCTGCTATCTGACTGTGGAATTTATTTAAATAAAAATTTCAACATCTCTTTTTTTACCAATACACTTTGACTATCTGAAACTGCCTTTCATATTCCCTCATGGATTTTTTTTTAGGCTGAGCTGTGAGACACAAATGCACAGCAGTCATCAGAAGTGAATTTTCGTCCTTGTAAGGCTGCCTTCAGGGGACCAAAGTCCAATGGAGCAAGATCAGGACTATAAGGATGATGCTTTAAAACCTAAAAACATTGTTTTTGCAGAGTGTCTACGGTGTGGTCATACACAAGATCACAATTATGTGGTCATAATAATAATCTCATGTAATGAGTACTATTGCATGTTGAACCCTTTTCCTGATAAGGTTTCAATACTGGCCTTTAAGAACCTCAGAAAACTGTAAACATAATTTTCCCGGCTGGTGATTGACTTCTGAACTTTTTCTTGGTCAGTGATTGAGGATGTTTCCATTCCATACTCTGCAGTTTACACTCAGGCTCGTAATGATGAATCCATGTCTTGTCACAAGTAATGATTCCCTTAACGAAACTTTCACTTTCCAGAGTAACGGTTCAAGTTTTGTTTGCAGATATCCGAACGCGTCTGTTTGTTTCGGCACCAAGTACTGTACACCCTCAGACCACAAAAAATTTATCACTGCAGGCTGATCATATTTCTGCAAACCACCAGTGGGGCATCCTTTGTTGCTCGCACTGCAGTTACAAATAAACTAACCTAACACGTTCACAGCAATAACTGGAGAGAGCAGAAAACGCTGCTAAGAGACTTGTCTGATAAATACGGCCAACAGTATAACAATATCACCCTCGTGTATATATACAGCATAGAGTAAAAATTATCTTGGAATCCTACTCCATTTCCAACTGATGATGTTTCCTGCATTTTTCAGCCCTGTGCTCTGCTTCTTTCAACAACTACAGAGAGAGAGAGAGAGAGAGAGAGACATTATTTTTTACTTTTTTCTGTTTGTTTTTATTTAGTTGTTTGTTTAAAAATATATATTATATATATAAATATATATATATATATATATATATATATATATATTAATTTTATTGATGTTTACACTACACAACAATAGAATCATGTATGTATGTATGTACAGTATGTATGTATGTATGTATGTACAGTATGTATGTATGTATGTATGTAAGTGTGTTAATGTGTTTCTGTAGGTGTTTTGTATGAGTATTGATCCTTTTTAACACTGTAACAATCTGTTCATTTATTGGGCAGCTTTTTAAGAACAAAAGCAGAGAGACTCTGAGGAAGGACAGTGTGTCTGACCGCATGGTAGCTCTGTTGGTGTGATCTGCGTTCATCCTGGAGCAGTGCAGTCAACTTGCCCACTTGTTCCTGCATTTCTTGTATCACCTCCTGCCTGCCAAACACACACACACACACACACACACACACACACACACACACACACACACACTTAACAGTACTTGTGAAGTAATACACCTTGAATCTGCAATATTAACTATTACAAATGATACTACGAAGTATTACAAATTATTATTCATTCATTCATTCATTCATCTCCTATACCGCTTAATCCTGTGTTCAGGGTCGCGGGGACCTGGAGCCTATCCCAGGAGACTTCGGGCACTAGACGGGGTACACCCTGGACAGGGTGCCAATCCATCGCAGGGCACACACATACACACACTCACACACCCAATCACACACTACGGGCAATTTTTTTTGTAACGCCAATTAGCCTAACCTGCATGTCTTTGGACTGTGGGAGGAAACCGGAGTACCCGGAGGAAACCCACCAAGCACGGGGAGAACATGCAAACTCCATGCACACAGAGACGGGAATCGAGCCTGGCCGGGAATCGAACCCGGACCCTGGAGGTGCAAGGCGACAGTGCTAACCACTACACCACAAATTATTACACTGAGTGTAAAAAACTGGGTTTTTACTTTACTGTACAAATACATTACTGTAATATCAAGCCTGATAGTATTGTCTTATGTCACCACTGAAAACAAATCCAGTTTACAGAGTATATTCAATACTAAAGTCCACTCACTCATCATCTATACCGCTTTATCTTGTATACAGGGTTGTGGTGTAGTAGCTTGGAGTGAGGGACACCCAGAGAAAACCAGAAGCATGGGAAGAACATACAAATTCCATACACAGACCGCCAAGCAGTATTGAGTAAAGAACTTATAACAAGCTGAAAAAACAGCTATTAATCATTTATATAAAAAAAAAAGTGAGGCCATGCTAAGGTTTGTTTGTATTTTTTTTTTTTTGCAAATATTTTTTATTGAAAAAAGGGAAAACAATACAGTACTTGCATTTACAGAAATCCAATTTACCTTTTCATTTTTCTAAATAAACAAATACACACACATAAAAACACTAAACAAAAACACTCAAATAACTAAACAAAACAAAAAAAAAAAAAAAAAACAAGAAAAAGAAAAAAAAAACACCCCCCCCCTCCCCGCCCCACACGGCTCAAGACAACCACCAAACATATTACATAAATATCAGTAACAGGTATACATTTAATCAGGCAATACCTCTAGACTAGTAAAATAAGAAATAAATGGTTGCCAATTGTGGAAAAATTTGGCTGTACATCCTCTTAACGTATATTTAATTTTTTCAAGTTTTAAAAAAAACATGACATCTTTAAGCCACTGGGAGATAGTAGGATACTTAGCAGACTTCCAATGCAACAACAATAGACGTCTTGCTAATAAGGATGTGAAAGCTATGATATCCTTTTGTGTAGAATTAAGTGTAAGTGAGCGATCAGGAATCCCAAATATAGCAATCAGAGGGCAAGGTTGGAGAGTTACCCCAAGAACAGTGGACATAATGGCAAAATAACCTGTCCAGAAACCTTCCAGCTCAGGACACAGAAAAAACATGTGGCTAAGATGACAAGGAGAGCCATGGCATTTATCACATTTGTTTTCCACTTCCGGATACATTTCTGAAAGTCTAGACTTAGAAAAATGTGCCCTGTGTATGACCTTAAATTGAATAAGTCCAAGACGAGCACATGAGGTGGAAGACCGTACCCTTGCTATAGCCTGTTCCCAGGACTCCTCCCGTATTTGAATTCCTAGTTCCCCTTCCCATGTACACTTAAGCTTAACATTTGAGTGGTTACTAAGAGACAGGATAGTATCATAGAGTTTCGAAATGGTTCCTCTATGATGAGGAATAAATGATAGCATAGTTTCCCACTGCTGTTCTGGAGGTAAAGAGGGGAAATTAGGGAAACGCTTGGCAACAAAATTTCGAATTTGAAAATAGCGAAACAGATGGGTAGTGGGGAGACCATAACGAGATGACAAATTGGCAAAACTATCGAAGACACCGTCCACATATAAATATTTAAATTGTTTTATACCCTTGTCACACCACACTGAGAACGACGAGTCCAGGAGTGATGGGGGAAACAAATGGTTATCTTTAAGAGGACCTGAGGAAGATGCCATTACAAATTTAAAGTGCCGTCTAAACTGGAACCAGATCTTGAGTGTGTTAAGAACCACCTGATTATCAGTATACAGAGAGGGTTTTATGGGTAAAGAGGAATAGAGCAGAGCCGGTATAGAAGATCCCTTACAAGATGATAGCTCCAATTTACACCAAGAGGATCCAGAAGATTTTAACCAGTAGCAAAGTTTATGAATGTGAGCAGCCCAGTAGTAAGCCAGAAAATTAGGTAATGCAAGTCCTCCACTAAATCTGCATCTCTGCAGTATAGTTTTACGAACCCTAGGTGGCTTCCCTCCCCAAATGAAAGAACCAATAATTTTGTCCAGTGAGACAAAAAAATGTTTTGGCAAAAATAAGGGAATCGACTGAAATAAAAATAAAAATTTTGGTAAGATATTCATTTTTACTACATTAATCTTACCGATTAATGAAAGGGGGAGATTACCCCATCTTTGAATATCAGATGTGATCCTTGATATAAGGGGAGTAAAATTAGCTGATTTAAGGCCAGATAGAGAACGAGTCACATTAATCCCCAAGTATTTAAAGCCCGATGGACTAAGATGAAAGGGTAGATCGGACTGTTGAAGATGACATGCTGACGTATTAATGGGAAAACACTCACTTTTCCCCAAATTTAATTTATAACCTGAAAATGAGCTGAAATTCTCCAGAATACCTAAAACAGCCGGGATGGAGAGTGCAGGATCAGTTATATATAATAACAAATCATCTGCATACAATGATAATTTATGTTCAATTCCATTACGGAAGATTCCCTTGAATACGGAGGAAGATCTCAATGTGATTGACAGAGGCTCGATGGCGATGGCAAAGAGTAAAGGTGACAAGGGGCAACCTTGACGACATCCGCGACCCAGATCAAAATAATCTGAATAAACATCATTAGTATGTACACTGGCTTTAGGGGACGAATAAAGAAGCCGAATCCACAAAATAAATTTATCGCCAAATCCGAATTTCTTTAAAACTGCAAACAAGTACTCCCACTCCACTCTATCGAAAGCCTTTTCAGCATCTAAAGAAATCACAAGTTCAGGAAGTTCAGATAAATGCTTTGAGTAAATAACATTAAAGAGTGTACGGGTATTAAAAAACAATTGACGTCCCTTTATGAAGCCATTTTGCTCTTCAGATATAATACAAGGAAGCACATCCTCTAGGCGAGATGCAATTACTTTAGCCAACACCTTTGCATCGGCATTAAGCAGAGATAATGGCCTGTAGGAACCACAGGAGGTTGGATCTTTGTCATTTTTGAGAAGGAGCGCTATAGTGGCTTGTGTGAAAGTTTGTGGTAATGAACCCCTTTCCAAGGATTCATTAAACACAGATAAAAGCAATGGTGCCAATTTACCAATAAATGTTTTATAAAATTCTATTGGAAACCCATCAGGGCCTGGAGCTTTATTAGACTGCATAGCTGTAATAGCATTTGATACTTCTTCAACGGAAAATGGGGAGTCCAATTGCCCGGCAATATTAGTATCAATGACAGGGTTTGAAAGATTATGGAGAAATTTATTCATTTTAGCTTTGTCCGTAGGAAATTCTGACTTGTATAACGAAGCGTAAAATGTTTTAAAGGTAGAATTAATTTCCAAGGGATCTGTAGTAATAGTGTCATAAGTGTTTTTAATACTAGGAATTAAACGCGAAGTGGCTTGTCGTCGTAGCTGATGTGCCAACAAGCGACTTGCCTTGTCACCATATTCATAATATGAGCCACGACTGCGTAGTAACAAGCGCTCTGCCTCTTTAGTTGACATAAGATTGAATTCTGCTTGCAAATCAAGACGCTGCTTCAGTAATTCTGGAGAAGGGTTCAGTGTATAACATTGATCAAGGTTACTAATCGCAGCTGTAAGTTCTTTAAACCTGGCATTAATCTTTTTATTAGCAAGAACAGAATAAGAAATAATTTGACCTCTCAGGTAGCATTTAAGTGTCTCCCATAGCAAGGAATATGAAACTGAATCATTTTGATTGAAGGACAAGAACTCCTCAATAGAACTTGAAATAAATTCACAAAATTCTTTATCTGCCAGAAGAAGAGAGTTAAATCTCCAAAGTGGTGGGCTACGTTTATAGGTAGAAAGCTGAATATCCAATAGCAGAGGTGAATGATCAGATATTACAATACCAGAATAGTCGGAAGAAGTAACACACAAATCAAGAGCTCTGTCTATAAGAAAGTAATCAATCCTGGAATAAGAATGATGCACCTGGGAGAAAAAAGAAAATTCTTTGATTGAAGGGTTGCGAAATCTCCATGGATCAATAAGATCGTTCTGTTTCATAAAATCTGAAAATATTTTAGACATAGATGATGGAGTCAGATTACGAGGATTAGATCGATCCAAGATTGGATCAAAAACACAATTCAGATCTCCACCGAGGATCAGCAAATGAGTGTTCAAGAAGGGGATGTTACTCAGCAGTCTATTAGCAAATTCAGCATCATCAAAATTTGGGGCATATACATTTACCAACAAAACCTTTTTTTGCATTAGTGTACCAGCAACAATGATGTATCTACCATTCTTATCAGCGATAACATTGGTCGAAGAGAATTGAACTTTCTTATTAATGAGAATGGCAACTCCTCTAGCTTTCGAATTAAAGTTTGAGTGAAAGACCTGACCTACCCAAGGGCAATTTAACCTATAATGATCTTTACTGCGAAGGTGAGTCTCCTGTAAAAATGCTATATCAGAATGTAAACGTTTCAAGTGTGTGAAAACCTTAGATCTCTTAACAGGATTGCCCATACCTCTGACATTCCAACTAATGAATCTAAGAGGCATGCCTGACCCAGCATTGCTGGGATCTATATTACCATTAACCATTCAAAAAGAAAAAACAACAACCAAAATGCCAAAGAGCCGAAGCGGGACACCCTCCCCCCCAAAATACCCCTAAACACACACACCCAAAGTCTCCATATAAAAACAAAGGAGACAGCAGTGTTCCCCAAAATAGCATACTATCCACTGAAGTGAATGGACTAACCGGAGCCCAAACAAAAACAAACAAGAGAGAGAGAAAAAACCTCCCACCGACTTCACACTGTATAACAGCGTGCGTGTAACAAACACGTTATATATACATATATAT
Source organism: Channallabes apus (assembly GCA_030522415.1). NCBI lineage: Eukaryota > Metazoa > Chordata > Actinopteri > Siluriformes > Clariidae > Channallabes > Channallabes apus. The sequence continues at coordinate 36,547,825 of CM060109.1, read as the reverse complement.
AAAAGTATAAAAAAAAAACCCTGTACAAAATATTGTTTCCTCAGAAGATGAACATTCTAACAAAACAACGAAAATACGTAAAAATACCACAAAAAAAGGAAGTCCTGTGCAAATATTTGCAATAAGCCTAGAAAAGATTGTGCTGGACTAATCCGAAGTACAAGAGTATAATGTACGATTTAGTCTTAATATATAAAAGTGAAAATACAAAAATAAAAACCGTACAGTAACTAGCGCAACATACTTTTTAAAAAAAAAAAGGAAAAAAAAAAAAAAAAACCAATGCGCAGGTAGCGTTAAACCTAAAGAAACCGTAAACACCTAGCAGCATTACAGCACCAACCTGAAGGACTATTGAGGCTCAACCCGAAATCAACGTTTTAACATAAACACTGGCTTCCTCCGCTGAAACAAAGTCCTTCTCAACCCCCTTATGTGTGATGCGAAGTCGCGCTGGGTGAAACAGGCCATACCGAACTCCCTCAATGCCACGCAGCTGCTGCCTGACCGTATTAAATGCAGCCCGAGCACGTGCGATCTTGGCAGTGTAGTCAGGAAAGACTGAGATGGTCTGGTCTCCAACTTTAATCTGCCGGCGTTCTCTAGCGCGTCGTAAAATGTCAACGCAGTCAGTGTGGTAATGAAACCTGCACACGATGGCTCGTGGACGGTCGCCGGGCTTAGGTGCGGGTTGGAGGGTCCTGTGAGAACGATCCAAAAGCGGCTCCTTCTCCAGATTAAATGCTTCCTTTAGCAAGGAGGCCACGGCCGCAGTAGTGCACGTGTTAGGCCCCTCCGGTACTCCCACTATCCTAACATTGTTACGCCGCGTCCTAGACTCCAAGTCTTCACATTTATTCTCCAGCTTGGCTACATTAGCTGTGAGGCACTTGATAGTGTTTTTCATTTCGGCTATGTCGTCGGAGCACACAGTAAGCGCGTGCTCCATCTCCCTGACCGTACCTTTTAGCTCGGACACGGTAGCGTCATTAGCGGCTTTATCTATCGCTAGCTGCGTCTTCACCGCTTGCAAGTCGAACTTAATAGTAGACAAAGCATCACCGATAGTATCCTGAAGTTCTTTTTTAAAAATTTCGGCGATATCTTTCCTCAGCGAGGCCAACAACTCTACTTTAAGAGCGTCGATATCCGGATTAGCCTGGCTCGAGGGGGGCCTCACAGGTGACGACGGCTCACTCGAGGATGTGGTCGCGGTTTGCAAACTAGGCCTCAGTTGTGTTTGAATCGTACTGCGAGTTTTTATATTTTTTGCTGCCATTTTACACAGTCCCGAATAAACTTTTTAAACTCAAATAACTACAAAATAAAACAAGACTAAAATTATGGCCAAAAAGCGCAAAGGAATAACAATTGTAATGGAAATCGGCGGGAGCTCCCAAACTCACGTCCTACTCCATCAAAGCTCAACCGGAAGTCAGGTTTGTTTGTATTTGCACATTACTTATTGAATGTCTTCATGACGAAATAAAAGAAAAAATTACATGAATTGCAGTCATGGAAAAATAAAGCATATGTAGACGCATAGAGAAGTCCTTAATATGATAAAAAGAATAAACTGAAAGTGTGTTTTTTGACAACCTGCCCATAACTCGCACAGGATAGGATGCATCTTTTAAGGGCGAAACGTGAACGGAACTGTGATAGGTTTAAACGGCTGTCAATCAAAAAGCTCGTCTCTGATTGGTTACTACCTTAAACACGCCTCCGAACTTCAGGTGACGGGTTTTCCGCCGCTGCAGAAATTAACATTGTACATCAAACCGGCTTCTCACTGTAGGCTATCACATATTATGTTAGAATAGTTCGTCACCTGTGATAACTGCGTTAATAATGACTGAAACTGAGTAAGTTTAAAATTTTAATGGCAGTGAGCTCTAATAATTTTAAAGGAAACATAAAGCGAAGTGTGTTTACAGAATAACATTGGCTGTGATAGCTAGCTAGCTAAACAATGCTTTTAGCTTTGCATTTTGTATAATTTGGCCTGAATATATAAACCCTGGACATAATGTTGTTCAAGCTTCTTCAGTATTAAATATGCATGCACGTGTAATGTAGGAAGCTCAGCAGTGACAGTTTCAGCTGTCTAAGTCTGTAAGTCAAGGCTAGTAGACTACTTTCAGATAATATTATGACACTGTTTGGTACAAAAGATTAAAACATCATCAGCTAATATATACTGCAGCAGGATGGACTGTTCCTGCTCGGCTGTGGGGTCGCAGTGTTACTGTATTAGGAATGATGTAGACTCATTTCCTATAGCTGAGGGATATTCGCTGATATTTACATTTACATTTAGCAGATGTCCAGGCTAACCCATGGTTTTAGGTTAGTATTCATTGTTTACTAGATGCACTTTTATTTCTTTTGCTTTACAGCGTGTATCTGGCCGGCCAACATGCCATTTCTGACAAAACACCAGTCCAACTGCTTCACGAGTATGGCACTAAAACTGGCACTGTGCCTCTTTACATGATGGAGAGAGCAGCCGGAGAAGCCCACCAACCGCTCTTTATTATTAGTGTTACCATCGGAGACATCACCTGTACAGGTCAGAGTCACACTGAACCTCACACAGCAGAATGGGTTCGAATGGAAATAAAGGTCACACACAACAACAGGTCAGACACACAATAAAGCCACTAGATAAATCTCATTTAACAGGATGGATCAGGCTATAAAGATCATTTCCCAGTATGGGTCAAGCTCTAGGATAAAGTTCTAGATAAAGCTCATATGGGTCATGTACTAGGATAAACCTTATTTACCAGTATGGGTCAGGTACTAGTTAAAGCTCATTTACCAGTATAGGTCAGGTACTAGATAACGTTCATTTACCAGTATGGGTCAGGTACTAGCTAAAGCTAATTTTCCAGTATGGGTCAGGGACTAGATAACGTTAATTTACCAGTATGGGTCAGGTACTAGATAAAGCTATTTTTACCAGTATGAGCCAGGCTCTAGATAAAGCTCATTTATCAGTATGGGTCAAGCTCTAGATAAAACAAATTTATCAATATAGATCAGGCTATAGATATAGAAATGCCATACACCTGTACTTGCACTAGGCCTCATTCACTGTTACAGATCAGATTTAGGTTAAACCTCACACTCGTGTATGCATCAGATTCATAATAAACCTATCTGGGTTAGGTGTTTGCTGGAAAAGAGGAAGTTTGCTGTTTAGCTTTTTCAACATTATGTACCACATTATGTGCAAATGAAGTAATTTTAAATTGTCTACATGTAACGGGATCCTCTTGTCTGCCTGGTTTTACTTTATTAGTTACGTTGATGGTTGTGACATACAATGCACTAATTCCGTAGATGATGGAGAAAAAAGAGCTCACAAGGAGTCTTAATGCTAGCTATAAAGAACTACAGATGAACAAACAGTCCAGCTGTCATGTGTAGGATAACATTATATGTTTTGATAAGTGATGTGATTTCCATTTGAAATCATCAAAATAATGACATATTTTAAGATATATTGTATGCATTGCAGAAAATCCACTGCACAACATGTCAAATATATAGGTGCTTGTTTTTGTACATTTAACTGAATAATTTTCACTCTTCTATTCATTATAGGAGAGGGTTCCTCAAAGAAAGCTGCCAAACAGGAGGCCGCAATGGCAGCTCTTAAAATACTAGAGTTAGACATTGAAAATAGGTGAGTGCACAACAGATCCTAGATTATGAATTATGTAAATTAGGAACAATTTGTACTTGTGATATGCTGATATACACCATCTGGTCTAATACAGGACAGTGGTGAGACCAGCAATGCTCTACGGCTTAGAGACAGTGGCACTGAAGAAAAGACAGGAGGCAGAGCTAGAGGTAGCAGAGCTGAAGATGTTGAGGTTCTCTTTGGGAGTGACAAGGACGGATAGGATCAAGAATCAGTTCATCAGAGGGACAACCCATGTGAGATGTTTTGGAGATAAAGTCAGAGAGGCCAGATTGAGGTGGTTTGGACATGTTCAGAGGAGAGAGTGTGAATATATCGGTAGAAGGATGCTGAGGTTGGAACTGCCAGGCAGGAGGTCTAGAGGAAGACCAAAGAGGAGATTCATGGATGCAGTGAGAGAGGACATGAAGTTAGTTGGTGTGAGAGAAGAGGATGCAGAGGATAGGGTTAGATGGAGGCAGATGATTCGCTGTGGCGACCCCTGAAAGGGAACAGCCGAAAGACAAAGAAGAAGAAGTCTAATACTTCTGTTAATAAGAACATTTGGTTCAGAGTTTAATGTGCTATTTTAATTATGGTTTATTTCAGGCAAATGGAGTGGATTATGAGAATAATTTAAATAGCAAGAATCAAGAGATGGATTATAGCACGAGGGGCATTCAGGTCAAACTGGGACTTTTGATTATCCTAGAACACGCACAACAGTTATAGGAGTAAAAATTACCTTTATTTCTCTTTATAATCCACTGTTACACTAATGCACTTATCCCACCGTTTTACTAGTGCTTGGATTCCATCGAGGTAGACTGTTTTATCAGTATGGCGAAGCTATAATCGGACTGCCTGCTTCATGTCTGTAATTCTGGCCTCCCAAGAATTCCGTTAATGGCCCAAACATTTGGAAATGGCTTGGAGCGAGGTTGGTAGTGTGTGGTGGATGTGGCAGTAACTGCCAGCTGAGTCCCTGCAATAGGTATTGTTCATGTGCAAGTGGTATTGGTGAATGATTGTGTGTACAGTTCCTACAGACAGGTGTGTCTCTTCCGCAAGTCGATGATTGATTGTCAAGGAAAAGACTTTACCCTCACTGAATTTTCACGGGGAACGACTGCAGTGGACTCTGAGCCACCTCGGCATGGTCATCATTCACGGAAGTACAGCCTTCTTTAAAATGTTTGCACCTTTCTGATATATTACTGCGGAGCCTCTTCATCGTACTGTGCTTGAAGTCTTTTGTAATTGTCAGTTGCTTTTATGCATTCAGTCATGAAAAATTTCATCAAAAGTCCCAGTTTGACTCGAAAAACCCTCGAGTACAGTTATAATGTGTGTTTGTGGTATCTAAAATGAAATGAGCGTAATGGAAACTGAAAGGAAAGGAAGCTGTTTACAAGCATCTTCAGTAGGTAGAGTTAGTCATATTAAACATATGTGGTGCAGTGGTCAATAGCCACTAAGCATTCTTGGATGCGAAAGTATTTAAGCAATAATACAGTAATACTTTATACTACACAATAGATGTTCAACAAATTTGTAAAATGTTTAATATACTGTAAACAGTGTCCGAGTTCTGAATTAATTGGTGTCAGTAATTCCCAGTGCTAAATCGATATTAATAAACTAGAACAAAATAAACAGATACTTACATTGTGGTACACGCACAGTTGGTAAACAAGATTTCTTCTGTTTTTACTAGCTTAACTTTTACTGAAGGAAAATTTCAGTATTGTTTTGACTACCAGCACTGGCAACTGTCGCTGTGGCATCGGCAACATGGTGACAAAAATGACAGTACAGCAGGGAGTTTATAACAATGTTGGAGAGTGTAACACTGTCATGGTCGCATCAGACATTTCTCCTTTTTTCCCCCCAAAGTCCTCAAAATCAAAGGTTGGAGAATATTGACTGTGGTGGTGAAGCAAATGACCAGCCTAATCCAGTAGGAATACTGCAGGTAATCACTAGCTAAACTTCTCAGTGGTATTAATCATGTCTTTCTCCGTAACCACTCACTGCCTGGGACTACAGAAGACTTGTTAATTTAGTATTTCAATGTTTTTTCCTGACTAACCTAAACTACTGCATGTAGCTTTCATGAAAGTGTTAGCTAAGTGTTCATTCTTATACTTGAACTATGACTGTCTTGCAGGAGCTGGCAATGCAGAGGTCATGGCATCTTCCAGAATATATAGTATGTTCAGAAGCAGGTCCAGATCATCAGAAAGAGTTTACAGTTGCTTGTCGTTTGGAAACACTCTCAGAAAAAGGTTTGTAGCTTTCTGTATTAACTTCATAGTGTATTAGTCTGGCCTCTGTCAAGATTGATTTGACATGAATTTAAGCCTAAATGTCAAGATGGACTAACCTGAGGGGACCAGAAGACGTAGCTTTAGCGGTTAGCCCAATGTAGCGTGGAGGATAAACCCAAACGCGGAAAGAAGCGAGCAGGCAGGATAACCACGCGATTTAGTTTAAGGACTCTCACAAAAACGGAGCAAGGGAAAAACACAAATCTAACCCGCGTCCTAGAAATACACACACAATAGCAAAAGACAAACGGAACCAACATGTGAGTACTCACGGTTTGCTGAAACGACAACTGGAGCTGACATGGGCCGAACTCAATGACTGAGCGGTAAGCCATCGTTTGTTTACCTCTTTTATACTTCCTGGTTTTGCGCCCGTCTTACTTCCGGGTCCTAGTGCCGGGCGCAGATTGCGTGTGCATGACAGTACCCCCCTGTCCAGGACTGGCTCCTGACGGTCCTGGGGCGGAGGATACCCTGTGACGGTAGTCCCGAATTAGCTCCGGGTCGAGAATGAACCGGGCCGGGATCCAAGATCGCTCCTCGGGGCCATAGCCCTCCCAGTCCACCAGGTATTGCGTACCTTTGCCCCGAGGGCGCGAGTCGAGGATTCGGCGCACGGTGTAGGCGGGACCGCCGTCGATGATCCGGGGAGGAGGAGTTGGGGGGGTGGGTGGAATCATTGGTGAGGTGATGAAGGGCTTGAACTGGGACAGGTGGAAGACTGGATGGATCCGGAGCGCCACAGGCAGCTGGAGCCGGTAGGTGACAGGGTTAATCCTGTGGGTGATGCGGTATGGTCCGATAAATCTGGGCGAGAGTTTTTTTGATTCGGTGTGAAGATGGAGGTTCTTTGTAGAAAGCCATACCTTGTCACCTACATGGTACAATCGTCCCGGAGGATGTCGACGGCGGTGTTGGTGGGTGTAGCGAGCGTTGGCGCGTTGGATGGCCCGGTTGGTTGTAATCCATAGCCGCCGACATCTGCGGACCAACTGTTGGGCGGACGGTACATCAACCTCCGGTTCTGGGTGGTTGAACATCGAAGGTTGGAAACCGTAACATACCTCAAATGGGCTTAGGTTGGTGGCTGAGGAGGTGTGGAGGTTGTGTGACAGTTCAGCCCAGATGAGATAGTGCGCCCAGGAGCGCTGTCGATCAGCTACGAAACATCTCAGATAGCGCTCCAGCTGTTGGTTGGTCCGCTCCGTCTGTGGGTGATATCCGGATGAGAGACTGCAGGTGGAGTCGATCAGACGGCAGAAGGCCTTCCAGAACCGGGCTGTGAACTGGGGCCCTCTGTCCGAGACGATGTCCTTGGGGAACCCATGCAGACGGACTACGTGCTCTAAAATCAGCTCTGCTGTTCCTTTGGCTGACGGGAGTCCGGCGAGAGCCACCAGGTGCACGGCTTTAGAGAACCGGTCGACGATGGTGAGAATGGTGTCCTTTCCTTCGGAGGCCGGCAGGCCCGTGATGAAGTCGACGGCAATGTGCGTCCAGGGTCGTCGAGGAACTGGGAGTGGCTGCAGCTCACCGGGGGTTGGTTGATTAGTGGTTTTGGCCCTGGCGCACACTGGGCATGCCTGGACGAACTCTTGGACGTCTTTCGTGAGGGATGGCCACCAGAAGTCTCGTTGGAGGAATTGGAGCGTCCGTCGAGTGCCCGGGTGTCCTGAGATGGGAGAGGAATGACCCCACTGGAGGACTTCTGATCGCATCCTCTCGGGCACAAAGAGTCGTCCAGGTGGCACACCTGCCGGTTCGGTCTCTGTAGCCTGCGCCTGGCGAACTCTCGTTTCTAGGTCTAGTTGGAGTGGGGCGATGATCCTGGACGATGGAAGAACAGGCGCGGGGTCCGCCCGGGGAATGTCCACTTCCAGCTGTCGGGAGAGAGCGTCCGCTTTTGTGTTCTTGGAGCCCGGGCGGTACGAGAGGTGGAAATCGTAATTTTCGAAAAATAAGGCCCACCGCGCCTGTCGTGGGTTTAACTGTTTCAGATTCTTGATGGTTATGAGGTTTTGGTGGTCCGTCCAGACTATGAATGGCTCACTGGCGCCCTGGAGCCAGTGACGCCACTCCTCCAGAGCCCACTTTATGGCCAGCAGCTCGCGGTCCCCTACCCCGTATCGCTGCTGAGTGGAGTCAAATTTTCTGGAGAAGAAACTACATGGGTGTAGTTTCTGATCTGGACCTCGTTGTGAGAGGATAGCTCCAGCGCCCACATCTGAAGCATCCACCTCCACAACGAATGATTTTCTGACATCTGGGTGGAGGAGAATCGGTGCCGTGGTGAAGCGGTGACAAAGTGACTTAAAAGCGGAGACAGCTGCAGAGTTGAGATGAAAAGGGAGAGGTGAGGGACGGGTCAGAGCGGTTAGGGGGGCGGCAACTGTACTGTAGTCCCGGATAAAGCGACGATAGAAATTCGCAAACCCGAGAAACCGTTGAAGTTGCTTGAGGGTCTTGGGTAGGGGCCAATGACGCACAACTTCTAGCTTCTGCGGGTCCATGGCCACACCCTGGGGCGAGATGACAAAACCCAGGAACGTGGTGGAGCGCTCGTGAAAAGCGCACTTTTCCAACTTGCAGTACAGTTGATGGGCGAGTAATCTCTTTAGAACCGCCCTGACGTGCTGGGTATGTTCTTCCATGGTGCGTGAGTAGATGAGGATATCGTCCAGGTAAGCAAACGCCCACCGACCGAGCATGTCGCGAAGGATGTCATTAATGAGGTGTTGGAAGGCGGCGGGGGCGTTGCACAGTCCAAAGGGGATGACGAGGTTCTCATAGTGCCCAGTAGGGGTGATGAAGGCCGTCTTCCACTCATCGCCCTCTCTGATGCGCACCAAGTTGTAGGCGCTCCGGAGGTCCAACTTAGTAAAGATGGTGGCGCCAGAGAGGGCGTCCAGGGCTGAGTTGGTAAGAGGCAATGGGTGTCGGTTTTTGATAGTTATATTGTTTAGCCCCCGATAGTCGACACATGGACGAAGTTCACCGCCCCGCTTCTTCACGAAGAAGAACCCCGCGGCGGCAGGTGAGGAGGAGGGCCTGATGGTACCTTGGCGAAGGGCGTTAGTCACATACTCCTCCATAACCTTCGTCTCTGTAGGTGTAAGGGAGTAGAGGTGGCCGCGGGGTGGGACTGTACCGGGTTGGAGGTCAATAGCGAGGTCGTAGGGGCGATGTGGAGGAAGATGGGTCACTCGTCGCTTGCAGAAGACCTCCGCTAGGTCCCGATATGGCTCTGGGATGGCGTTGGTGTCGACGTCGGGGGCCTCGGACTCCCTAGAGCACGTCCCAGCCGTTGCCCGTAGGCACAGTTCGGTGCAGGTCGCGCCCCATTGGAGGATCCGGTTCTGGGTCCAGGAGATGAGAGGATCATGCTGGAGCAGCCAGGGATGTCCAAGGATGATGGGAGGTGATGAGATGGAGGTGACGAAGAATTGTAGCTGTTCATGGTGTTGGTTGATGGAGACGGTGATGGGTTCGGTTCGGGTGTTTATTGGGCTGGTGGAGAGGGGGCGACCATCGACAGAGGTGATGTGAACGGGCTGGGATAACGCCTCGAATTTTACCCCCAGGGTTTTGGCATATGTGGAGTCAATGAAGTTACCTGCTGCCCCGGAGTCGATGAATGCAGCACTTCGGACTCGTTTGTGGCCAACTCGGAGGTGTACCTGAACCGTGAGACGGGAGGAGTTGGTGGTGATGGCGGAGAGATGAAGGTGACCCGGCGAGTATCTCTCTCCTCTCACCGGGCATGGGCGTTTCCCGGTCTGAAAGGACAGGTTGCCCTGTGATGTGTGGCTGACCCGCAATAGGCGCAGGGCCGTTCACGGAAACGTCTCTCCCGTTCTGCAGCGGTCAAGGAGGCGCGTCCTAGTTGCATGGGTTCCCCGGCTCCGGTGTCAACCACGGCAGGAGGTGGAGAACCGACATGTCCTGGGGTGGCGTAGGTGGCGGACTCTGCAGGACGTGGAGTGGTGACGGTGAAGGCGGGTGCGGGTCGTGAAGTGGTGATGGCGAAGTTGGGTGCAGGTGGCAGGGTGCGAGGGGCTGGCCTCGGGCGAGAGAGGAGGCGCTGGTCGATCCGGAGAGCGAGCTGGATCAGGCCCTCCAGGGTCGCAGGAAGCTCTCGCCCGGCTAGTTCGTCCTTGATTCGAGAAGCCAGTCCCTCGTAGTAGGATGTCCGGAGCGCTGCATCGCCCCACGTTGTTTGAACGGCGAGGGTGCGAAACTCGGCCGTATAGCGGCTCACGGGCAGTCCTCCCTGCCTCAGGTGGTAAAGTCTGGTGTCGGTCTCCACCTCGCCCGCTGGATGTTCAAAGGTGAGTTTGAGTTGGTGGGTGAACTCATTGTATGAGTGGGCGGTGTCTGTATCTGACTGTAGAACTGCCGTGGCCCACTCTGCTGCCTGCCCTTTTAGCAACGAGACGAGAAGAGCAATGCGAAGGCGATCGGTGGAGTACTTGGTGGCATTAAACTCAAACACCAGATCGAGAGCTGTCAGAAAAACGCTGCACTTCCCGTCCGTGCCGTTCCACTTCTCTGGTAGAGAGAGAAAAACATCAGAAGGAGGGGGGGGGGGGGGGATGCGGCGCCGCGGCCCCCGCGGCGTGCGATCGAGCAGTGACGTCATCAACAGCTGCGCGGAGATTCGCATTCTCCCGCCGGAGCTCAGCGACCTCGCGGCGGAGGGACGCGAGATCCCCGGTTAGCCGATCGATTAACGCCGCATGCCGATCTACAACGTCGCAGAGACTCGCATAATCCGCTGGGTTTACCGCGGAGGGCTCAGTCATTCTGTCAAGATGGACTAACCTGAGGGGACCAGAAGACGTAGCTTTAGCGGTTAGCCCAATGTAGCGTGGAGGATAAACCCAAACGCGGAAAGAAGCGAGCAGGCAGGATAACCACGCGATTTAGTTTAAGGACTCTCACAAAAACGGAGCAAGGGAAAAACACAAATCTAACCCGCGTCCTAGAAATACACACACAATAGCAAAAGACAAACGGAACCAACATGTGAGTACTCACGGTTTGCTGAAACGACAACTGGAGCTGACATGGGCCGAACTCAATGACTGAGCGGTAAGCCATCGTTTGTTTCCCTCTTTTATACTTCCTGGTTTTGCGCCCGTCTTACTTCCGGGTCCTAGTGCCGGGCGCAGATTGCGTGTGCATGACACTAAACACTTCTGGTTTAAAGCTGATAATGAAAAAAAGAAAAGTTGGTACAGTATAATATCCAACACATGCCTGATCTACTAATGATATGTGCTAAATTGTCCACCCAGGTATAGGGAGCTCTAAAAAGAATGCCAGAAGAGCAGCAGCAGAAAAGATGCTAGAAAAACTGCGAAGTCTTTCAGGGTGTACTGAGATTACATGGGTAATACTAATATGCATTGGCAATTTGTATCAGAGCATTGTATTGTTTTAACTCACTACATTAATTAGATATGCTAAACTAATCTAATTCTCTGCAGAATCCAAAGCCACATGTTTATTTGGAGAGATTAAAAAACTCTGAGTTAGAGAAGATTTCATTTCTGAGGAGGAATCCTCTCAGTATTCCCAACACCGACTATGTACAGATGATGCTGGAGTTATCTCAGGAGCAAGGCTTTGAGGTCACATATTTTGACATTGGTAAGTTTAATTCTTCTACTTCTAGAAGAAACTTTTTTTGCATACAGTGGACCCTCCCCATACGAACATACGGCCTGCAAATTTTCGACTTGCGAACCAAAATTTTGCTTCATCATGCGAAGCAGTTTTAACATACGAGCGATCAAGACGGCCGCGAGTGCTTCTGGTTTTGCTCACTTCGGGTAGCCAGTCAAAAAACAACACTCACCCCAAATGTGTATAATACAAAACACTAGTGCACAAAATATGACTATTTAAAACTATATACAAAATATTTTGGTGTGTATGTGAATGGATGTATAGTCCCAAGTCCTGTATGCTGTGTTAGTTGTGTGCAGTAATACAGGAGTGTTACATCAGCCTTACAGACTTTGAGTCAATCTGGGAAAATGCTGTTCCAATTATGAGTAATCTAATTTTGATGTAGCCACAAAGAGACAGAAGGATTCACAGTCTTATGCAGTGCTGTGAAAAAAAAAATGCAGACCGGTTGTATGTACAGTATATAAACAACACTGGAATGTTGACCTCGCACCTTACCTCTAAACATAGTCAGCAGGCCTCCTTGCATCACTGAGACTCCCCTCGCGAGAGTAAAAAGATGGAACTAAACCAACTGAGAGCAATCCATAATATAAAAAAAAAAACGGCATATGAAAATGATCGGCAGGTTTATTTAAAAAATTTTTATGTGGCAGTGTTACATAGAGGAAAAATGGAGCCGCTTTCAGTTTTGTTTTTAAAGCAGCTGGTGCCAAGAGGAATCATAAATTAAGGATAAGAGAGGATTAATGTCTGTTTATTTCATACTTTACATGTCTTTTATATGTTTTGATTGTTTTTATATGCAAAAATATGATTACTGTATAGTGTGTGAAATTGGTAATATTTCTGGACAGCTGTAATGGATTATCTGCATTTACATTATTTCCTATGGATATTTTTTGTTAGTATAGTATAACAAAAAATATGTTTTGCTGTACTAAATTGCGCCTTTAGACCTAGCCTCTGGAACGGATTAAATTCGTATGCCAATGGTCCACTCTACTTTTCTTCCCTACGTTTTGTCACCAAATTCCTAACAAGCTGCGACATATGCATGTACGTTTATATGTGACGAAACACTCATTTTAACTCTAATAAGATTTTAATTATGAACTGAATTGTAGTAAGGCACTGAAGGAGTTCACCGTGTCTTGATGTGATAAAGTTTGTATATGTGCCTAATACTTGTAAAGACTTAATGGAAGATTTTTTTGGGGCAAACTTTAATCTAAGATTGACGTGTGTGTATGTGTGTTGCAGAAGAACTTACAGTAAATGGCCAGTACCAGTGTTTGGCTGAGCTGTCCACCATGCCAGTTACAGTATGTCATGGCACAGGAATCTCCTGCAGCAATGCACACAATGATGCAGCTCACAGTGCTCTGCAGTACATTAAAATCATGGCCAGCTCTAAATAATCACCAGCTAAATCTTCTAGTCCATGCTGCATAAATAAGATTCAGATTTAATCACAATGAACATATTGGATTCATGTCTGAAAGTGTGTTTTTTCTTATGTTTGCCTACAAGTACATAATTTAAAGAGCTTTAAAGCTGTGAAGTCAGTTACTTATTAACAGATGGATGGATGTGTGACATTTTAGCATCATTGAATACTATCCAAGAATGAACGTTTTCTGTATGTGTGTGAGAGAGAGAGATAGAGAGAGATTTTTATTGACCAGGTGCTCACAGTCCAGAAACAAAACACTGTATAAACATCATATTGTTTATTTTTAAAATATCATAGTTTAGAAAATGTTAATCAAGCCGTACCTGATAATATACAGAATTCATACTCCTTAAACTTTTGTTTGTGTTATAACCACAAACCAATGTATATTATTGGGTTTTTATGTGATAGACCAACACAAAGTGGCACATAATGGTAAATTGGAAGGAAAATTATAAAAGATTACCCAGTTTTTAAATTTTTTTTATTATTATTATTATTATCTTTTTTACAAATAAATATCTGAAAAGTGTAAAAACCACCTTTTGCTAAAATTACAGCTGCAAGTCCCCCGGTGTATGCCTCTACCGGCTTTGCACATATAGAAAGTAAATTTTTAGACCATTCTTCTATGCAAAATATTGTAGCTCAAGCTTTGTCAGGTTGGATGGAGAGCGTCTGTGAACAGCAATTTTTATGTCTTGCCACAAATTCTAAATTGGATTTAGGTCTAGACTTTGATTGGGCCATTTTAACTCTTTGATATAAACTTTTTCATTGTAGTTCTAGCTGTGTGTTTAGGACCATTGTCCTGCTGGAAGAACCTCTTCCAAAGTCTTTTGCAGACTCTGATCTTGGATTTGGCTCCATCCAGCTTCTCATCAAGTCTCATCAAGAGCTTCCCTGTCCTGCTGAAGAAAAGCATCCCCACAATATGATACTGCCACCAGCATGCATAGTGTTGGCTTTTTGCCACATATCTCATTTTGCATTTAGGCCAAAATGTTTAATTTTAGTGTTAACTAAACAGAGCACCTTCTTTCACATGTTTTCTGTGTCCCCCACATGGCTTGTCACAAATTGCAAACATCATCTTATGGCATTCTTTCAACAATGGCTTTCTTTTTGCCACTCTTTCATAAAGGCCAGATTCATGGAATGCAAACGAATAGATTCTCCCACCTGAGCAGTGAATGCCTGACCTGTCTGGTGTGTTCCTTGGGATTCATTATGCTGTTTGTTCACTAATGTTCTCTAACAAACCTTTGAGGGCTTCACAGAACACCTGTACTGTATTTATACTGAGATTAAATTACACACCGGTACTAATTAGGTGACTTCTGAAGGCAATTGGCTCAACTGGATTTTAGTCAGGGGTATCAGAGTAAAGGGGGCTGAATAAAAATGCTTGCCATGCTTTTTAGATATTTCTTTGATTTAAAAAAAAGAAAACATTTATAATTTTTTCTTTCACTACACAATTGTTTGCCACTTTGTCTTGGTCTATCACATTAAAATCCCAATAAAATAAATTTACGTTTGTGGTTGTACCGTGATTAAATGTGGAAAAATTCATGGGGTATGAATACTTTTGCATGGCACTGTAAATGAGGAAAAAGAAGTATTTTTATATTATGCGATGTATAAATTGTTTAAGCTTTTCCTTTTCCTACATATGTATTTGAAAATAGAACATGCGTAATACGGGGTGGCTCAAATGACTGCATCTGACTTATACAACACCATACACCATGTACTTTGGTACATGCAAGGATAATTCTTGTCCAATTCTGATAGACTTCACATGACCTCAGTTGAAAAAATCTTGTTTTATTAAATCTGTTAATTTAAAAAAAGCGTTCTTGTTTCTGAAATGAAGCCAAAAATATAAAATTTGACTAATGGTTAAAAGAATGACTTTTGGGCCACCCGGTATTTTTGAAAATGATAATTTTGAATGTGTGCTTTATCTTTGAAATGTCATACATTCCCTCAGGTTGATATTTATTTGCATAAATTTAATGTGAAACACTTAAATGAAGTTTATTATAGAAGCTCCTTGCTGAACTACTGGCTACCATAAAATGTTCTCAATTTTCAGGCTGTTTGTCAATTAATCAAGTTAAATTCTTTCATCTCCTGTAATGAATGAAAATTTCTTCCCATGTCTCACAATGACATTTTTTTCCCCATGGTAAGATCCAGTAGTACCAAACAGAGCAGCTTCCATTGACGGGTCTAGCTGAGAAAGTGGCATTTTAATTTTATTTTGTGATAAGTTTATCATGGTAAAATGAAAATAAACAGATCTATGCTCCCTTTTTCACACCTGCCTTCGAGTCCTTATTCTCTTCACAACCGAGTGTTACGATATGATGTTTTCTTTTTTAAATACAAACAGCAAAAAACTGTAGAAATGTCTCATATACAGTACAGTATTAATTCTGTATTGCTTGAATTATATAATGGAGTATAAATGTTTTTATACTCTGTTATATCGTGTTTGTTACAACATGCCAGTGTTAAGTAATTGTGATATTACGAAATATGTTTTATTTTGTCATTGCTGACTATAATGTTAAGTTTCATTGGTGCAGAACTTTGTCCCATCAACTTAATTTGACTCAGCAGAGTGTGTAGATTAGGTGAATGGTCTAGAAGTTTTTGCTTAATGTGCAAACTTTCCTTAATGACTATGTATGACACAGTAAACTGGGTCTAAATATAAAATGCTGTTCAATAGCAAAATTTTTAATGCACCTTTCCTCCTGGTTTGGTTCCTCTGGGCCTTGCAGTTTTGGCAAAGTATAAGAGAACAGGTTTCCAATGGCACCATTTGTTCTTGTGTGTTTGTGCTATAAAGAAAACCAGGCCACAGTGATTTCCAGCAGTTTGGTATATTGGAACAAGCACTACAGTAGGTAGCAGCGGTGTACAGTGATCATGGAAAGAGAAATATGCATTTATACAATTGCACTTCATCAGATGAGACCCGTTGTGAAAAGGAAATAATTCAGCCAAAACACACCACTTATAGTAGTATGGATCACTTTGATGTAATCAAAATTAATAAATAAATAAATTGTTAAAACAAAGAAACTGCTACTGAAACAAACCGTTTTTGAAAGGCATCATCAGTGCCCATTGGCAGACAATGTCATGTTCACATGCAGGTAGAAAATAAAAAAACAATAAATCAGATGCACACACTCAGTTTGTAATGTGTTGCTTTTTCTATTCTTTAAATACATAACCATTTGACAAGAATATCAAATTAAAATATTCATACCGGGGATTAGTTGTTACTAGAATCAAAGCTTTCATTATTAAAAGATGATCAGACTCCTGGTTGAATGTCAAGTAGAAAAAAACTATAACATTTAACTGCACTGTATGCTACAGTGAATATGTCCCTCGTGCTGCCTGACAGATTTAGTAAAACCACAAGTGGTGCACCATTTGCATATATATTGCACATAAAAATGTATCAGTTTTTTCCTTCTCTTTGACCTAGTAGCCAAGTAAAAGACTGATGCCTGTATTTTTTCTTAGCTTGAGGAATGCAGAGTTACAGATTATGCAAAAATAAATCATGTGCTGCTGTTCTTTACAGCAGAGTTAGTTCAGGGAGAAGGTGCATTGGTATACGATATACAGTGTGTAATCAGTACTTAATATGCATTATAATTATAGTGCAGTACTGTGTTAGTATTATAGAGATGCAGTAAGGCACAGCAAGTGGGACTGATAGTTTAATAGATATATACTGTATATACTGTAGGATTCTGTTTGTGAGAGAGCTTCTATTTAGAGATATGTAACTCTACATTTTACAACCACATGTGAATCATCATGATAGTCTAGTAATCTAGTGATATGAAAAAAAACTTCACTGTCTGTAATCTAACTAGTTAAAATGAATAAATTGTCTCCTGTGACTCCTATTCAACAGAAACATCATTCTGGGCGCAAACTCAGTGAGCTACACATAACCACTGCAACAGTTTGTTAAATGATGATGATGATTATTATTATTTAATTGTGTACAGAGAAACAAAATTCACATTTAAACATCAAAATATTTTCTGGGAAATTTGCATTGAATAAAAATAAAATCTTGTCTTTGGTTGGAAGCAGAAACTGATTTTAAACGCTGCTGAAATAAACAATAAGCCATTTGACTTCCTAAGCAAAGATTTGAGGTTTATTATACTGTAGATCTTAGAGTTAAAGTAACATCTATACTGCTTAATAATTGCACTGATTAAGACTTTAAAATCTTTAAATCTATATCCTGACTATTAAAAAAAAAAAAAAAGAGGTGGCACTGGGTGGCCACTAGGTGCCACTGATGTAGTACTAGATCAGCTGCTACTGAGAGAGCGGGGATGTCCTGAAACTGGCGCGCACACTAAACAGACGGAAGAACAACTTACACTTGAAGTCCACTTAAACTCTTGCAATTCTCCGACTTAAACATGTAATTCCCTCTAACGTTTGACTTTTCATCATTTAAAAAAATTATACAGTTAGATCTTAACATAGTGACATGACCATTTCTTAGGAGGGTATGTTACGTATTTGTGCCTGAGGAACGCTGGGCAAACTTAAAAGATTAGTGTGTAATAATATACAACTTGGTCAACGTCTTCTGACTGGATCCACTACAACATCGATCCGTCCCTTTTAAGCTGCAGATTCTGTAGGATCAGAATGCTCTATGGTAGGTATGGAAATGAAACCTGACAAAATGAGGTTTATAATTAAACTAGATCCAATTCCGCTTCATATTTGCTAAAGATTTGAAAGAGAGCAGATGGTGTTAAAAGAGAAGAAAAGAACTGGCTGGTCTATATGTGCCCTGCTGTTGGGACAAATGTACGGTCCCATCGCTGGCAATGAGGTTCTCAGCTCCGACAGCTTACAAAAATACCATTACATTTCAAAACTACAAATGATAATCGAACAAGTCGGTACAGCATATGCCAATGAAAGATGCCATCTACACATGCAGGATATTCTGTAGATACTGTCTATGTAACCGAGAGATAAAATTCACACTGCCGGTCTAAACTTGAAGAAATGAAAGAGATTTCACTAAAAGCATAAAACTCGGTTATTAAGAAGCGGCTTGTTAAGGCAAGGGCGTGACGGGAAGCCTGACGGGCTTCAAACAGGGCAGATCTAAAGCTCCCAGACAGCTGCTGTGACAATGACCCCCGTCTCTGTACTGTATGTTACTACAGTGGATAGGGAGAGATGGGCCATTATGTGCAGTCTCATCCAGAGCCACCCATCCATCCCCGGGAGCCGCATAAGAGCCGCCAGTAGAGTCCCGTGCCGCTGCGTTTCAATGTAAGCCGTACTGTGCATAGGTAAAGCTTCTGGAGTCTGTAGCAATGGTGATATGTTGTTGTTGTCGTTTTTTTTTTTTTTTTTTTGTACAAGCATTTAGATGCTACCACAGTTGAAGGTTTTCCAGCTTGTGGAAGCCAGGATCCTTACGCAGCTCCCAGTATGTGTTATTGGACACCCATCTCTCTCTCTGGTTTGTGTCTACAATTTTTCTGTGAAAGAAAACACGGACAGAAAAAAAATTAGGTCAGGTGAAGGTTAGCATTAAGGTAATCTTAAACGCTCATTGGTGGTCTATTTCACAGGTACAAACACAAACATCCAAAAAAAGACAGACTATTGATGTCCTTGGTGACTTAAATGCAAACCTTGGTTGGGTTGTTAGCGACCACATGACCACATCTATTTTCCCACAACCCCCCCCCCCCCTTAATATTTTTCTCACACTCAAACAGAATTCAATTAGTGCATCATTCTGTAACCTTTATCCAAATATGTCGTCTGTACGTAAGTATCATCTTCATCTTTTATGCCGCTTATTATCCTGTACAAGGTCACAGGAGGCCTGGAACCTACTGTATCTCAGGAAACACAAGGTGGGATACACCGTGGACACACCAGTTAGCCTAATCTGCATGTCTTTGGACTGAGGGAGAAAACTGGCGAACCTGGAGGAAACCCACCAAGCACATGGTGGAGGACATGCAAACTCCAAGACTCTACGGTTGCACACAGAAATGTCTGAAGGTCACTGGTGCTCTTCCTCAACATAAAGTTCAGATGAATAGGAAACTGCCCAAAATTCTATATACTGTACATCAACTCCTTTCTCAATTAAACTAACATCATATAAAATAACAACCTAGATTTGGATGGTCTGTATGTGTGTCCAGAAAACCAGCTGTGATAATACACTCACCTAAAAAAGCGTGGCTGGTGTTTGGTGTTGCTTTCTTCGTGCCATTTCCTCCTCGCCCGCTGAAGCTCCTCAATCCTCTGTTTCTCCGCTGCAGCTAACTCCAGCTTCCCCTCTTCCAGAAATCTGTGCAAGGGATAAGACGGTGCGGTCCAGTTCAGTCAGGGACAACAGCGTATTTCCATTAATGATACGCTATGGTCTTTCCATCGAGATGTGAAATACCTTTTTTTCTAAACTAAAATTTGCAATCCTGAGATCACAACGGGACAGAAACCCAGGAGATCTGTCCTACCTTTAATAACATAAACATCCGGAAGGCAAATGCTAAGAAAGTCGATCTGAAGATTAAAAGTATTCGATAAAAATTCCAGTGTGACGCTTATCTCCTTCCTCCAGAAGATGGCAGTAGCATTTAGTATCCCTGCAGGGGATGTATTTTTTTTTTTGACTACTGCAGTGTAATGAGTCATGAGAAAGGGAGCCCCTATGTGTGTGTGTGTAAGCGTGTGTATGTATGTGTATGTATGCAATATACAGTGGTGTGAAAAACTATTTGCCCCCTTCCTGATTTCTTATTCTTTTGCATGTTTGTCACACTTAAATGTTTCTGCTCATCAAAAACCGTTAACTATTAGTCAAAGATAACATAATTGAACACAAAATGCAGTTTTTAAATGAAGGTTTACGTTATTAAGGGAGAAAAAAAACTCCAAATCTACATGGCCCTGTGTGAAAAAGTGATTGCCCCCCTTGTTAAAAAATAACTTAACTGTGGTTTATGTGGAGAAATTTTTTTTTCCCTAAAAGGTATTGATTTCAGTCTTACTAATGTAAGGACTAAATGTGTAATAAAAATTGTATAGAATTAAAACAATGCACTATTGAAGCATTTTCACTACAAGTCTTATCCATACAATTTGCATAAGGAGAAGGCTTAGGTAATGCAATGGTACAATGTCTAATCCTAGTTAATTATATGGGATTACATTATGCAATAATAGAGATCAGAGATAAGTGGAGGTAAATCACAACAATGAGAAGATGCAAACAGATACCCAAATACTAACGGGGTTCTGTTTTGGATAAATTAAACTATTCAAGCCCACAGAACCATAGAAAGCTAACTCAAGATCTGTGTGTTGGAAGAAATTATGTAGAATAATAAAAAAATTATTAATAAACGTTGTGGGACAAAAAAACCATACCCACCTCCCCTTACAACATTACTTTGCTTCTGACTTGAATAAAGCTAAACTTCACACCCTTTTTTCACAGCACCTTCCCTGTCAAATTTGCATTGCTAATGTTTCTTCAAACTGTAGTTCACTAGCTCAGACTGAAAATACCTGCACACTTTGTCACTTCATGTTGTTGCTGCGATGATCTCAGGACTAAACATGGGCTTTGGAATTAGTTGTGAAAGGCTCAATGTGTGTACAGTACCTCTGATCTGGTCGAAAGCGAGCATCTGTCGGTGGCAGCACCTCCTTCATCTCCGGACAAAGCTCATTCAGCTCGATAGCAAACCTGGTAAAGCCGTAGTAGAGCTCATAGTCGGTGGGCATCGAGCCTGCAAGTGCAGATTACACATTTTAAACATATATACAGCAAATCACTTAAGTGAGAAGCGTAGAATGCATTCAGTTTAAAATACCTGGTCTCCAGATGCACTTGGCAGAGGGTGGGACACCACAGTAAAGACCTTCGTGCCATTTCCCAAAGAGCCTGTGGACCACCTTCCCTTCCTGGTCCATCACAAAGCCCTGCACCTCATTCACATTGGAACTCCAGTAGTTGCCCTGTATGGCCACGCAAACATACATTACAAATAATACAATTATAGACATACTGTAGAGACAAACGTGAGAGAGTGTGTGCTGCTGGAATACCTTGATGAAAGTGAGTTTGCAGAGGCAGACGCTACTCTTAGTGTTTCGGATTGTGATCTCTCCATAGTGCTCGATCCACCTTCTACCACTCAGAATGTTGTGAACACACGTGGTCACTTTATTCCACTCATAATGGTCACCATAGCTATAGGCACAAAACATACAGTACCAATAAGTCAAACAACCGAACAAGGACAATCACCCGCATTACTTCCACTGTTTGCTTAACCCTGGAGAACCCATGGGGTCATATTTGACCCAGACTTTTATTTCATCGTCATATTCAACCCACACACCAAAGTAAAGATTTCTTTTTGCATTACAACCCAGTGTGCCCTATGTGAACCCATAACACTGACATTTAGTGGTAACTGACTGAACTAACCTGATTTTTTTCACATCAAACATGGCTGCTTTTTATTTGGTGATATAAAAGCTGATGCCAGTGTTTTTAGTTCCTGCCTTAGAATAAAATTTTATGTGCATAGTCATTGATGAAAAGTTAAAATCAATAAATATATTTTGAAATGAGAATCTGGTCTTTCCTTACTAAGAAAGAACTCCTGCCTTTATGTCATGAGTGAAAGTTAACAGTTGGTAAAACATACTGGATATCCCAAGGGGTCATATATGACCCATGTCATTACATGTAGTAGGAAAGGGTTAATTTTTAAAAAACACCTGTTTTAGGGTTCACTGGGTCTGTATCATCATTTCAGCCAAAGGAGATAAATTTCCGATTAGGATAAGGTGGTCTGGGTTTTCCAGGGTTAAAACAAATAGAAGTCTTTTGTACCTGGGAAGCATGACGTTGACAGTGCCAATGGGGAGGATTTCCATAGACTTCCCCCAGAACTTATTCTTCCACCTGACATCTAATACAGGATTAGAAACACACATGTCTTATTATTCTTGTGAGAACCCTACACTAATATAAGTATTAAAGCAGATAATAAATATTATGCCTCCACCCAATATAACCCTATAACCCTAACCTTAACATCACTAACCCTATTTCAAACTTGAACTATTCTTAAATGAAACCTGCTGCAGAAAACAAAGAAGAACCTGTGGGAATCTGCCACATGTCTCCACAAAGATATAAAAACCTGCTGATGCATAGTATTCCGAAGAAGAAAAAATATACACTTTCATCATGCTTGCCTTCCAGACTACATTCTGTTGATCAGGGAAAAGCAAACAGAAACGTGGCACTTGGGTCCTTGTACTATATTTATTTTACTGTGATCACTATAGGGAAATTCTATGGCTGTTTCTATTATACACTCAGGGGGAGAGGCAGGAGAACTATAAAAATAAATGGCGAGTGAAGGTCACATACAGGAAAAACGAATAATTCAGTCGTACCTTGCCAGAAGGTGAAGTTTTTAGACTCACAGTGGCAGGCAGAAACCGGGGGGTGGTGGCTCACCTGAACACAGGAAAAATACACAAATGAGTCAGAGGAGACATTTACTCAGGTGTTCTGTAGATGAAACCTATTTAGGAAACTTTTTACTCACTATACATACAGGTACTTCTCAAAAAATTTGCATATTGTGATCAGAGGTGTCAAGTAACGAAGTACAAATACTTCGTTACCTTACTTAAGTAGAAATTTTGGGTATCTATACTTTACTGGAGTAATTATTTTTCAGCCGACTTTTTACTTCTACTCCTTACATTTTAGAAATAGCCTCGTTACTCGTCCCCCCCCCCCCCCCCTTTAGCATGATCAAAACGCGCACCCCCCTGCCACCCCCCCCTCCCCCCGTCGCATGATCAGAACTCACCCACCCGGCGCATTATCAGAACGCGCACCCCCCCTACCCCCCCCCGTCACATGATCAAAACGCGTGACCTTAATGCTTTTTCCCCCCTTAAGTTACTTTTACTTTTATACTTTAAGTAGTTCTGAAACCAGTACTTTTACACTTTAACTTAAGTAAAAAGCTTGAGTTGATACTTCAATTTCTTAAGAAGTTTTTTAAAACCCTGGTATCTATACTTCTACTCAAGTAATGAATGTGAATACTTTTGACACCACTGATTGTGATAAAGTTCATTATTTTCTGTAATGTACTGATAAACATTAGACTTTCATATATTTTAGATTCATTACACACAACTGAAGTAGTTCAAGCCTTTTATTGTTTTAATATTTAACATACTGTACTGTATACACACACTCATACACACTCATTCCCACACCATGGACAATACCATTAATCTACATGTATTGGGACTGTGGGAGGTAACAGGAGTGTCCCGAGGAAGCCCAACAAGCATGAAGAGAACATGCAAACTCCATGCACAGGAGTTTGCATGTTCTCTCCATGTTCCATGCTCCAGGCGGGAATGAAAACCGAACACTGGAGGTGTAAGGCGACAGTGAAAACATTTTACGTCTTTTTACATAAGCCAAAAAATACGTAGCTTAACAAATTCTGGTTTTTAATAAAAAAAAACTATTCTAATGCATTTACAATACAGTATATGTCAGTAGCTTCCAACCATCCATGATGTTAAAACATGAAAGAAATATTCTGGTGTGTTTTATTTCAGCATATGACTAAAAGAGATTTAGTCAGGCTTATAAGAGGTTTTAATTCACTAAATGTTTAATTCACTAATATGAGTACACATACTCATACTGTACAGACATTCACACACAGAGTTCACACAAAGGTCCTCTGAAACTATGCAGAGTTGATCGTCTCCCACAAGACTGGAGCTTTTTATGGCCTTGCTGAAATGTGTGTCCACACATACACACACGCTCGGAGACACTGCATGATAAACAGTAGAGCTGTTACTACAGCATATTTCTCTCAGTGATTTTGACACTGGTTCTAAATGACCTACTTTACACCACAGTTTTTCAACCGTGTTGATATGGGCCGCACTGTGTAGGATGTGAGACGGGAGTAAAGAAAAAACAAGCACAAGCTGAAGATGACGCTTACCTGTTCAGAGAAGAAACGGAAGCCCTTGTCTTCTCGGACACATTCGTACGTCTCTCCCAGTATGGGGTTAAAGGGCTTGCTGCCTGCGCGGTAGTATGTTGAGGAGTATGCTGAGACAGCAAACGCAGCTACCAGCGCCTACACACACATTAGGAGGATGTGACACACCAGACACAACTAAGCCAATCATTAAAGGACATTAGTGCTGTAATAAGCACGCTTATCTGATCTGTATGACTGCAGTATAGGGACGGTTCAAAGAGAGAAAATTCCACTTAAGAAATCAAATAAGCTCTAGCTCAGAAATTCATGAAGAAAGAGAAGACGGATCCTGAAGCATGCAGAATTCTGACACGGATCATTTAGTGAAATGCCACCGTAAAGGACACAGCATGTAAGTCATTTAGAGTGTGTGAGGGTTATAGAAGATGAAATGAGTCTAAAATGAAGGTGAAAACCTTTAATGAGGCCAGAAATACTTCAGAGAGCATTTATTCCCTGAACATGTACAAGTGTGTGTGTGTGTGTGTGTGTGTGTGTTTATTATATATATTAGCGCTGTCAATATTAACATGATAACTCTAGAAATTTTAACGTATTACTATTTTTTCACACAAATTAATCACATGACTATGTCTGACCCTAATGGCTTCCCATAATTGCAGCCTGATTTCCTGGCTGTGTGTGATAATGACATGTTTAACGCAGATAATAAGATGACTGAGGAAACATCAGCAGGTGTTCTGAAAAGCTTTAAACCAAAGTTGCGTGCTCAAGCTATCTTCAAGGGGAACTGTTTTTACAAGGATACATTTAATCAAAGTTGTGGCAGTGGTGGCTAAGGCAGCTAAGGCGGCATGTTGTTGATTTTTGGATCTGAGGATCAGGGTTTGAGCCCCACTGCCCCACTCAATACTACCCAACAACTGCATGCAGTGCCGGTCCCATTCAAAATCTTTTAATGTGTACAGTGGTGTACAGGTGGCTTGCAAAAGTATTCGGCCCCCTTGAACTTTTCCACATTTTATCACATTAGTGCCGCAAACATGAATCAATTTTATTGGAATTCCACGTGAAAGACCAATACAAACAATACAAATACAAATAAATACCTGCAAAGTGGGTGTGCGTAATTCTTCAGCCCCCTTTGGTCTGTGTGCAGTCAGTTGCCCATAGACATTGCCTGATGAGTGCTAATGACTAAATAGAGTGCATCTGTGTGTAATCTAATGTCAGTACAAATACAGCTGCTCTGTGACGGCCTTAGAGGTTGTCTAACAGAATATTGGGAGCAACAACAATATGAAGTCCAAAGTAGCCCACACCCCACTTTTCAGTTATTTATTTGTAAAAAATGTTTGGAATCATGTATGATTTTCCTTCCACTTCTCACGTGTACACCACTTTGTATTGGTCTTTCACGTGGAATTCCAATAAAATTGATTCATGTTTGTGGCTGTAATGTGATAAAATGTGGAAAAGTTCAAGGGGGCCGAATACTTTTGCAAGCCACTATATACTGTGTGTGTGTGTGTGTGTGTGTGTGTGTGTGTATATATAAGCATTACCTAATATTGCAACTTGTATACATTCACATCCAGATTTAGGCAAATGTAATGATTAATTAAATTAATTAACAGTTACACATGCAAGGCATAGTTTGCCCAAAACCCCAGGTTTCAGTTATGCACAATTCTCCACAGAAATTAAAACCTATTTCAGCGTTTAAGTAGAAAGCAGTGTGTAGCCTGATAGCTGAGTTATTTTTGCCCATAACCCAATGTTGCACAAACATTCTGGAATTATGGACATCTAAGGCCAGTATTAAATCTATAGATATGATGTTCCTGTAGAAGAAAACGTTTTTTAAATTGATGGACACAGAAGAGATTAGATTTTGCACCATCTTAACCAGACATAATACTTATCTCAAGAACTAAGTTTCATACACTATAAAGTTATTCTGACAAAACTACTAACACCACCTAGGCCTATTTAAAGTGAGTTGCATGAAGGTGACTGAACGCTATGCATATTATGATTTTAATTACCTCAATTTGGTTTCAAAATGTTACATCAAGTTGTACCACATCGAAATGTCACATTCAGTTTAATATGTAATTTTTAGGTCCAGATGTTCAGACTTACAAAAAAAAAAAAAAAAGAAAAGTTTTTAATGATGGTGGTCTAGACACAATAAAACTATTCCTGTAACAAGAGCTCTACTGTACATATGTAATATCTAACAATACGAGCTTTATGAAAGTTTTATAATCTGTTGTTGTTCAGAATTGTAAAGTAATCAAGTGCATAATCTGGGACTGAATATAGAGAAATGTATTTTGTCCCCTGTTAAAACAGAGTTCAGTGAATATGCAGATTAAAATATATTGTGTTTTATGTTTCACAATACATTTCTTAGTATGCTAAAGTACTCAAATCTAGAATTATTAAATAAAAAGACTATCATGCTCTCAAGCGCTCACCATGCGTTCGTATGGGTCATCAGTCTCAGCTGCTTTGTCCAGCAGCTCGGTGTACTCCAGCTCCTCACACATGTGCTGCAGAGCGTTAAGAGGCTCGTTCAGCTCCACAGGCATGGCCACCTTAGACAAGTCTTTGCCGATGTTGTTCCTCAGAATATTCCACAGGTTAATATTGGAAGCGTCGGGGGATGGAGCAGGCAGACATGTACGCCTCCCGTTTCGAAAAACGCCCCCTGCAACATCTCCGTTCGGCACTGTGGAGATGATGCAGTGGTTATCAGACGAATATCTGATTTATACCTGAGCACACATTTCACATTTCATTCAATTGCTGATCAAGACTGCAAAGCATTAAACTACTGAGGCAAATGCGTAGGGAATATCTCCTTCAGGATTCAACCAGATCAGCAGTGCGCCCACGACGTATGACAGAATCAAGCTATTCCATCTTACAAGTATAATAAATGAGTATATAATACTCTGGGTGATAAGCAACTTTAATGGATGCAATTGCAGTATGTTATCCTAAACTCCAGGCATGGATCACAGATTTTTGTGGAAGGTGTAAATGCATATCTGGATATATTACAAATACTGTACCACAAGTGTCAAATAACAACCTATAGAATAGGATGACATGCAAACCCTTCTATTTTGATTGTAGCTCAGATGGATGGCTGCCAGAAGGGATACAATTCTCATTGAGTTTGTCTCCTTTCCTAACACAGTGATAATTGGTGGTGGTGAATGATACAGGACGAGAGATGGCATTACACTTCAAAACCAAAGGGGTGAGATATTTGTCCTGCTTCAGGCTTTGAATCTTTCTCTTTCAGAAGAATATATTTTATATTGCATGATCTACACTTTCTCAGTGAGAACCTGGACTAGAAGCACTACATCTTCCAGAGAGGCAGATATTATACTGTCATGCTTGAGGAACAGTATAACTGAAGCACACGCCGCTTTTGAATTTCCACAAGGTGAAGAAAATTCCATAATACACATCAAGCAATAAAAACCATTTAATTAAAAGTTAATATAATTAGGTAGAGAGTAGGGAGCGGCATATTTTATGCTGCATGATTGGAGGACATCTAGACTGATCCAATAACAAGTAAATTAGAATAATGAAGTGATAAATAATTAATCATTGAGGCTGTTTCTGGATTAGTTTAGCCTCATCCCATAGCAACACTGCTCATAAACAATTATTACAACATTCACCAAATTAACAAACTGGAGCATAACTAAAAACATTTAACCTGAGTTAAAAAAATTAAGAGAAATACTGAGAAAGACATATCAAAAAAAAAAAAAAAAAAAAAAAAAAAAAAAAAATATATATATATATATATATATATATAATGCATGTGGATCTGAATGTGTGTTAGAAACTAGAACAAAAGATTGACCTTAGATCATATTAGCTACTTTCTCTAATGGACCTGAGTGCTTTGGGTCAGGCATAATAGACAGAAAGGAGGTGAAAAAAGAGGCAGGCAGGCAGGCAGGGCAGGGTTAGAGCTTACTTTGTCTGGAAACATTATCTGTAACGCTGGCATTGTCCTCTGAAATGTTATCACTCACATCACTGATGTAAGACTCATCATCGGAGCCCTGCGGAAAAGCAAAGCGAGAAGGAGAAGGGGTGAGGAACTGGTTTAAGTTATTCCGTTACCATTCTGAACCGAGTACAGCATACAGTACTGACTCATTCCCCCTCTCCGGTGCTGACTAATTGAGCTTTTGCTGGGTTTGTTTATGTATTCGCAAGTACTGTACCAGGGCTTTTGTACTCACACTCTGCAGCATTCTGACTGTCCCGATGCAGCGTTTTTATGCTCCTGATAGTGACCCAATCAATAGAGCCGGAGCACTTAAAGAGCACCAAGAACTACCTTTCTACAGCATCTCTCTCTCACACACACACACACACACACACACACACACACACACACAAAACCATTTTTGCTATTTTAGCTTTTCAAAAAGCTGAAATCCAGTCCTAAGTCTTAAATCATATTTTTTTCTACAGTACCTGAACACTTTATGTTCTAATAATTCAATTGACTTTGTCCAGCATTTCTCTCACCTTCTCTCAACCGTCCTCCCACCCTTACCGCACCCAGTGCATCCACTTCCCGCATTCAACTCATTCATTTTTCTGTAGAAAAAAATCCGCTCATCTAGCTCATCCAACCCAATTTATGCAACCGATCTCAACCAATCTATTATCCTCTTTTAGATATCTAACCACCTCACTTAATTTGAATCAACTCTTCATAACCAACATACACTTTATTCAACCCATTTTGCCTCTTCTGCTAATTCATTCTCATTTCTCATCCTACTCTTATTATTTCATCCCACCCATACTCTTAACTTTTATCCAATCCAATCTCTCACATACAGTAAATATAACCCTCTGAACTGCCTTTTCTGAAATGACATGGATAATAAAGCAGGGAAAACAATAAAAACGTGCAGTGCAGCTGGTTCTCCATGACTGGACTTGAGAACCACTGATCTAAACCATTCTTAACCAACATCTTGAAAATCCTTTGCATTTTCCAACCCAATGTCTCTGTCTCCACCAACCCATGGTTTCACAAGACACCACCCAATCCTTACCTCATTCTCAGATGAGCTGGCTGAAAGCAGCACTTCCTGAGCGTCAAAGAACTCAGAGATGGATTCTGACATGGAGAGTCTGCTCTCATTGGATGCCTGTTGCGTCAGAGGTATCCCAACATGGATCTGCTCACTTGCCTATTAGACACAAATTCACATGATATACCAACATGAACTAAGAAGCTGCCATGATTTTTAGTTTGAAGATTTGTAAAAGTGGTATATTATCTAAAACTATTGCCAGCTAAACCAGAAGGGAAATATACGAATCATAAAAATGAACACTGAGGTAACAGATGGTTTAATATGCACTCCAATTAAGGTTCAGGCTAATGTTCATTGGACTGAAGTTTATGGTGATGAGGTGAGCCCAGGGTGTTTGTACCTCATCAGGGCTGCTGATGATGTTAACACTGACCACCTGCTCTGACAACACAGACTCAGAGTGGATCCGATTTAGTCGAGTCTTCAGCTCTGCGTTCTGGGACAGCGCCTGAACAATACCATAGAGTAAAATAACCAGAAATCAAAGACATTTTTTAAAGAAGGTGAAACAAAATACATTTAAAGTGTTATACATATCAGGATAATAACGAGCATACAAAAAGATAAGAAAAACTTTAATATAATTTTAATTGTCTTATTGGAAATAATCAAGTAAAACTAAATATCAAATATTAAGTTATGTATTGGCCTGCTGGGATGAAAAATAAGTACATAGACAGAACCCCATTCGTGCGTTCACCAACCAGAAAAGCTCATCTTTTTTTATTATATAATAAAGATAAATACAGCTTACTTAAAAACGATTTATTAACCTGTTATCAACCCAAAGTGATTACAATGAAAATCCAGGCCGACTTCATTACATTTTATGTATTGGGACTATAAAACCTCACTCACAGCATTATTAAGCCATTTCGAGGCGCGTGGCTGTATTAGAGACAATTTTCGTATAAGTAGTATGAAGTAATCAGTACTGACCTGTGATAGAGAGTGTCTCAGGGTCATGATCTGAGATGATTGATTGGAGAGCTCCTGCTCTGACAGCACTTGCTTGATCTTCTCCTTCTCAATGGCAACAGTGTTGAAGGCAGACTTCAGCAGTGAGTGCACTACAGCGGGGAAAAAAGAAGAAGAAAAAAAAAACGACGTCACATATTGATGTATTGATGTCACATTCATAGAGTAATTTGAAGATATATATTGTGATAGTGAAAAACTTGTTTGTGTAACCCACAACTGAGAGTGGCTAATGTTTGGGAATCTCAGTGGAAGCTACCTTTCTGAGCAATGATGCAAAAGTCCTCTTGCAGTTTGATGTAATCACTGGCACACTCAATGCCGTCAGTCAGACGGGTGACCGAGGTTTGGTAGTCAACTAGCTCTGCGCACAGATTCGGGTTTGAGGCATGAAGACGTATTTGTGACATATTTGTTCTCAGAGGTACCTGCAAAACACAAATCCACACACGTTAGGTGAAGGAGTAGAACCCCTCCAAACAACAAGCTTGTGATGTATTTTTTTGAACACTTAAACATACATTTACATTTAGGCATTTGGCAGACGCTCTTATCCAGAGCGACTTACATTTTTATCTCATTACACATCTGAGCAGTTGAGGGTTAAGGGCCTTGCTCAAGGGCCCAACAGTGGCAACTTGGTGGTTGTGGGATTTGAACCTGGGATCCTCCGAACCGTAGTCCAATGCCTTAACCACTGAGCTACCCCTGGCCCTAAACATAGTGCACTTTACCACCTGACTTCACTACAAATTGACTTGATCAAATTCACACTGTCTGCATTATGCATCACACAACTTTTTAAAACTTACATTGAATTGAATTATGGCAGCAGTGTGTAGTATTATGTTTCCGCTAAATATGTCAGTAGTCAGAACGAATACCGTCAAAAGAAAGGCGTATATTTTTCATGCTGGAATGTGTATACATTTTTTGGATCCCTCTGAGTATAATAAAATATATATTTTTTTCATACTATTTTATTATAAAATATTTTTAGATATCTAATGTTTTATATATAAAAAATATAATATAGTTTGTCTTGCCTAGACCCACTGTCCCCAACCTGGGTTCTACACCCCCCTCTAGGGGGCACCAAAGATCTTGAGGTGCAAGAGCTGCTTTGAAGTTGCTAGAATTTGCACATATTAAATAAGATTGGAATTACACACTTACAGCATAATACTGTAGAAAATCTGCTTTAAAAATATTTAAAAAGATCAATAGATTATTTAGTTTTGTGCATATAGGCTGGGATGAGTTGTTCAAAGTGGGTGCTCAGCTTTTCTTAGGATACAGGTAAGGGGACTCCAAGAGGAAAAGATGAGGAACCACTGGCCTAGACCAACTGTAAAATCTCAGACTGTGTGGCAACAGGAACATGACAGTCATCAGTATATGAGTTATGAGTAGTAGTTGTAGTCCAGTCTGCATTTTTTAACAATTATTCCACATTGTTCCCTTTTCTGCAGGAGTGTGTGTCAGAGAAGGGAAGTCTTTACATTATGACATAACATGTCTTTCTTTACCACACAAATTAAAGCAATAACGAGGTTCATACTGCAAAGTATACCGTATACAAAAGATCAGAAAACACACCACAAACCAAGTATTTCATTGTGAATTAGAGCAAGAGAGACAATGTACCTGCAGTTGCACTTTTGTGTCTTTGCTGACACTTTTTGTTCTCCATCTTCTGCTGACTCGCTTGTCTTTCTTTGATAAATCTACACAATTACTCTAAGTTACACAGACACACACATATAACCACGCATGCACACAAACACACAGATGGGAGTGAATTAATAGCACATAAATGTAGTATCATAAGAACTGAAAAGGAAATGATATTTTTATTAGATGTAACAGCTGTTAGATATAATGACACAGTAATGAGTGCACATTTTACATACAAGTCTGGATTAAGGTTTTCAGTATAATGAAAATGAGTCAGACTTTAAAATAACACTGCATGTAAAAGCTATGAAACAAATAAATAAGGGGGAAAAAAACATTTGATGCATTATGTAACTCTGTAGTAAGTAAAACAGAAGGAAAACTGGAACTCTGCGTCCAAATTAGGACACAGAGTTTCTGCATCCATCGGTTGGGTTTAAGGCCTGGACAAGCAAGGCAGCAACAAGTCATGCTATACATTAGCAATAATGTGTTTAAGCAGTAAATCCATAAGAGGGGCTGAAATGAATGCCGGAGGTCTAGAGAGAGCTGATTGGCCGAGCTCTCTCAGAGGTACTTGTGCTCCCACATTAATCACAGCTCTACAGCCAATCGGGACGTCTGTGAGCTTGCACATGCGGAAGGAGCGGCTAGCGCTTTCCTCCGAGTGTGTTACTCCGCCCCTAACGGTGCGTGAGCAAGCAGTTCGAAAAGATGCGGTCGGCTGACGTCACGCGGTTTGGAGGTAGTCTGGAGGAAGGTGATAGTCTTTGGCCCTGCCGGCTGAATGGTAGTAGTAGCCTTAATGTGGGAGCCCCCTAGTGATGGGGAGGAATTGGCCACGATGAAATTGGGGAGAAAATCGGGGGAAAAAATCCCCCCCCCCAAAAAAAAAAAAAAAAAAAAAGAGGGGCTGAAATAAATTACTCTAAACTGCAAAATGTCCATCCATGTCTATAACCCTTATCCAGTGTAGGGTCATGAGGGGGGAGCTATCCCAGGTAACTTATGGCACAGTCAGAGTATATACCCTGACACACACACACACACACTACAGGCAATGTGGAAAATGAGCTTTGTTGTACAAAGCATGTAAACTCCATGCACCCAGACCAGATGTGAGATTCAACCCCCAACCCTGGAGGTGCGAGCGGACAGTGCTAAGTCACTGCGCCGCCAGTAGGAGATGTTTCCACTCATTACCTCTTCTCTCACAACTTCCATCCTGTATTAAATCTCCAACTGATGAAAAATCTTCAGTTGTCTTTCATATATTCAGCTGTCTTTCACATTAATCTTTCATATAGTTCCTCTGTATTATTATTGCAATATTAAAACAACAATAAAAAAGCAAAAATTATTCAGGAGCCTGGTTACAATTTGGTTACTACCATTTATCATTCACACCCATAAGTAATACAGTAACAACAATATCATTCCCTGTTGTTCACTAGGTCGGTTGTTACTTACAAGAGCAAATGCAGAGAATGGAAAAAAAACATGTTTTATGGTCATTTCTACAAAATCTTTGCACGCAAAAATGACAAAATCCCTCAAGTTCTGTAAAGTCTGTCACAGCACAGTACAGCATCACTTTAAAAAACGCTGTTCTAAATAAAACATTTCCTTTGTTACGTACAGTAGAATAAAGCATGTAATTATCAATCAGAAATAAGGCAGTCAGTGAGATCGGAGGTGTGTTCATCATGAAACCATCATGGCCAGACTGTGAATGAGAGCGATGTGCAAATAAATGATGTCATAAGGCATGGAAGGCATGATATGGCGGGTCTAAATTAACGGACATTTTAATGGGCCGTAATGAAGGTGATGAGTTACTATTCAGACTAATGATTACATAATTATAACATTTTTGCACTTTAAATGTTGGCATGGGGCAGCAGGGTAAGTGGTGATTTTGATGAGAATTCACACACACACAAACATTGACATGCACACACATACACTTGCACTTTTACTCAGAAATGTCAAAAAAACAAACAAACAAACAAACAAACAAACAAAAAAAAACAACAACAACTTTGCACTGACTGCCAAACCTGCAACACATTGTCGCTCTGTGTGTGTGTGTGTGTGTGTGTGTGTGTTACCTGCATATCCGTGAAGCTTGGTGCGGACTGTGTTCTCTGTAAGATCTCCAAACTTTGCAGCAACTGAGTCAACTCCATCAAACTGGACTGACAATGAGCAAGCTCTGAAACACAAACCAATGTACTGTTTTGTTGGTCTTTAGGCCAGGTCAGAACAAAAGGATGTCATCACTGCTAAATCCATCCAGATCTATTTATAACTATTGCACAAAGTATTTACACCTAATAATGCTGTTGGTACGACAGTCCTAAATTTACCACCGAGAGCACTCATTAATTCCACTTCAAATGAAAGTAGCTACTAGTGAACAAACAATAGTTTAATCCTATTACAAAAAAAAAAACTCTCATTCTCTTTACCTGATAAGGAGGAACACTTCAGCATCATTAACTAATACACAAATATCCTGGCATGGACAGAACGATAGAGACATGTTGAAACGAGAGAGAGAGAGATAGAGAGAGTTACCCTCGGCACACTTGTCCATCTCCTCGGACTCTTGTAGCCATGCTGCCACTTTGCTCTGACCGTTACTGTAGGACATGGGTAGGCTGGTGGTGCAGGGCACAGATGGCTGCCAGGGCAGAGAGCTGGGCTTTACCTGCTGCTGAGAGGACATGCATACGCACCCACATACAATCACACAAACAAACACAAGCAAATGACTCATTTATGCCAGGCTCTTATCTTGATTCGTTTGCAAAATGAGCAAGCAGGAAAGTTGGCAGACAGAATCACGAACAGAGGCTCCCAAACATAGTGCTTTATCCAACTCAATTTCATTAAAAGTGTTTAAAGCATGACAACTGGCCCAAACCTTAGTAATTACACAGACATGTCTTGTACTGCTGACGCCAAGTGTTTCTTGGTACAATATTTCCCAAGTGGACAGTATTAATAATAAGTCCAAATTGCATAACCACGTGTGTGTATACAGTATATACAGTGGTGTGAAAAACTATTTGCCCCCTTCCTGATTTCTTATTCTTTTGCATGTTTGTCACACTTAAATGTTTCTGCTCATCAAAAAACATTAACTATTAGTCAAAGATAACATAATTGAACACAAAATGCAGTTTTTAAATGAAGGTTTACGTTATTAAGGGAGAAAAAAAACTCCAAATCTACATGGCCCTGTGTGAAAAAGTGATTGCCCCCCTTGTTAAAAAATAACTTAACTGTGGTTTATCACACCTGAGTTCAATTTCTGTAGTCACCCCCAGGCCTGATTACTGCCACACCTGTTTCAATCAAGAAATCACTTAAATAGGAGCTACCTGACACAGAGAAGTAGACCAAAAGCACCTCAAAAGCTAGACATCATGCCAAGATCCAAAGAAATTCAGGAACAAATGAGAACAAAAGTAATTGAGATCTATCAGTCTGGTAAAGGTTATAAAGCCATTTCTAAAGCTTTGGGACTCCAGCAAACCACAGTGAGAGCCATTATCCACAAATGGCAAAAACATGGAACAGTGGTGAACCTTCCCAGGAGTGGCCGGCCGACCAAAATTACCCCAAGAGCGCAGAGACAACTCATCCGAGAGGCCACAAAAGACCCCAGGACAACATCTAAAGAACTGCAGGCCTCACTTGCCTCAATTAAGGTCAGTGTTCACGACTCCACCATAAGAAAGAGACTGGGCAAAAATGGCCTCCATGGCAGATTTCCAAGGCGCAAACCACTTTTAAGCAAAAAGAACATTAAGGCTCTTCTCAATTTTGCTAAAAAACATCTCAATGATTGCCAAGACTTTTGGGAAAATACCTTGTGGACCGACAAGACAAGAGTTTAACTTTTTGGAAGGTGTGTGTCCCATTACATCTGGCGTAAACGTAACACAGCATTTCAGAAAAAGAACATCATACCAACAGTAAAATATGGTGGTGGTAGTGTGATGGTCTGGTGTTGTTCTGCTGCTTCAGGACCTGGAAGGCTTGCTGTGATAGATGGAACCATGAATTCTACTGTCTACCAAAAAATCCTGAAGGAGAATGTCCGGCCATCTGTTCGTCAACTCAAGCTGAAGCGATCTTGGGTGCTGCAGCAGGACAATGACCCAAAACACACCAGCAAATCCACCTCTGAATGGCTTAAGAAAAACAAAATGAAGCCTTTGGAGTGGCCTAGTCAAAGTCCTGACCTGAATCCTATTGAGATGTTGTGGCATGACCTTAAAAAGGCGGTTCATGCTAGAAAACCCTCAAATAAAGCTGAATTACAACAATTCTGCAAAGATGAGTGGGCCAAAATTCCTCCAGAGCGCTGTAAAAGACTCGTTGCAAGTTATCGCAAACGCTTGATTGCAGTTATTGCTGATAAGGGTGGCCCAACCAGTTATTAGGTTCAGGGGGCAATTACTTTTTCACACAGGGCCATGTAGGTTTGGATTTTTTTCCTCCCTAAATAATAAAACACCTCATTTAAAAACTGCATTTTGTGTTTACTTGTGTTATCTTTGACTAATAGTTAAATGTGTTTGATGATCAGAAACATTTTGTGTGACAAACATGCAAAAGAATAAGAAATCAGGAGGGGGGCAAATAGTTTTTCACACCACTGTACAGCCATTGGCTGCGGTGACCAGCAGCTAATCCAACACCATAGAAAAGCCAATGTAGCACAAATTGCTGAAGAAAGTCAATGCTGGCTATGATAGAAAGAGCCAAGGTTGTGAATGCCACCTCCAAATTCCGCAGTTCTCAATCTGAACAAACATCCAGGGAATGCGCTGAACAAAGAAATCTTATCCCTTGTGACCCCCAACACAGAGCACCCAAAGGATCCACTGCTAACAATCTGGCGCCAAACACTCAGAGCCAAGCTCAAGGGGCCAAAGCTGGCACACGAAGAACCTACAGTACACAATACTGCGCTTGAGGTTTTTGCGTTGTAATGTTATGGATGTTCGGTGTACAGTATATTATTATATTATATGGATCAATGTGTATAAAGAAGAAAGCAGGGTCTAGTAAATGATGGCCAACAGGAAATCACTTCCAGTGTTGTTAACTGGACAATGATGTCACTGATAAGGAATGACTATGGTATATACGTATGATATTAATAAATTAATTAATTAATTTAAAAAACAAAAGAAGTACACATACTGTACAGAGCCAGAGAGGAAAAAAAGAAGTAAATATTACTGAACTCATCTATGGCACAATAGCTGCCTGTTCCTCAGTGAGAGTACAGAAAGTACAAGCAATAAGTAGAGCTGATGTGTTTTAAATAGTCATTATTTACAGTTGCATAGGCATATTTAAAGGGTACGTATGAGAGATTTCACCTTGGGTTCATGAGCAGAAGCTGGCGTTGTCTGCGGTGAATCTATACCGCCAGGAGGAGGGAAGGTGCGTAAGCTGGCATCACGAGGCGAACGCACAATCTCATTCTGTCTGTACAGACGATGATGACGCAGCTTACACACCCAGGCGTCGAACACATCCGGAGACTTCACCTATACGCACACAGAGGACAGTGACGAGTCAGACGGCACATGTCTTGAGCATCTGTCTTGTCTGGATTGCTGCTCATTTGGTTACTGCAAACACACACACAACTCCTACTATAATGACATTGTCCTCTCCCTCTCAGTCTCTCACCTTCAGATGATAAATGTGCTCCTCTGTATCCAAGTCTATGCGTCTGGCTCTCTTCTTTATCGACATGACAGACAAGCCGACGTCTATACTGCCATGCAGTTTTCCTTTCTGAATCTGACACGGACATGGAGAAGCAGATTTATAACGTAAGGAAACGTTTTAAATAAACATGCAATAATATGTTTCATTTGTCATTGTACTTACATCTATAGGGGACTTGGAGTACTTCAATATCCCATTATCCAGAACAAAGAATCTCTGCATTTAAGAACATCAAAAGAAACAAAGTTGATGCTTCAGAAGATTTCTTTTGTAGATTTTATTAAATAATATTCATAAGTCAATATACAGTAAATAACCACAGTATATTTACAGTATGAACTACTTTGGAAGTTTTATTTGATATTTAATAAATATACTGTCATATGTCCGTGTCATTGTCAATATACAGTACTGTCATGTCTCAGTTGGGATTAGCTTATCCTGTCGTGATATCTTGAGCTGCAGCAAGCTGTAACAAGCACACACACCCTTACTACATGTACTACCTGCAAGCTAATCTGTTATGGAAAGGCACACAGATTTTATACAATATAGAATTGGTATGTCACTTCCTGCAGTTAAACATGAGCCTCATCATTGCTTTTCTAATGGCTGATCTCTGTTTGCTCGGTTATGATTAAGAACTGAACTAATTAGGCATATAGTACTATACACACTTGGCTGGAAAAAAATCTTTTCAATTTTTTTTTCATGTTTAGTAAAATAACTTTGTGAACTTTGTCTTTATGATGTCTAGAGAGAGTGATGAAAAATGTGTACAATTCATTACTCAGAGGTTATTCGCTACATATCATGTCATATTAATTTAATATATTTATCTATTTTACAATTGTTCTCAAATCGCAGTTGTTCTATCGTGCTGTGAAAATTATATATATATTTTTTGCATATCTGTCACACTTAAATGATTGAGATCAAATTAATTTTAATATCATACAAAGATAACCAGAGTAAATACAAAATGCAGTTTTTGATCATTTCAAATATTTTGGGGAAAAAACTTAAACCTGTCTGGCTCTATGTTAAAAAGTAATCACAATCAAGCGTTTGCAAAATGGAGGAATTTTGGCTGACTTTTTTTTTTTGGAGAATTGTGTCAATTCAGCCACATTGGAGGTTTTTCCAAAAACGAATGGCCTGATTTAAGACGTCTTAATCGAATTTAAGTCCGGATTCTGACTAGGTCACTCCAAAACCTTAATTTTAGTTTTTTTGAGCTATTCAGAGGTGGACTTGCTGTTTTAGATGTGTTTTAGATCATTGTTCCTTTACATAACTCAAGTGCACTTGAGTTCTGTATATGAGTTTATAATTGATCGCAATACCAGAGCACAGTTTTGGTTTTCACAAACATGAACTCAAGTACTGTATGTAGTCTGTGAACTCGAACCACAAAGATTTCTGAGGTTTGATAAGGATTTCTGCAGCCCTCTGTGTAAGTTTATATTGTGATGAGTAAGCACACTGTGAACTTGGATAAGCCTCTTTTCTAACGTAGCACATTGTATCTAGGTCTGTTGTCAGCTATAATAAATATAATTATACCGAAATTAAAAATTATACCGAAGTCACTAAAGTAAACCACTTACTGGTCCTTGAGCTTATACAGAAAACAGAATGTTTTGTATAGCTGATATGTTTCGAACAAAGTTGTGAAATGAATAAATAGACAGTATTACAGCATGAGTGAAGACCCTCCTGACCTTGTGCCAGCCCTTCAAAGGCCATTTCCTCTTTTTCAGCATAAATCCCTCGTGTTTATCAGGTCTCTGGACATTCGTCTGGCCAATCTTCAGCCCCTCGATGATCTCCCAGCTGTCAGCCTCCTAGACAAGGCAAAGGATATACACTAAGTAAATGCAAATATGAAATCCATATTTAAATTACAGTCCATGAATACAATGAGTCAAACAAATCCTCGGTGCCGAGACAGTGAGACACAGAGAAATGATGAGGGGGAATAAATTAAGCACTGGTCATTTGTTCTGTTTCAGCAACTTCACACCTCACAGCACTGCACCATTTCTACACCATCAGGTCTTCATACTTTGAACACCCTACACAGAAGGAAAGAGGAACTTGAGGATAACTGCATTTTAAATTATTTTATCTATAAATTGAGAAGAATTTCAGGCTGCTGTCAGGTACAGACAGAACAGTATGCTGTCATGTTATTTTGCAATGTCAGTCCTTACAGAGGCGGAAAAACTCCCTGTGAAATTTACCAGGCGGCGACACTTACAATCGCTTCCAAAAATATTAGTTCAAGTTCAAGTTCAATTTATTTGTATAGCACATTTACAACAGCCTTCAGGCTGACCAAAGTGCTTCACAGAAAAGCATACTCGTAAAACATACCCCAAAAACAATGAACACAAAAGTAGCACAACCTGTTTAACACTACTATGTAAGAAA
This sequence comes from Channallabes apus, assembly GCA_030522415.1. Lineage (NCBI taxonomy): Eukaryota > Metazoa > Chordata > Actinopteri > Siluriformes > Clariidae > Channallabes > Channallabes apus. The sequence continues at coordinate 36,507,503 of CM060109.1, read as the reverse complement.
ATTAATACACTAAAGAAAAAAAAATGGGTTTTGAGCAAGGACTTAAAAAGAGGACAGAGAAGGTGCCAATCTAATCTCTAAAGGCAAAATATTCCAAAGTTGAGGAATGCAAATGCCCGTGCCCCTCTACGCTTGAGCCTCACGTGTGGGACTACTAATAGAGCCTGATCAGAAGATCTTAGTGTTCTAGAAGGAGAGTAAGGATGAAGAAGTTCAGAGAGGTAAACTGGTGCTAGGTTATGTAAAGATTTATACACAAAGAGGAGAATTTTAAAATGAATTCTCTGGGAGACTGGCAGCCAGTGTAGATCTTTCAGAATCGGAGTGATATGTTCATGTTTATGACATTTACGAAGAAATCTTGCTGCTGCATTTTGTACAAGCTGTAAGCGAGCAATTTGAGATTTGGAGATACCGCAGTATAACGAATTGCAGTAATCTAGACGAGATGTAACGAATGCATGAACCGCCATTTCTAGAGTTTTGGGGGTGAGGAAGTGTTTCACTTTAGCAAGTAGTCGAAGCTGATAGAAGCTAGATCCAATAACGGAGGCGATATGTTTATCAAATTTTAAATGCTGGTCAATGAGAACACCAAGGTTACACATTTGCGATGATCTGAAGACAGATAAACTGTCCAGATCAGGGCTGAAACTCTGAGAGTTCTCATTAGGATCAAAAACAATTACCTAGGTCTTGTCTTCATGGTACAGTACTACCTCCATTGTATTTGTATGCTCCATCAGGAGCAGATCCTTTCTTCCGCCATTTCTTGGCCTTTCCATCATTTTAATAGAAGGTACTGTAATGTCTGTCACGGTACCTCTAAGGCTCATCTTTGTATTTCTTTCTAAATTGTAATCCAGCTTATGGATTCTTACTGTTGATTAATGGATTGAATGTCATGCTATGGTCTCTGTAGATCTTTAAAGTCTTCATTAAACGGTGTATCGTGATAACTTCACCCTGTCCTAAAGAGTTTGATGGTGCCTCTTGGTTGGGGTTTTGCTTCACGTGTCCCATAATGTTTCTGTCATTCATCACCTGCTGTGTTGTTTTCCTTCCTCCATTGAGCATTGTGTGCCCAATGTCTGGTTGCTTGTACACAAGTTTTTTTTTTGTTCCATTGTGGCCCTGTCCACTGCTTGTTCAATGGCTCTAATATTGAATTCCCCTCTCTCTCAACTTCAAAATGGTTTGTTTTTCTCCCATAGACAGCTCTCTAGTCTTCAACTTATTCCTTACTACCAACAAATGCAATTTCAAACATGAAACGTCGGGCTCATAATTTTCACTGATATTCATTATTTGCAAATCTGGGCAGTGCTAATTTTTTTTCACTAAATTCATAAAAATAAATTAAATTTTGTCATTCTGGTTAAAAAAATTTAATTTATAAATGCCGAACTCATTTTATTATTACTGCCAAAACTGTATTCCCCAGCATTAAAAATGGATGTTTCATCAATGTCCAGCAAAGTAATGAGGTCCTTTTGATTTGTACTGGCATGTGTAAGTGTATTTAATGCCACAGGATGTTACCAGGAATAAACCTCAGCTGTTCCTTAAATGCAAATAAAACATGACTTCTGGACTTGAATCATTCACAATAATGTTGCAGAAATATGGAATACTTTTAGAAACATATTATACACTCGATGAATCCAAGTAAGCAAGGAATTAAACATTCTTTGGGCAACTGTTATAGATTATAGATTATAGAATTATAGTCACTGACAGTTTTGTGTGATAATCTGGAGATGTGCTGGTACAATCCTGAATCTATTCCCAATAACATCAAGCTCTGAAATGTTGTAGCTCTCTTATGGCCAGCTTATCTCATTTACCATCACTGACGATGCACTGACGATGCATAATAACATCAAGTTACAGCTTACAAGGCACTGACATTGGCGACTCCTTCTTAATATTCTAAATTCCACATAGTAGCCTTGAAGTAGCAAAACTTGAATGAAAAGACACGTTTCTGAACATTACTAACTGAGAATCTGGAAGTGGAAGGGAGAAGGCAAAGCTTTATATTTTGTTTACAGTAATGTGATATGGCCTGCCTTAAAGGGACACATTGTACTACATCTAAATTACAAGCTATTAGCATTAGGATCAGGAGCCAAAACCAATCAGATCACATTTCTTAGATCAGTACTTTCCAGGCCAGCAGATCAAAGTGTTTTAAAAACACTCAGAGCTAAATAACAGTTGAGATGAGAAGGATACAGGGGAAAACCGAGAGTATTCAACTCGGAGAACCTGCAGTAAGTAATATCAATCCACCAAACATAGAACTGCTCATTACATTATTCAGGGCTTAAGGTACTACGGTGAGTTCCTTTTTCCAAGGCAATCAGCTTGATTAGCTCACATGTTGCTATTGGTACCTTCTGTCATAGATAGAATAGCATTTCTTGAATAAGTATTTACGATGCTTTACTATAAGGGAGACTTGCATAAATCATAAAGGTATATGCTTTGAATTCTCATATTAAGGACATTCTAGCCCTCATGTTTACCACTTTATTTCAGCAACAGGTAACGAGGAACATCCAGACCATTTGGGATTCATTACTGGCGCATTCATACAGTATCCATGCACACACACACACACACACACACACACACACACACACACACACACACACACACAGCTCTGCAGGTGTATGCAAAGACGTAGGACAAACGCTCCTCAGGGAATCCTCAAAAGGAAATAGAGGCTATAAATATAAGTCCAGAATGTACACACCTAAACACCTACTGGAACAGCATTGCACCTGCAGCAACCCCAGTATAACCCCATAAGCTGACCCACATTATACATGTGGCTGTGCGTTTTACTTTTTTTCTAGACAAATAGGTCAACTGTTAAATGTATCATGATTCTGCCACATTATGTTTATGTATTTTATATAAAACCATATTACATTAATTACAATAATCATGATTACAGAGAATAATGCATAGATAGAAAGATAGAAGAAACTACATACAAATCCTGGAGAAATTGTGAAGTGGGGTGCAATGGCGCACTGCTTTTCCTGAGCAAATTGCTGAAAACAACACATTTCTAGCCCATGGGGTTACAGAAATATGGGCCTGTATACTGCCTGTGTGTGAGTCATTTGCACATAAAACTCACAGGCACAGAGAATGTATAAAGCATAAGCTTCTAAGAGAAACAGCACTCCTGTGCTACTTGTACGTATAGTAAGAAGAACCGTAGGTGTTAGACAGGATTGTTTGAGGGAGAAGGCTTTAAATCTGTGGGTGTCAAGTGTTTATGTATGAACTCTAAAACTTGATTGTAGAATGGCAGTTTTTCAAAAAGTGGTCCAAAAGTGTTTTCTCAGTGTGTGTTCACTCTACAAACCCCATTAACGTCTATGGAAAGATTTTTGCAGTGATTTCAGACCCATTTTTGAAGAGATGAATAATTGTTTTCAACATTATTTTCGTAGTAGAGTTTTTACGCCTTTGAATTGCTGTCTTGTTTTACCATCGGACCAACAATGAGTGAGCTACAAGTCAGAGAAGCAAATTGGTTCAGCACAGGAACCAAATGGATGCTCTCAACTTCAAAATGGTGCGTTTTTTTCTACCAGGGGGTATTTTTGTTCTGTCGTGCTTAGATTGGATGCGTTCCAACCAGGCCAACCAGTCCCATGTGGGGAAAATAGGGAATTTTTGGGAAAACATTGGTGGATGTATTACAGTAACACTGAGCCTTTCCCTGGTGGGAATCCCTCAACCAGTACGATCTAAATGAATCGGCAATTTTTTTACACTTTGAAATTAACAATATATAATGGCTTATATACTGTATGACTACAAATTGTTTTATTTAATTCGTAGTGAGCCATAATTGAATATAATATGCACAACAACCTATTCGCTATATAATGTTCATTACATACAGTATGGTATACTGTATCCAAACAGTGTTGTCAAACTTAAGTAGTGGACCATGTACAATATGTAAGAGAAAAACATTTGATATTGAGCCAAATATTAATATATTGAAATATTTTTTTAACTACACACCTGTATTAACATTACTTTAGGTTCAACAGTGTTCAACAGTCAATTACTGTATGACTGGCAGTGTAAGACTGCCTTAAAGTCACTCAAGTGTGGCAATTATGTCAGGTATGAAGGGCAACACTAGACTTCCTAAACGTCAGTTATGAGACTCTTGCTGTCCTTGATTCAACCAGCGCAGAATAAAAAAAAATCATCATATAAGGGATGCTACTGTAGGAATTACCTGACAGCATTTCTTCATACTGAGTGGGGTCAGTCTAAAGGCTTATCACTCACTCAGTCACTTGTTCTCTGTCTCTCTCTCTCTCTCACAGACACACACTTTTGCATCTTGTCAGTCCAGAACATTTGCCTGCTGTGGTTCTGATGTTATGCATGACATTGTCTTGGCTGTATCCTAATGTACAATGAAACACACTAACATTTAACCTTCTAATTTGCACACTACATCTCCCCTGCCATCTGTCTCAGACTGCTGTGATGAACTGAAGTGCACTGTAACACAGAAATCATGCTAAGGTAATGGATAGAGTATACTACAGTCACTCATCTTCTATACATCATTATCCTGTATTCAGGGTCACGGGGTCACAGGGACCTGGAGCCTATCCCAGGAGGCGCAAGGCGACAGTACCAACCACTACACTACCGTGCCCCAACTAAACACACAACAACTGTTATAATGCTGTGATGTATTTGGAAAAGGGGTGTTATTAAGCTGGGTGTGTACAGTAGCTGTGACGCGCTGCTTCAGTGAGTCACCAAGAGGGCTTTAGGAAGCACATTATGAATTACATCAACACTAAGTCAGTGCCAGAAGTGTGCATGCACTGTTACTATTTTGATGACAGTAATTGAGTCGAGCGTTTACAATTTATTTAATATTTCAGTTAACGATGTCTCTAGATTACCTCTGTCTAATACAAACATGCTTCACTAATAGCAGGTAGTTTCATTAATGATACTTGATTAAATACATTTTTCTCCCAATAAACTTTCCTTCAGCTGCATCCGATCCACAGACAACTTTACGTAGGATTTACACCAGATGCCCTTCCTGACATAACCCCCCGTCCCCCGTGGGGCTTGTACCTGGATCCACAGATCCCCAAATGAACAACCTAAAGCCTTAGCTGCCTGAGCCACAACAACACAATGTTCACCCAATAGTTAACCAAATTTTGGACATAAGGTTCCTCTGTATTGAGCAAACCATGTTTCAGACACTGAGTACTATGAAAAGCCATCAACGTGACTGCAATGAAGAAATACCTGACCGTAATGTTTCTAAATACACGTCACTGGAAAAATAATGATTGTGTAATCATACAGCTAGATGATATACGTCTCATTGCTGTTAATATGATTCAGTACTTGCAAGGGGTCCAGTTCAGTAAATTTAAACTGCCACCATTTTTTTTTTTTTAATAAACGAGCTAATTTTTTCTTTTCTCTAAGGAAGTTTAAGCTTGAGTGAAGGATTTCCTCTAACGCTGTGAGACAGCACATGTGGTGCCATTTCAAAGACAGAGAGAAATAATGAGGGCTTCCCTTCTACCAGGGAGTCTGGGAGCTTAGTGACTCTGATATAATGAGGAACTCACATTCAACATTAGACACACACCACACACAGAGATTTTAGATGAATTCAATTAGGCAAAATGAAAAACAAACTTAAATGGTCTTAGCAACGTCCTTACTGAAGTTTTTTGCCTTATGAGAGTGTTGTCTAATTTATTGATCAAAAATGTCCCATAGGTGTTCGGTCAAGCTGAGATCCAGTGACTGCAAGGCCATGAAATATAATTTATATTCTTCTCATCTTACAGTACAATTCGCTGATCCTGGATCCCTGGAGCCTTGTGGATTGAGGCTCGTCATATCACTTCCATCAGCACAGAAACATTTCATCACAGGATAAGTATTAGCTGATATCCCAGAATTTATCTGCATGATCTGTTCCAGGTTACGTCTTTACAACGAGAGTATCAAAGTCGAGCTCATACACTGAAAAGTGCTTTTTGTCTCTGTACTGCAAAGAGCTGAATGCTGAGCATCTCTCTCAAGCCCATCAAAGCATTCCTCCACAATACAAATGAGGCTGTGGGCTCCACACACAAAGCAAGGGCAGGAGAGGGACAAAGACACGTCCTGTGCTAAGACTTAGCGTCTCTCTTTCTCTCATGCATTTTTCACATGTTCACGTCAGAAAGCAGTGAGGTCAGACATTCCACAGCCATCTCTAGTTGCCTTAAAGTGGCGGGATCTGGTCATGACAGATACACAAGTACGCAGCCAAAGCGAGTGACTGAAGGAGCCTTAAATCATTTCATGTATATGTGAAAGCACAAAATTTCTGTTGCTTTCCCAATTTCAACAACATATAGTAGATATAATCACAATAAACAATGAACAAATCACATGGGTGAATCCTGTTAAAGTGTTGTTGCCTATGAAAAATCCATCTAATGAAGGTGCAGAACAATCTTGGAACCTATAATTTAGGGGAAAAAAATATTTCTCAACCTTATTAAATGTGTCTAGCTGGTCAGGTCAAGTCCGGTCAGGTCTAAACATTGTTTTAAAGTTCCGTAGTGGGCAGCACTGTGGCTAACACCTTCAGGGTCGATGGTTCAAGTCCCACCTTAGAGTCTGTGTGCATGGAGTTTACAGTACATGTTCTCCCCATGCTTGGAAGAGAATCCTCTGGGTACTCCAGTCCAAAGGCATGGGGATTAAATTAATTGGTGTTTCAAAATTACCCGGAGAGTGTGTGAGTCCCCTGGGATAGGATCCAGACCTCCACTGATCCAGTTGTTCTCCGGTCCCAAAAGAACTACAGTACTGCCCTGGACATTTTAGTGCTTTCTTTGAGCACACCTGAGTTAATTAATCCACTAATTAACAGCCTTTTCTTAATTTAAGTCACTGTCTACAAGCAGGGAAAACACTAAAATATGCAGTGGTCTTCCAGGATTAAGGTTGAGAAACATTGGTACACCATGGTAATTTCCCATAACAAACTGACGTAAACCCAACAGATTCAGTTTGCATATGATCTAAACCTTTTTTTTTGTCTTTTTCTAAATTTTAATATAAAGGGTACAGAGTTTTAGTAAGTGTTCTCAATGATTGATAGGTATTTGAACAACTTATTAGATAAAGATTAACAAAGGTGCATGTAAAGTGGTATTAGTTACTATTTAACTATTTAAGTTTTTAAATTGTAGTTATCAATCCATCCAGTTTCTGTGCCACTTATCCTGTGGAGGAACATGACGGAGCTGAAGACTATACCAAGGGTAAGGGACAACCTGGATGTGGTGCTAACCAATCACAGGGCACACACACACACACACACACACACACACACACACACACACACACACACACACTCGCATACCCAATCGCACACTACACACAATGTAGGAAAGCCAATCAGTCTACAACACGTGTCTCTGGACTGAGGAGTGTAACCAGGGTAAAGCCCACAAAGCAGAGGAAGAACATGCAAATTCCACGTAGACAGACCAGAGACAAGATTGAAACCCCCAACCGTGTAGGTGCAGGGTGGCTGTGCTAACTACAAAGCTACTGTGTTTAATTGAATACAAACCTGTACACATACTGAACAGCTGCTTTCAGTTCTCTCATTTTCACTTAAAGTATGTGGATAAGAAGATTTTGAAATGCCAAAGCCTTACTTGTGATTGAAATATGTGCAAATTTAAAACAAATTTCAGTCCAGGGAACATAATGTAAAGGGGTTTCCCAGGATGCAACACCTATGCAAAACACCATGCCACCATGTAAACAGCATTTTATACATGATAAACAGAGCAAGTATGCACTACTGAAAAAGGAGAGTATGAGAGTATGTGTATGAGTTTCGATATCTTTCTGCTCTCAGAGTTGTTGGTCCTCTCCTCATTACTGATAGAGAATCTGAACAGTGAAAGACAGCTGTACACCAATGTACAGTACTTACCGCATATGATATACTGTATGGGGCAAAATACATGGGGCTCACAAAAAGAGAGCAACTAAAAGCTTATTAGTCAAAAGCAGCAGGGCAATGTCCAGTCCTTCTGAATGCGTACTGATAAGTATTGATATGTGGACATTAGACTATATGACACATTTCAATTTTGCATGAACATGGTTGGCAAATTATATACCAAATGTAGTTGATCAGCTTTGACATCTGCCTCTTTAGTTTTTATACTAAAGTCATAAGGCTAATAGTTGGCATTTTTATCTACAAATTCATGAAATTTTCGAAATATAACTTAAAAACTTTTTAAAAAGTCATATTGCATGACAGACCAGTTTTTAGATGGAAATATTTAAGCATTGTTTTGCATGAAAGTAGAAAGGAGCAAGTGGGACCAGTTGAACTTTTATTCTCCAGCATGCTCAGTAAAACCTCCAACTGTTTTACTAATAAAACTGCACAAATCTGTATCTTGCACTACTGATTATTTTCAAGCTAAGAGTTTTCACACCAAATATGGACTGAATTTTATTACTCTGTAGTGCTCTTGTAAAAGACTATTGTACAGTACTGTATATAAAACAGCTGTCAGGTTTGATGTAGAAAATAATTTCTTCTGATAACTTTGTCACACTTGCTCTTTTCTCTTTCTATTCTAGTACTACAATATTACATTATGTTTGGAAATAGTGAATGATGTTATACATAATAATGCAGACATTATAAATATATACTGTACAACAAAATGTTTATAAATGATAACAAGGTGGCTAAGACTTTGGCACAGCGCTTTGTTAAAAATAAGTTGGACTACAGAAGTTAGAGATCTTTGGATGGAATATACAATATATCAATGATATATACAATAATATATAGTTAATATATCATGCAGAAGCCACTGAATGACCTTTTAAGCTTCAGTACAAATTTAATGGTGTATATTCCAGACACCAAATAAGTCATGGCTGATAGTTAGAAATACTTTAATCATTAAAACAGCTGTTCAGAAATATATGAGGTTGCAGCATTTCTCCACCCCGGTCTCCTCAGATTAGTGTGTAATTTTACAAAAGTGCTAAAAACAGCTGCACTTATCAGATTAAGCGTGAGCGGTCACACCTCCTGCTATTGTAATCAAATCAGAATGCAATAAATGCACAGCAGTTTGTCTGATCCCAGGTTCTCTGTTTCCTTCTCTGGGAGCCGTCTCACCTGTCTGCTGTCCCTCTGTGAGGAGGAGGAAGAGGAGGCGCTCTTGTGTGTAGGTGTGGAGCTCTTATGGACAGGCGTGGCACTCCTCTCCTCCATACTAGCAGCTCGACCCTGGTGACCTCGCGAATGGTGGTGTGGCATGATGACAAAAGCAGCCCTCGTGGTCTGTCTCTCTCTTTCTCTCTCTCTCTCTCACTGTCTGTCTTCCCTCACGTTCTGCTTTCACCACTGGCAAACAACATGACCAGAGAAAGCTGCGTCGAAACGGACTCACAGGCTGGCACCTGAAACATAAAAGAGAAAAATATACAGAAGTTAATGTTGTTAAAATAAAGAAAGATTTTTGTTGGATGTATGCACAGTGTCGTTAGTCAAATACAACCAAGTGGTTAGTCAAATAGAATCCTCCTTTCCCTATGACTGCTAAAATAACAAATATATAAAACCACAATCAGATATAAGATATCCAAAAATCATCAGGTGTATATAATTTGCTGTGTAAATCAGACTATTTTGTAACATGAAATAAATTCTTTTCAAGCCGTTCGGTATAGGGGACTTGACTTACGCCTTCTCTGAGACACAAAGTCCAATCAAATACCTTTATGCAAACTTTGTGATTCCTCCAACGAGTCACGTTGCAAAGCACCTGTGTGCTCAGCACCCTCAAAACAACTTCACCTTCAGTTTGACACAGGTACATTTATATTTTCTCAACAGTAAATTTCACTTACAATTTGCAGGCTGTTTGTGGATGATGTAAAAAAAATTCAATAATTAAAAACATTTCAAAATGTAAAATGTAACTTACAAAAATATGTTGGTCATGATTCTGCAATTAATCATAACTGATTTAATTTAATATTTAATAACTTAGTAACATTGATTATCAATTATATAGCAGTAAATTGGTGACTGGACTATGGGCACCCAAGGCTCACCCATTCCTACTCGGACCAAAGGTCAGCCTGTACAGTCAGATCCCACAGAAAGCATATTGCAGCACAAATCACTGAAAAAAAAGTTAATACTGGCCACGATCGAAAGGCACCACAAAGGTGCACCACAGCTTATGAGACAAGCAGGCAAAATGGCTACTGACCCGACCTCCAAACTCACCAGATCGCATTTTGGACGAGACGGACAAACAAGTCTGATCCACTGAGGCAACACCCCGCAAATCACAGCACCCAAAGGATCCGCTGTCGAAGTCCTGGTGCCAGACACCACAACACACCCCCAGAGGAGTTATGAAGTCAGGTACCGAGGGGCCAGAACTGCCCAATATTTTGTACTGCAATGTTATTGCTGATCGGTGTAGATCTTTGATGATGAAACTTTGCACAGACAGTGTCCCGAGCTGAGGGACCCTGGAGCTCTGAGACAGCATCTCTATCCACTGCATCATCTTCTTCATATAATAACTTGATATTAAATCTGCACTGAAAAAAAACCCCAACTAAAAATAGAAGTTCCATGATTTTTTCCCCATGAGTTTAATTCCAAACTGTCAGTACTGAAAAACAGCTGTTCATGCAAACATGGAGTCTTTTTACTAACTAATGATGTACAGTATACAGTATGTATATAAAGGTCATCGTAAAGCTGCTCCTTTCTTTACTCATAATTATTGCTTTTCACTACTGAAATTATTCTTCTAGTCTTAAGCCTATTCAAACACACAGACAGGTTATGTTTATCTGCGTGTGTAGGGGGTCTTTATGTGTTTCATTAGCAGGAGGTACAGAAGCCGGCGACAACCGCAATTACAGAAAACCGCCCTAATTACAGTACATGTGGGTGTTACTGTATTTATGCTCTTTAGTGCACTTTTTGTTTTTAATTGCATTAATTAATATGCACTCGTGTACAATTGTCCTTACTAAGATATAGAAACACCAGTCAGTACTTACATTAGTCATCCTAATACACTAGCAGTTCCTCTACACCAATCCTTTACGTTCGTGTTCGGGTACTGGTCTCTACTGAAGGCGAGTCTTTTGCCGACCCGCAGCGGCATCTCTACGTCAGTAACAGGGGATGTTACCATAGAGATTTCCCAGGAAAACCCTTGTTCTTATTATTGTAATGCAAAAGGAATGTACCATAATCAAATCACGGTAGCTCAGGAAGCCTCAATGGAAATGCTGCAGACAACAACAGTGCTTCGAGATCCTCTGTCACTTATTGCATACGTCTACATGGGCTGGTAGTAGTCACCACTGGCTACCATCAGATAAAGGATGCTGAATATGAATGTATATGACTTTTAAAATTAACAGAATGAGGAATGTATATTAACAGTACAGTAATACCATCATGTATGTGTGTGTGTGTGTGAAGGGCAGTACTGCACAGCGCCTTGTATCTGTATTGATCAGACATTCAGCGTGGAGCAAAACCCTGTCCAGTTTAATTACTCCCGCAGGAGATCCCACGCACTAAGGGGAAAAGCTTACATTTCCTACATGCTCATTAAAAAAAAAGGATTTTCCAAGGATTTTCATCTTAAGGGATTTTCCCTCCTAATATTCTGTAAGCCTTCATAAGAAACCACCATTAGATTATTTCAGCTGTCTAAATGGTTCTCTGAACCTGTGCTCCTCCTTTTGCTGGAGATAGGCTTAGTAAGAATAAAGAAGAAACTGCTCTTCACTGATCAGTGATACTGCTTATGTTGTCGGATGCTCTTACGGTTACTAATATATTTGTATTATATATTCTTCATATCATTTCGTTCATAGAATTCTTATTAAAACAAATAAATTCTTGTATACTTAAATAATTCTTACGCTACTGACTACATGAGCATCCGTTTGAAGGGGGATAAAAAATGCAGTGAAAGAGCTCGGCACACCCTGAAGTAAGCATGTACTGTATAAGTCTTTTCCTTTTGTAGATTTAGATTTTTGTTTGATTCCTTTCATCAGCATGGTTGATGGATTTTTACTTTGGTGTAATGGTTCCTGTCGTTACCCATAATGTCATTCAGCTACCCACTGAGAAGAGTGCTCATGGGAATAAACCAGGGTCTTTTCTGTACACTCTACTCAAATAGGTCACTGTACAAAGCTTCAATATTCATGCTTAACATCTTGTAAACTGCTGCATGATGACAAACGAGTTGCTAACCATGCGTCCTAAAACACAGCTGCAAAGTCGTTTTTTTTTTGTATTAATGACTATTGTCACAGAGCCTTGAGATTGTTTTCCTCTTAAACACTATTTAAACTACTGTTAGTGTCCCCTTGTGATGGCACACAACCAATAACTTCTCATGGGAATTTAAAATAGATAGTTCTTACAATGCTTGCTGGGTTTACACTGGGCATTCCTGCACATACTGTATAATTGGACGTGTGTGCTTATGCCCTGAGATGGGTTTGCACCCCATCCGGGTTGTACCCCACCTGGTATAGTAAAATACCATGTTGCAAAATACCAGGTTGCCATTGTTGGGCCCTTGAGCAAGGCCCTTAACCCTATCTGCTTCAGGCCCCAGTTACGCTGAAGAAGGGATTTCACTGTAAATATATAACATATATATGTTAAGGCTAATTGGTGCCTGTAGTGTGACGATATTTTTAAACTGATTGTATATTACACTTATAATAAACAACAATATGAACTTACTAGCAACCCCAAACAGACCTATGCCCATACTTATGGCCTGGTTCAGATACATTAACTTCTAATTCCCCCAGTCATGTCACCGATAATCCCCCCACCACGTTATGTACTTATATACAGTACCATCTGTCAGGTTAGATTCTGGACTACATTTCATTACTCAAATTGATTGGACTGTTGTTTTGAGGGGTTCACTTACATGTGCTCCTCACCTTGTGTCAAAATCTGTGCTAATGAAGAGTGGGATGCGAAGGGATTAAAAATAAGCATGACAGCCTGGCAGCTACGCATGAACACGTACTTCATCTACAGTGATTATAAAGTGTTTTAGGCAAAAGTGCATTCATGCCTGTAGTTAGGATCTTTTGTAGCCTGCTTTCACACCTGCTGCTGCTCCTTAAACCCTGCTGTTTTCTGAATTAACTTGAATTAGAAGCAGGTTTTACACAATAGACATCCTAAACTCCCTATGAAGAAAATAACCTTAAAAAATAGCCAAGCCATTTCTCGCAACAATTTCTCATTAATTCTTTTGATCATTTTAGGCAACATGGAAAAATTCCAGAAAGTGTTTAAAGCTATGAACTAATGACTGGAAGGTTGTGAGTTTGAATCCTAAAGCCTTGGTTCCTCTAATGGTTCCTGCAAATGAATTATCTTAAACGTCTGTATGAAAGAAATCAAGACCTGAAACAAGTTTCAATGAGATGATGCAGACACTGTTATTGGCACAGTTTAAGATGTGGCTGGTTCTTCTCAGGAAGGGAAAACAAGGTAAGAGTGTTGTTGGCAGATCACAATCTGTGAGTTTGCGCAGTAAATCATGATGACATCCTGGGTATCACTTAAAGACTCGACAAGATGTATACAGTATATTCATGCTGTCTATGTTTTTCGGTCGGTTTTGCTCATGAATTTTTACTTCTGCCTGCCCATTTGTTTCTTTCTTCGTTATTTATTTATTCCCTGATGACTTTCCATGTGTGCGATTTGGGAGTGTGGGTGTCGGGGAGCTATCAGTACTGAGACTAACAACTGGTACAGTGCTCATTAGCCATGTCCTGACAGGGACGCTCCTGCCTTTCACATCAAGTTGAAAAAATAATTAACACGTGATTAATGAAACCAGACAGACTGGTTTAATTGTTAGAGAGACAATTTAGTTCAACGAAGCACCTGTTCGATAGAGGACCCAATAACCTGTGCTTTATCTTTCATGTAAAGATGATTTTACCAGTTTTCTCCTCTGACTTATTTACTGGGTGTTGGCTCAGTGAGACACTGTGGGATGCCTTAAATAATATATGTGCATGTGTGTGTATGGGATGAGCTGGCCTTAGTATTTGTCTGCCCATGCATGCTTAGTGAGCAGGTTTCCCCGGGGTAAACCCAGCACAGATGTATCCTGTTGTCAAAATATGTGTCAGCCTGAATCAGCAGGTTCTTACTTGACTATATAAATTGCCCAACTTGTGTATTTGCAGAAATCCCGAGACAATTAGTTACAGAAATTAATATTTTAATACACTGTATAACTTAATATAATGTATATTTAAAACACACACACACACACACACACACACACACAAAAAGGACCACGATCAATGCTCCTATATTTGTCGGACACAGCGGCACAGCGGATCAGTGAACAGATGACAAGCCTAAGGAAGAGATGTGTTTCACTAGTGTTTATCTTCTTTGATAAAAACAGGGCACTTTGTCTGGTGTCTAGGACAGAAGGGATTTCTGAGTGGTACATGCTGCTCCACTGTAACTGGGCCCAGAAGCATGCAATCAATAATACAATCATGCTCCTAGAGCATACACACACACACACACACACACACACACACTCGAACACATATAGTATATCAGATGTGTTTGATGGTATAGAAGAAAATTCCTTTTTTTCTTGTCTAAATGTAGCTTTCAGAACAGGTAAGGGTTAGGCCTACTTTACTAGACACACACACACACACACACACAATTCCTATTTAAAAAAAAGCTCTGCCATACATATTTAAAGGGATGTTATTGTCTCGCGGTTTCACACACTCACACGCTAACCTCTCTGTTGAGTCCATTATCCACCTGCTCATAAGCTGTACTACTGGTGGCTTAGTGGTTAGCACTGTGGCCTCGCACCTCCAGGGTCCAGGTTCGATTCCCACCTCAGGGTTGGTCAGCACGAAGTTTCCTCCCACAGTCTAAAGACATGCAGATTAGGCTAACTGACATTCCCAAATTGTCTGTAGTTGACCAGAAGGTCAAACACAAGAATTATATGTTGGTCTCCACAGTCTCTAGCTGGACTAGATTGATGGATGGGAGCAGAGCAGTCACGCTAATTTTTGTTGTACTATTGCTCATTAAATACTTAATATTACATCAAGTCTACAAATCGGGCAAGGCTATAGAGGTTTAATAACACTTTTTCCGACAAGCAGACCGCTTCTACCAACCAGTTCACTAGCATACTAGCTGTCACATGCACGCACGCACCTACTTTCTATCCGGTTGATTAATTGTGAGCTAAAGAAATCACTGAGGTTTATATTCAGTATCAGAACGCAGGTCTTAAGAACATGTTTGAGCTACAGACCGCTGTGTGACATTTACAGCACAACTAGCTAACTAGCAGTATGTGAAAATACCATGCCCTGTGTTTAGGACACTATCCCTCTTGAGACTGACACCATCAGGGTTGTCAAGGTTGGCTTAGTTACACACATACAGGCAATGTACTGTAACTAGGACTGAACATGTCATGTGTCTGTGAGTCATTTCCACACACTACCATTCTAACCCTCATGACACCAGCCCCATCAGTGTGTGTAGAATAAAACTTAATAACTGTCTTAGCTAGAGTATCTTTTCTACTGTTTTTACTTTCCTGCACCTTTTAAAAAATATTTGGCACTATAGTTTAAATATGAAAAGCCACCATCATCTCTGCTTACAGGTGCACTTTGAGAAACCGTGGTCGCTGTCAATGAAGCTAATGACCAGACAGAAACAATAAACCTTTCCCATGACTCAGCAGAATTACCTACATCAAGGCCTCTAGAGTAACAGGAAAAGCCTCTCCCAGCCTGTTCATGGCTCCTGCTCACAGGAAGCTAGATCCCATTTCTTCACATCCCAGCATAGGTCACGGCTTACACTGCTTACACCTACACTGCTTTAAGCTGCACGTAAACACCATAAGCATCTTTCTGCAACAGTTCGCGAGTGGGCAGAACAGCTTATTTATTAGGTATAGAAATCAGCAGTCACCTCCCAATACGATATTATAATTACCAAGGTGCCAAGTATCACGATTTTATAAATATTCTGATTTAAAAAACAATGCATGATTAATTAGATGTAGCCCGTTCCTTGAGTGCAGCATTTAAACAATGCAAAGTAATTTCAAATGCAAGAGTTTAACCGAGCAGCTCATATTGTATCTCCGTCCTCCACCATAATTATTATTTCTAAATTAAATAATGAAGCGAATAAATAAAAGAAATAAAATCACTTTTATCAAATGGGAGGAAGTTGTGAAAATAGTTTACAGTACCTGTAAGATAATACTTTTTTTTTTTTGATGTTTAACCTCCTCAAAGTCTGTAAATGCAACAGTGCGCTCACAGGGGTCTGAGACTGGTATAAGCGTGGGTAAGGAGTGGGTTCAAGGTTAATTCACTTACAGAGGTTGGAGAAAAAGGCAGATTGGAGGCTTTTCATGCACTCAATTTTTAATAATGTGACGCCATAAATGCGTTGCTGTTGCACCGCCCAGAAGCTCATGCACTCGGTACAAAATCGGTTATATCTAAATCAATATCAAATATCAAATATATCAAAATTGAAAACCAACTAATTCTAGTCACTGCATTGTGATTTATAACTGAATCGATTTTGCCCCCCATATCTTCTTCTCTCTTAAGTCGTAAGCTGCATGATGTACAGTAGAAGCACTAAGTAACATTAAGTAATGCTCCAAAGACAGTGAATAAATCATAGAGCTAATATTATCAAATAGGTATGCATACTTACTGTATCTGTTATCCAAGTTTATTAAAAGAAATGAAGAGACGGATCTTAATTAAGCATCTGAAAAGAAAGAATAACGAAGCTCCACTGTCTATACTGTAGATCTGATCAGGTGAAGGCGTAACCCATCATTTTATCCAGTCAGGCTAATATCAGCGATATGACTGGGAAGTCATTATTATACAGCCATAAAAATTGGAATCATTATTTGGATTTGTCTTTGCATTATTTAAAAAAAAAAAACTGTCTCCCAAATTCAAATGCAAACTGACATACAGTACAAAATATTAAAAGGAAAAAAACAGAAAGCATATCCTACGTTTAGCACATTGCAGCTTTTTATTAATCGATAGTATAAAAATCATTTTAAAAAGAACATTACTCCTGTTAAGCGCTGGCTCTCAGCTGTGCTTGTGGAGACCCCTGCCCTGCACATGGTAATGTCTTTTCTGCTCTCTCACACCAACTTCAAATCAGAAAAGGTTGGTAATTAACTGAATAGTTAAATCAGTTGTGCTGGGAGCTGATAAAACACTAAAATGTGCAGAATCACCGCTTACATATCCTGGTCAGGGTTGAGGTGAGTCAGGAGCTTATCATAGGAACACTGTGCATGAGGCAGGGATACACTGGATGGCAGACACTAACCCTAACTCAGGATTTTTCTATCCATTAAAAAAAATCCCACATCTTTTAAAAATATACCACTTTTGTCGGCTCTCAAGTGGCATTAAAGGAAAGTTTTTTCAACCAGAGATCGTGAGTGTGATTCCCAGCTGATGCTACATTTATCTGTAGCTGGAACCCTAGAGAGCAGATTGGCCATGCTCTCTTGGTGGGAAGACATGGGTTACCCGCACATAAGATGTGGCTACTGGGTTTATTATCAGATTACTCATGAGTATATGACTATATTATCATTAATAAACCCACTAGCCACATCAAATCACTAGCCAACCACGAGGTTCTGTCAGCTCACAGAAGGGGTGGATAGCGCTTTGTGTATTACGCCGCTCTCCAGCTGCAATGAGCAGCAGTTTGAAAGGATGTGGTCAGCTGGAATCAGGAAGCATGTGAGCCCTCTCTGGTTGGTAGCTGATGTGAGAGAGAGTGCAAACAGTGAGACAGATCATAATCGGAGCGAAGGAGTAATGGTGGGTATTGTACTTCTATTCAAGTTCAAGTCAGGGGATCTAGCTACTGTAACAAATAAGATTTGTGCACAGGTTGTTTATGGATTCCAATGATTAGTTGTTTGTAAGTCATTTCCCTCCTAGTTGTTAAAAAGTCCTTTAGCCATTGAGTCGGATATTAAAAAACAGTCTGGAGTCTATCATACTTTACCAAGCGCAGGGCAATCAGCACTGGAGGCAAGTGAGATGTTTGTGGAAGTGAGACATTCTGACACAAGTGGCCATGGCCACAAACATTTACATATGGGTTTGCCTACAAGACTTTAAAAACTCGATGCTCGTTGTTGCTTCAGTTGGTTTCATTTCTGATACTGCCACTTACTGTACCTACAGCCCATGTGAAGCTTTACAGACATACACCATAGGACAGATTATGTCCTCTACATTATTGTTGCCATTTGTATTTCAATCCTTTTTCCCAAGTACGTTTTGTTAATTTTACTGCGTCTGAGTTTCTCAATTATCATGCACTCAGAGGCTTCCCTGTTTAGAAATATCCCACTTAGTGTCCAGACTACAAAATTGCATGATAATACCTCAAAAGGCGGAGTGAGTATATAACAACAACATTAAAAACGGCATTATAGCCCCCAACTTGCTCTCAGACATAAACACTTTCAAATAAAATATTTTAATGTAGCCATTGTGACTCGTAGGAGAATTCTCTAAGCAAATATATGTGTTATGTTGTCTGTCAGTTTAAGCTTTTATCTGCTGCAGTGATGTGGATGTGGCCACATTACCAGGATCTCCTGTACCCCTGCTCAGGGTAGGGGTGGCTCAGTGGACTGCTGATTAGGTGGTCCCTGGTTCCTTGCCAGGCTGCAACTGTTGGACCCTTGAGCAAGGTCCTTCACCCCCAAGTGCTCGGGCATCGAGCTGGCAACCCCACCCTGTAAGTAACTGCCACAGAAACGAAAGATATATCTTCAGGGTGGGGTATCGATCGCCCGATGTGCCAGGTTTTAATTGTTTTTTACAAAGTTCAATCCTTTGAAACACCTCAGGTCAGAGGAAAATGGCCACACTTTTATGTGACAGACAGTAACTCTTTACAACTATGGTGAGCAGAAAAGCATTGGCTGGTGTTTTTCCAATTCTAAAGTGCTCAGTGTGTCCACTGTAGCGTCAGATTCCTGTTCTTGCCTGAGAGGAGTGGAACACAGTATGGTCTTCTGTTGGAATACCCCAAATGCCATAATTGCAGATTTGAAGTATTTTACTTGAATGGTTCAAATGAATCAGAATTGCCTCCACAAAACATCAAGATTTGGCATGTATGGCTGGTTTTCTGCTTCACACAGTTGTAAAGAGTGATTACTTGAATTACATAGGACTCCCTATTACATGAAAAGCAATTACAATTACAGATTTTTTTACTAGTACTATCACAGTTTCTCCAAGAATTGTCTCTAACTTGGAGGCAATTCTGATTTATTTGAACCATTTAAATAAAATACTCCAAATGTCCAATTATGGCATTAGGTACACATGTGTGTCCAGTGTAACTTATATAGTAACTAGAGTAACTACGTTCATCTCTTTCATACAACTGTGCAGTTGAGGGTTAAAGACCGGGCCAAAAAGCTATCACTGACGACTTGGCAGACCTTCTGGTATGAAACCAAATGCTTTACTATGGGATGTCACTGACCAAATGGAAATGAAGATTTTAACCTCGTCTTTTGCATGGCTAAAATGTATATGAACTATAGCAGGACAGGTCATATACATGATGTAACTGCAATATATTGCATTGCTTTTTTATAAAGAAACTGAAAACATTCATGCCTATTTGTTCCTTCAATTTTAAATATTCAAATATTATTTCTAAAGGACGTAATAAAGAAGAAATAATAACAACAGTGAAGTAACACTATAAGGTAGTGAACGGAAATCTAAGAAAATAAGCCTTTTATGTCATTATATCAGGTGATCAAGGGATGATACATCAATATCCCCTAAATGTCTTCTTGTGTCATATTTAACCTTAGACTTATTGAGTAAAGGACTAATTCTGTTACACAACTGAATGACTGCCCTGCAAATCTCTATAATTTTCAACTTAAATTGCAGGTGTCCTGTAAGTTAATGTGCGAGTAGCTGTGTACATGCTGGAAATATTGACCCTTGTGCATCAAGCTGGATATGATTGGATTTGATCTGTGAATAATTTGCAGGGGCATTTACACAAGAAATTTGTTATTTATAAAAAGCTCATAATTTGGGGAAATGTTCGATTCTTGTTCTTGTAGATTTATATATGAGAGGACTATATAATGTGAAATGTAAATTTATTGACTGTATTTACAACATTTTTGTTTATACATTCTGTGACACCACATGGCTTGACCTCCTACATATTCATTAGGGAAATTAAATGGTACACTGTGCTTACTATTCAAACATGATTTACTTTCTACAACTCTAGGAACCATTCCAAACTCACACCAAACTGTCTATCAACCTATAGAATATAAGTGACACCTCAGAATTTGCTATGAATTGTTGGGACATTTCAAGAAGAGCCACTATGACTTTTCATCCCTCCAACAATTTATCCACTCCTGCTACATAACCCTGGTCATAGACGATGTAAACGGGAACCATTTTTACAGCTTTTCCATTCAGTCAACTAGTCAGTAGAACAGGCTTCTTGAACAGTCAAGAGCACAGCTCTGTTTTTTGTTATAACCATGTAACTGGCAAGAATCAGAATATTAATAATTAATCTTATACCTTATACAGATTTAATATCAGTTAGGACTCCCATGTCTCTAGGTTTTAGTGGCAACATATTTATTAGTAATGACTTGCTAATGGTGAGAGAAATCATAAATAGCACCTTTACAGCCTTGCAAGCAGTAATAACATTTTGTGCATGTGTGTGTTGCTTGGTATAGACATTTCTGATGTAAAGTGCATGGTCAAGTCTGCGTCACAGTGCTGGAAGACAGAACCCGGATTGGCTCAATTAATAACAAAAAGCCAGTGACTAAGTGCAATAAGCAGCTTATACACCCAGCCAAATGAGTCAGGGATTTCTCTATGACACTGAAACACCTCCGCATAACACCTTCCAAATGATTTTGGCTACAGAAGCATCGTTCAGAGATCTATACATAACAAACTGCTATTTAGACATAAACAAGCCGATCCCGCTGGACACACAGAGTTCTAGGAAATACTCTAAATGTGCTAAAAAAAGAACATAATACACACACACACACACACACAAATGCACACACCTCTTTGTTGTATAAACCATTATATGTGCTGCTGACTCAGTCCACCTGCAATTGGTCAGGCAAAGTGTGTCCATGGTGACAGCAATAGTGTCCTAACTTTTGCATAATTAAAAGAGACTCTGACTGTCATACTCAGTGGTCTAGTTGATGTTACAAGGAAGTGAGTGTAAGTCTAGAACAAGGTATCATCCCTGCAACTGGTGTCATGTGAAGGGCACTATGCTTTTTAATAAGAAACCATTTTCACGGACAAAATGAGCTTGGCCTGTGACACATCCGGTAATTGTTTAACACAGGTGTAACACAGCACACAGTGACAACTATGTATGTATATACTGTTCAAAAAGTCAGAAACTGATTGAAGCACAGTTACATTTACCTATTTTTGTGTTTATTGTTTATAAAATACATTCTACACATTCTATCTGTATACTGATAATCTGTATACTATGATCATATAATATCCTGTACATTATGTTGATATCTACAGTATTTGCAAATTCCTGCCTACAGTTAATAGCAACCTGTACATACGGTTCATCCATTGTAAATTTATAAGTATAGTTACTAGTAATCTGTATATTATGCTCACATAATATCTTTCTTTAATAGTTACCCATAGCTCCTCCCTGCACATATCCCTTTTTTAAACTTATACCTTTATCCTGCACTTTCTGCTAATTGCACTTCTGGTTAGACCTAAACTGCATTTCGTTGCCTTGTACTTGTACATGTGTAATGACAATAAAGTTGAATCTAATCTAATCTAATCTAATCTAATCAGCTACTGCATCTTGTTTACTGCACATTTTGGTTAACATATTCTTATATAGAAATAACGTACAGTTAGATTACAAAATACCACAATGAAATACTTTTCCTCGCATATTCCAGGTTGTTAGGAATTTACTGGAAAGCAAATGAGACAAAAACATCACCTACAGCCTGCATGCATGGAATTTGTGTGTTCGTTCCCACTTTTCGTGAGTTTCTCCAGTTCTCCAACTCTGGTTTCCCCCACAGTCAAAGACATGGTCTGTTGGCTGACTGTTGTTTCCAAATTACCCATAATGTATGATTGGGTGGGAATTTGTGTCTGCTTGTGCCCTGTGATGTGTTAGCACCCCATCTATGGTGTACCTCGGCTTGTGCCCTAAGCTCCCTGACGTACAGTATGGTCCAGAATATGAAAGATTCAATTTAATTTATTGAATTATTTTAAAATAGTTTTATTTAAATAGTGATTTTAACAACAATCATTATCGCAAAGCAGCTTTACAGGATCTAATAAATAAATAAATAAATAAATAAATAAATAAATGTGTGTGAGGAAATATGTATAAATCATAATTATCAGATTGTCCCTGATGAGTACAGTAAGTCGAGGGCAACGGTGGCAAGGAAAAACTCCTTGACATGACAATAAGAAGAAACCTTGAGAGGAACCAGATCCAGCAGGGAGCAAATCCTCATTTGGGTTACACCTGATAACTGGGATTCATATAATGAATAAATGAATGAATGAGATAATTCCTGAAACAGGTCAGACTAGGACATGTTATCAAATGTGAGCAGCTTGTGTCACTAAAAGAAACATTAGACATTCTGATGTCGGCGTGTATTGTTAGACCAGAGACTACAATTTCAGTCAAGAAATAGCGTTTTTTTTTTTGTTTGTTTTTTTTAGATAAAGCAGTGCATTTTGCATGTCCCATATGATATGATAACAAATTGATGTATTGAACAACACGTAAAAGAGCAAGATGATTCCTTACCCCCCCCTTTTCCAGTCAACTTTCTTCAGATTTTACAGTAAGTCTGAAATTTAAAACCTTGCACTTTTCAATCTAGTATATCTGAAGGCTGTATTAAAGAATGCCAGGAGTCTATTAGGTCCATGCTGCAATGTCACTGCTTGACCTTGCTGCCTACATTAAAAAAAAAAAAAAAAAAAGGTAAGATGTCCATTTCTTCAGCTCTTCAAAACAAGGCGCGTGGACATGTATAATTAATTGATGTTATATCATGACACGTTGCATGTGTCAGTAAGTCCTCTGAGCACGTGCAACAACATGACTGGAGGTGAATATTACTGTAGGGTTAAACATGTCACTACACTGGAGTGTTCTTAGACAGGGATTAGATGGGGGACAGATGGACAGGTATCAGGAGGCAGGTCACCCATTAATGTCCTGATCATATGTTACCCGGTGCAGAACAAACTCCTGATCACTCATGTGTATAAATCGATAGTATGGATTTATTAAATGTTTATTATGACCATGTTGTCTTTTTTTTGAAAGGTTATACCAAAGACGTCCCAAATGTCATTAAGACGCGTCTTTACTTCTACTGATTTGATCAGGATCCACGATGCAGTGCATGTAGAGCAACGACAAAGACTGGACCTGGTTCACAGAATAAAAGAATGTTTGCGGAAAAAAAAGAAAGAAACGGATAAATATGATTCATGTTAAACATGTCCAAAGAGCTGCCTACTAACCGTTAGCTGGAAGGTCCATCTCGTTGGCGCATGAACCCGATGCGGCCAGTTCCGGATGCTGTAATCAGGCACTCGGTCTGTTTCTCCGTCAGCAGATCGCAGTGTTTCTCTGATGATGGTGCATGGTTATTGTGCTACGAGTCAAATTATTTTTAGGCATAAATACTCTACCCAAAGTGAAAGCACAGGAAACTGCTGTAAACGGTTGAATTTGAACGCACCAGAGACAGATGCTCGAGCACGCTCCTCCTTGCAGTAAAGATGACTTCAGAGCCCGAGCAAAACTAAGAGCTGGACTGGACCCCCGCTTTTTTTTTCTCTTCCCATCCGTATTCCGACAAACCCCGCCTCCTGCACTGGGATTGGCTTGGATTTCAATTTAGAGCTACACCTACGGACACTCGTTTGGTACAGGCCAATCCTGGCGCATCTAGAATCGCGCTGACCAATCCACGCATAGAAGGCGGGGCTTAGAGGAACACAGGCAGGAGCGCACAGCTGGTTCTGCGCAAAAACCGGAACGGCTCACGGTTACATGCTAAATGATAACGCACGAGCAAAACAAAATGCTTACACCGATCAGCCATAACATTATGACCACCCAGCTAATACTGAGAAGGGTCCCCTTTTGCCACCATAACAGTTGATGCATTTTGTGTCCTGACACATTTCTTCACATCATCTTGCAATTAACCTTTTCATCAATTAGATCTGCACTAGCGCTTCTAGCGTATCGGACTACACGAGCCAGCTTTCACTCCACATGTGCATCATCGCTCTTTTAGCCACCCATGACTCTGTCTCTGGTCCACTGGATTCCTTTCCTTGGATTATTTTTGGTAGGTACTGACCACTGCCGACCAGGGACATCCCACAAGAGCTGACAACATATATAAAAACTAGGCTTTACACTGAAAAACTATTTTAAAAATTCTGCATAAAATATGTGAATCATGACTCCCTTCGAACATTTAAGATTATATATTTATTAAACCCCAGTAAATCCACACTCAGGACCATTCTCAGTTACAGACCTTCATCGGGTTTGCTCTGGATCACATTAGACAAGCACCATCATATTTACTATAATAATAATAATAATAATAATAATAATAATAATGAGGTGATTAACTACAGACTCTTCTACAAAAACACAGTATACTGATGGTCGTGAAAATATCAGGTTACGTTAGTTGAATGAAGACTCATCACAGCTAATTTAGGTGGTGTCAGTTGGCATATTAATGGCTCTACCTCATTACAGCTGCACAAACATCGCATCTATCTCACAGCACAGGACATCTTTAATCGCGCTCACTGTACAACAGCTGCCACCTGGTGGAGTGCAACAGGTCCTGCTGTGTGTTCACGATAAGACATACAGCCATGGCTCTAACTGTTCTCCCTTTGCACAAACCAGCGTTAATCTGAGCCGTGCTGTACGCCTAACATAGACTGAAGATTTATGAGGACACTTGTATCTTGTAAATCACTCAGTTTATATTGACTCATTCTATATAACTGATATGACTGGCCTTCCTCAGTGGCCAAAGTGTCAGACTACTGATTGGAAAGTTCCAGGTTCAAAGGATCCACTGTTGGTTCCTTGACCAAGGACCTAAAGTACTCAAATGTATGACAAACAAATGGATGTTGCTCTAGATAAAAGCATCTACCAAACGCTGTAAATGTAGATTATGGGCAGACTACACAACTTAAAAGATAAAAAAAAGAACAAATTAGAAACTTGTGCGTCTCAGTGATTTAGGTCAGGTTCCAGAGTTTGAGTCCCATTTTGGGACTGTGGGCATGATGCTTGCATGTTCTCTCTGTTTTTGGTAGGCTTCCTCCTAGTTAAAAGATCTGCAGATTAGGCTAATTTCACAAATTGTCCATAACATGTAGATGAGCGTGAGTGTATTTGTGAGTGTGTTAGTGTGCCCAGCGATGGATTGGCACCCTGTCTAGGGTGTACCCTGCCTCATGCCCGAAGTCTCCTGGGATAGGCTCCAGGCCTCCCACGATGAGTGAGTGATGAGAAATTAGTAACTCGGGTCATATAAATATAGGAAAAAATAAATAAATAAACTTGTATGCATAATTTTTACTCCTTTAATATGAACTTACTATACATAATTTTGTCTACTCTGTGCTTGCAATATGCACAACTTTGCAGCATCTTTGCACTGTTGGGGATAATCTTAATCAAAGCTATACAATTACTAATGCTTATTTACACCATTAGGGGAAAAAAAAAAAAAACAATGACAAAGCAATTCAGATGGATTTTTATTAGCAATAAGACCATTTACATGAAACAAAAAACCTGCACACAGTAAATAATTGTCTGGTGTCTGTGTGTGTTCCGTCAACTTAAACTTTGTGTTCAGAGTCTTCAGACGTTTACACCGGTTAGAGGCGTATTTCACAAATCATATACGTGAAAAAGAACACATGACTTGAAGGAGACATTGCGATCATCTTCATAGTAAAACATCACAAACAGCATCACAATATATTTACAGCAGTCACTGTCTGTAGCTATGAGGTCGTGTCATCGTAAAAATCCGTCCAGTCATGTCGAGGTCATGCGTCATGTCACTTAAACTCTGTAGGAACAAAGACAGCACAACCAGTTATACAAGAACACCTGCTGTGAGATCTGTCTCCTCTCTCTGCGCGCGCATGCGTGTGCGCGCATGCATTTGTGTTTGTCAGGCTTCAATCATCAAGCCGAATTGTGCCTAAAGGGTCTGCAAAGGTTTGGGGACGTCACTATGACAATAGTCCTTGTTTTTTTGTGTGTATGAAATGTGAAGAAAAATAGATTCCAGGGATGCGAAACAAAGCACAGAATAGAAGAAGAAAGGCGTAAACGTCATGAAGAAACTGGTAAATTGTAAGACTATGGAATCACCAGCATGATAAACCTTGTTGATGTTTTTTTTTTAAAGTACAACATGTAACCCAATTTCGTCTTATATTCAATAACTGAAGTGAACAAATAAGTGAAGATAAATATCATTAGCACAAAATTAAGATAGACTGCTTCTCTGACCTGCAAAATATTAAGAAGGTTTCTTTAAGCCTGGTCTTGAGTGGCATGAAGGAATCAGCGAGAGAGAATTACTTGATTACAAGCACAAACATTTTAAGACGAGGGACCAGAGTCGAAAATAAAAATTAGTTTGTCAAAAAAGTCAAGACAAATAAGCTAGACAATGATTAAAATTGTCTATTTTTTAAATTGTAAATGGCTAAGATGACACTAATAGTAACTCGATATTAATAAACACCTTGATGAGGACTCGCAGTTAGCCAAATAATGGGATGGGACTAAAGATAATGCCTTACCAGGAAGTGTGACCTACCTTAGCCAGTTTAGGAGCCAAATCAGTAAGTTCTCTGCCTCTTGTGAGACTCCTCTTTCGGTGGATCAGCGAGCATGACCTTCATTTTCACGCCGTTTACCACTTTGCCATGAAGTGTTGCCATGGCTTCATTCGCATGCTTTCGGTCAGCATACTTAATGTAGCCGACGTTCCGGCCTGGCACCAGGTAGACCTCCACTAAAGAGCCAAAACGACTGCAGCAAGAAGAAAAAAAATATATAAATAAATAAAACTATGTTCATTCGCATTTATTAAAAAAACGCAGAAGAAAAAGCTTTTTGAAAGCACCCATCAAGATGGAGAATTTTTAAAAACAGCCTTTCCCTGCACATAGCCATCTCACATGCTCCAAGCATGCAAAGGCTCAGTTTATCATGGTTGCTAAATTTCTTATCTGTCAATGTCTTGCAATTAAATTTTTACTGTCTTATTACACCATCGTGCAGAAGCTCCAGAACATGACACGCTCTACACTGCTCTTGAATCTATCGTTCCAACAGAACAAAGGATACTGTTTATGGAGATTCCTGATAAGATCCGACTGAGACAATTATATATAAATCTTAAGCTTAAGAGTTGACGAGATACCATCACAGTTGTATTACTCACATACGCATTTTCAAATTCTTGCATTTTTATATATTACTATAAATATATTCAAGCAATGCTGTTTCTGTGGATCTATTTTTTTTTAAATGAGGTGAAATTTTTCAATGTTTGCTTTTGTCTGTGCTGATGGGGCCAGAACATCTGCTGTATCTATCATCACCTAAAAAAACACAGCCTTTGGACTTACCAAAACACATCTTCCAGTATGTCTACTGGCAGTGGTGAGGGGTTAAAGATAACAAAAAGCCTCTCCTTGACCACACTGTCAGG
Source organism: Channallabes apus (assembly GCA_030522415.1). Lineage (NCBI taxonomy): Eukaryota > Metazoa > Chordata > Actinopteri > Siluriformes > Clariidae > Channallabes > Channallabes apus. The sequence goes on along the minus strand of CM060109.1, from coordinate 36,479,358 downwards.
AGAAGCCAGCTTCTTATGTGAGGGGAGAACCACGTCTGTCTGAACACGAGGCTTCTGGGGCATTGATGGTGCTGCGTAACCCTGCAGAAAAATTTCATTCAGCTAGTTAGAGGAGATGATAAAATAAGGCTATTGAAAAAAAAAAAAAAGTTATTTAACCCTAATCTGGAACTGCTAATATTGGTGAAAACTGGTTTATTTTTATTTTTCACAGGGAAAGTACTATTACTTGAAAACCACCAAGAGTCAAATCTCAAGCCTGTAGGTCCTGACTGGGCTTCTGAACTTTTCTTAATAGACCTTAGGTTTGATTACAGAGTTGTTGTAATTATATGCATATTCTGCTTAACCCATCATGTATAACATTCTTACGCTTTGGTATTTAAAGAGTGCTGCTTACTGCAGTGGTCTTCATTAGCTGTGCTCCAGCAGGGCCGTTCCACACCATAGACATCATCTGGGCTGCAACCAACTGCATGGCCATCTTCCCCACTGGGCTGTGAGAGAAGGAAATTCGCAATATTAAAGTGTGCATGTTTATCTAACATGAGACGTCCATATGAGGTATATTAAGATAAATAATAAAATCTCAGAGCTGGTTTCTACCTGCTCCTGTCCTCTCCGTCATCAATAAAAGTCACAGAAAGTCTGTTTCCGGGTGGATACTCAAAGCCATTCAGTTTATCTTTAGCATACACAGCTGAACCCAGATTACTGTAACGAATCATAGCCTGGCCTGTGGACAACAAATGTTATTAACAATTCATAGGAAAATGTTTCAAAATAATGTAGAGAGACAATGTAGAGAACTACTGCCAAATCCAGCAATTACTGCCAACTCCATGCTAACAAACAATTTACCATAGCCTCGCTCAGCTACCAGCCATATGCACTTGGAGCTCAATAGTCAGGACATCCAAGTCTTTAGAACCAGGTTTATGCGTACTAAATGCAGGACTGCCAATAACTGATGAGGCATATTAATTTAACATTTGTTTTTAATAAAGAAAAAAATGGCCTAGAATTTATTTGATTTGTGTCATTTCAGTATAACATTAAAATATAAAACCACATTGATATTGTTTACTCCACTTTCAAAGCATGCCAATAATTCTGGAGCTTACTATAAATAAATAAGACTTAAATAAAGAACTATATTATGAGAAGGGATCAACTATATCAGCAGGCAGCACTTTTACATTTCATAATGATTGCAATTACATTATACATTATACACACATGCACAAATATTTTATCTGAGAATGCAGCATCAACTTTACAGAGAAACAGAACGGTCTACCTGGCATTGAATAATTCATTCAAGTGTTACAGTCAGGAACGTCTAATACTACCTTTACTGAACCCATATTGGTCTCTCTGCATTTCACAGTACTCCATTCCTGGGATCAGATCAAACAGGCTATAAATCTGCTCCTGAGCAATGGGTGCACGCGATGACACCATCAGGCACCTAGTTATCAAGTCAGAGCTCCATCCTTCTCCAGCAGGGTAACTACCAGACTCTGCACCTGCAAGACAACATACACACACACACTTCAGTACTGAATTTATATGCAGCTGAGTTTTAAGCTTTGCTACGAGGTTTACTATGAAATATGAGGCTATGTTCACATGACAAGCCACATTGCTCAATAAATTTTTTTTTTTTGGAGTGATGTGACATGTGGGTGTCATCATGGCCCACATTCATAATTACAAGGGACTTTTATCTAACTTAAATATGTCTGTCCTCTGAAATGGCATGCATGCATGCGCACATCGATATGTCTCTGCTTATGTGACCATCATGGGTTTGTGTGACCATTCATTGATTTTAAACATTGAATTTGATATGATGTAAGCAAAAATATGCTTGGGGTTTTGCTCTGGAGGGTGGCAAGCAGTTAGTCGACTGTATTTGCTGCAGTTCAGATGAAAGACGAAAGCTGCCCGACTTTAGCTGTTGGAGCAGCTATTGCTAGAATTGCTAAAAAGAAATCCCCACACAGTGGGCGATGACTGACGTCAATGAACTCCTCAAACATGCGCAGAGGTAAAAAGTCACATGAATTAAAAAAAAAAATGTAATGAATAAAATAGGAATCAAGTCACTTCAGGCTGGTAGTGTAAAGGTTGCCTAAATAGCAGCACTCTCAGATGTGCTGATCGGTGTTTTACAGAAGTTTTAGAGGACAGACATCACGATACGACACCAGTGAAGAAATTTTTTTTATATCCATAAAATAAATGTTTTTTCATTTTTTAAAAGAATGTAATTTCTATGGCATCACTAATATCGTATTTGTTTTAGATCATTCTAAAGAACGCAACCTGTCTTGTGTTTTAAGTAATGTCTGCGAGAAGAGGAAATAAATTTAAACCACACCATAACAAAAGATTAAAATTAAAAAGAAGGACACATTAGTCTTACCTATGCTTTAAACTTTAAATATGTACCTCCTGACAACGAATAGCTACAAAACTCTAAAGTTTACCACATACCAAACGAGTAAGCACTTAAGCCCGGCTCATTTCCTGCGTGATCTGATCTTTGGTTGCCGAAATATTCATTGTCCGATGCTGTGTTTTTCGTCCTCGGTTCAGCAAGAATGGCTCTAAACGCTGATCAGACAGAAAGACATGGTAAAATAGATGCAAATATCTTATACATGCTCTTGTTTCACCACAGTAAGGTGTTCAAACTAACCTGCAAAGAAGGAGCAGAATCATGCCACTTACTTTTGTCACAGTTCTCTATAGCCTTGGCAGCCTGAGAGGGTTTGTGATATCTAACGTATCCCAAACCCTTACTCTCCCCTGTAGATTTATTTTTTATGACAATGGCATATTCTATATCTCCGTAGATCTGCCAATAAGAAAATAATGAGAGGATAAAGGAAAGAAGGAAAATGAAAAAAAAAAAAAAGTTGTCTCAATATACTGGAACAATTACTACTGAATCTTTAATTATCAAATGTTAGCTAGATTTAGCTAGTTATCCCAGGAGACTTGGGGCATGAGGCAGAGTACACCTTGCATGAGGTGCCGTTCCATCGCAAGGCGCACATACACTTAAATGCTCATTCACACACTAGGGCAATTTTGGAAATGCTAACTAACCTAATCGGCATGTCTTTGGACTGTGGGAGGAAACCGGAGAAAATCCATCACGCACAGTGAGAACATGCAAACTCCATGCAAACAAACCCAAAGTGTGAATTGAACCCAAAACTTTGCTGTTTTAATAATATGTAATGTAAAACTACTGTTCTCATAAAAACAAAAAATAAACTTTTGGTCAACAGATACATTGTGAATTGCATTTGTTTAACCAGTAAAAGCAATCTTTATGCAACATAAATGCAAAAATCATCTTGCACACTGTGCTGGAAATGTAATATAAATTCTAATTAAAACAAGGGGGTTTAGTGGTTATCACTGTTGCCTTGCGCCTCTAGGGTTTAGGTTTGATTCTCGCCTTGGGTCTGTGTGCATGGAGTTTGCGTGTTCTCCTTGTGCTTTGTGTGTTTCCTCCAAGTGCTCCAGTTTCCTCCCGCAGTCCAAAAACATGCAGATTAACAGGTTAACTGGTGTTCCCAAATTGTCTGAACTGTGTGAATGAGTGTGCGTAGCCTGAGCTGGAGCCTAACCTCGTGCCCTAAGTCTCCTGGAAAAGCGGTACAGATTATAAGAGTGAGAGTAATAAACATCATCATGATTGTACACTAGTGCTGTACTTTGAAAGTCTCTTTCAGGTCATCTTCAGTAAATGTTTTGGGAATCATGACGAAGATTCGGGTCAGTTCCTCATCCTCTACGTCTCTGTGACTGCCAGAAGACCTGGACTGAGCGATGAACACCTGTGCAAGAAAAGAGGCCAGAGATGTTGATGAGAACAAGTGTGTGTGTGTTAGTGTATGTAGTGTGTGTGGGGGAGTTGCAACTATTGGTGCATCTTTCAAATGCACCAGTAGTTCCAAGTAATACACATGCAATTACAATCTTCACGGGTCTGCACTGTAGAATATGGAAAATAAAAGGCACAGACATGAAGGAAATGAGAATAATGAACAGACACCTTGATGGGTTTGGTTCCTTCAGCCAGGCATTTGCCGTGCATCTCCTCCATAGCGGTACACGCCTGCGAGGATCTGGCAAATTTCACAAAAGACACTCCTTTTGACTCTTTCGTCTGCTTGTCTTTTACCACCCAAATGTCTTGGACTTCACCGAAGGGGGAAAATCGCTCCCGAATAATGTCCTCGGTGATGGATTTACTAGTGACCAGAAACAGGCGACTGTTCGGGGGATCATCGAGATAAGACGACGGCCTGTTGTAGTCCTCCATTTCCCTGGTTCACGGTGTAGCCGCGATGCTATAGCTAGCTAACACTAAACACAAAATGTCTGGAAAGTTTATGCGGCAAAATGTAAATAATACACCTAAAACAGCAGGCAGATACCTTATTTTTTTAATCAAATAATGTTACGCCGGATTTACGCGTGAAATGCAAAACGACAAGAAGAAGCTCGATGTGCCGTCTGCAGCGTCTCCGAACACGGTTTCTGTCGCCAAATCTCACTTTTCAAAATAAAAGTCTTTCTGCTTAACGCCGCAATACTAGGCCTACATTGAAACAGTTGTGCTTTTAAATTAATAAAATAAAATAAAATAAAATAAGCTTACAAGCAACTCACATCATACAGACGTAGAACTGTAATTACTAGTAATGGCATCACTGACGTATACTGCAGAACATCTCGATCACCTGTAGAAACTGTACGTAGTAGCATAGCCTGTGTACGGCTTGTACTGTAAAATGGTTTTAAGTGCTTTTTTTTTTTTTTAAGTATATAAGTCTTTATATGCGATTGTTCACTTATTAGGAACATCAAGTAGTCCACAACTTATTCTGAGTACTAAAAGAGTTACTAGTCATTTTAGGAACAGGAACACCTGTACTACAGTAATCATGAGGCAGCAGCACAGTGCAAGAGCTCATGCAGATATAGTTCAAAGGAGCTTCAACTAATATTTACATCAAACATCAAAAAGAAGAAAAGGTGTAATCTGACTTTGTTTTATCATGTGCAACGCTAAAAATCATTTTTGTGATTATTGATTAGTCTGTTTTTCTTTTATTTCTTCTTTTTTTTTTTTTTAGTTTAGTTTATGGAGATAATATTACTAGCCTAGGCTTCTTTCATCTTATTTCAAATATTGCCTAGAATAATAAATATATTGTCACTACAGTGCAAAAAACAATAATCATGCTTTTGTCACCTCTAGGTTGGACTACTGTAATGCCTTACTGTATGGATGGTTTACTAGGTTCATAAACAAACTCCAGTTAGTTCAGACTCCAGCAGCCACAGTCCTCACTAGAACCAGAACATATGAGCACATCGCCACATTTTAATGGGAATGGCTCCCAGTGAAATTTTGCATTGATGTAAGAAATATTACTGTTGGTACAACCTATAAAGCTTTGAAGGGTCTCGCGCTACGGTACCTGATTAAACTGTTTTTTTTTAGAATCACCACAGTTGCAAAGCTCCACATCCATGGAAAAGCTTACCAATTAATGGTTGGACGTCAGACACACTCTCAGTGTTTAAGATTATATTCACCTTTTGTGAATAGATTTACTGATCTTAGATAAAGGTGCAGATCTTGGGGTACTCATGGACATAGGGTTTTATGGTGAATTGGTAGTTTAGACTGAATTTCCACAAAAATTAATTTTCTACCACCATCAATTGGACTTCATATTAACTTGAACGCCTTTCCCATCAAAATAAACTTTCAGTCTAACAGTTTACAGATATAGCACAGATAGCACGATTTATGTTTATAAAAGCAATCTTTATGCAACATAAATACAAAAATCATCTTGCACACTGTGCTGGAAATGTAATAAAATTTCTAATTAAAACAAGGGGGTTTAGTGGTTATCACTGTTGCCTTGCGCCTCTAGGGTTTAGGTTTGATTCTCGCCTTGGGTCTGTGTGCATGGAGTTTGCGTGTTCTCCTTGTGCTTTGTGTGTTTCCTCCAAGTGCTCCAGTTTCCTCCCGCAGTCCAAAAACATGCAGATTAACAGGTTAACTGGTGTTCCCAAATTGTCTGAACTGTGTGAATGAGTGTGCGTAGCCTGAGCTGGAGCCTAACCTCGTGCCCTAAGTCTCCTGGACTAGCACAGATAGCACGATTTATGTTCATACTATTTGATATCACCCAAATGAGAATGGGTTGCCTGTTGAGTCTGATTCTTCTCAAGGTTTCTTCTTATTGTCATCTCAGAGGGTTTTCCCTTGCACCGACATGGCTTGCTCATTACCCATTAACAGTTTTTAGAACTGCTTATCACTGATGACATATCTGATTTGTAGATATCAGCTGAAAGAGCAATGTTGTTTCTCTTTCAGCTGCTCCTGACTTGGGGTCACCGTAGGAGACCATCTGGTCTGCAAATACAATCTTGGCACAGGTTTTACGCCAGATGCCATTCCTGACGCAACCCTCTCATTTGATCCGGGCTTGGGACCAGCACTGCATCCAGTGGTTGGGGTTTGGGCACTGGCTGGGAATCGAACCCAGGCCTTCCACATGGCAGATAAAATACCTACCACTTGAGCCACCAGTGCCCTCTGCAGACTAATGAATATATTTTCCTTAATCTTAGCATCAGTTTTCTTGGAAGCACTATATTAAATAATGAAAACCTTCACATTTCTTGTTCACTGCTTTCATTAAATTTTACAAACAATATTTTTTTTATGCAATGCGACTCTTTTATATGATGGTTCCATATACATATTTAACAACAGTACTTGGTATATCTAAATTGCAGAGGAATTGCATTCCATTCAGCAGAACCGCTACATTTAAAGCTCCACATATATTCCAATTGTACTTTGTGTGCTGAATGTTCTTCAACAACAATTCCATGTTTTTTATGTTTCTTTCATTTGTGTGCAGCAAAGCAACAATTGCTGAAAGGTGAACCTTGCCTTTCTTTAACAAAAACAGACTTGAGATAAAATGTGTAAGCTCTTCAGTCAAGCATCATATGGAAGGCACCAAAACTGGGAATTTCGAAATTGAACATTGTCAATCACCAGAACTGAAACTGAACTGAGCATGCAATTCACCTAATAAAGGGGAGACTGAAGGAAGACATCCCCTGTACAAATAAAAAATAGAGAAACAAGCAAACATTTAAACAAATTTGTAGTCATCTGTACAGACTGGAAAGGCATTAAAACTAACAAATTAAGAACGGTTAAAAGTTTGGTGGGTCACCAAAGAACGATCAACAACAATTTACTTTAAACTTTACACAATTTACTAATTATTCTACTTATTTGTTTATTTAGAAATTGATTGGTCTGTCAGAAAAAAGTTCCACATTGTATCTTTTAACCACATCTATATGTAAATGTTGCTTGGTGGGTTTCCTCCGGGTACTCCGGTTTCCTCCCACAGTCCAAAGATATGCAGGTTAGGCTAATTGGCGTTCCCAAATTGCCCGTAGTGTGTGATTGGGTGTGTGAGTGTGTGTATGTGTGTGTGCCCTGCGATGGATTGGCACCCTGTCCAGGGTGTACCCCGCCCTAGTCTCCTGGGATAGGCTCCAGGTCCCCCGCGACCCTGAACACAGGATTAAGCGGTATAGAAAATGAATGAATGAATGAATACATGTAAATGTGGACAAACAGCTAAAATTATGCTCTGACCACAGCTTAAAACAAAAAAAGTAGCCTTGCCATAAGAGATTTGCTGAAATGTAGTCTTTGGGTCAATGCCACTTTTGGCTCCAAGCCTTCTGGAAAATGTCTTTATCAGCTTTGGACATCTGGATCATTATATTTGCCAATTCTTCCAGACAAAATTGCTCCAACTCTTTTAAATTGGATGTAGACAGATGGTGATCACCAATTTCCAAACCTTACCATAGATGCCTATGCTTCAAACTGACATGTGGTCGCATAGACATTCAGTCGTTATACTGTATATAATGTACATCCACCTATTTGTTCCACTGCATCCTACCACTAAACTGCAACATCTACCACAAACACCGGAGGCCGCAATTTCCCCCATTTGTTTAAAGTTAACAAATATTTTTGTTTAATAAAAGAGGCATATTATAATTTACAATAAGGCAGTGACCTACAAGTTCTTAGAAACTACCAATCTAATTTCCAAAAGCCTAATGTGCTATGTAATGGATTTTTTCTTTTTCTTATTCTTTTTTTTTTTTTTTTTTTACCTTAGTGGGATAGGATTTAGCAATCATGCATTGTATTAGAATAATTTAAAATATATTACAATAGATTTTAGTGTTATTGTGGAAAATAGCTGTACAGATAAAATGCAGTTAGTTGCCTCTCTGACGAGAGGTACATAATGCCATATTTGTTAATAAATAAAAATGCAAATATAAAGGTCAAAAAATGGGCTTCATATATACACAGATCAGCCATAACATTATGACCACCTCCCTACTGTTGTGTAGGCCCCCCCTTTTCCACCATGGCCTATGTATTCTGACACATTTCTGTGCTAACCAGCATTACCCATTTCCTTATTTGAGCTCTCACTTTTGGTAGATCCTGACCACTGCAGCCTGTGAACATCCACATGAGCTGCAGTTTTGGAGTTGCTCTGACCCAGTTGTCTAGCCATTACAATTTAGCCCCTTTCATGGTAGCTCCATTAATATCTCTTTACAATGTCGGCTGCAAGTGGATGGGATATATTAGGCAGCAAGTAAACCCTATTTTCTCAAGTTGCTATGTTGGAAACAGAATAAATGGGCAAGTGTAAGGATTTAAATTACTTTGACAAGGGCCAAACTGTGATGGCTAGAGGACAGTGTCAAAATTAAATCTCTTGTGGGATGTTCCTGGTCTGCAGTGGTCAGGATCTACCAAAAGTAATCCAAGGAAGAAAAAACAGTGAACTGGCGGTGGGGTCGTGGGTGGCCATGGCTCACTGATACACATGGGGAGTGAAGGCTGCATGGCCCGTGCAGTCCGATACAATAGAAGCTCTAGTGTAGATCAACATGATGAAATGGTTAATGCTTGTTGTGATAGAAATGTGTCAGAACACACCGTGCATCACTGTTTTGGTGGCATAAGTGCGAACCTACTCAATAATACATATAATGTTATGGCTGACCGGTGTATATAGGGTATGGATGCATGGCTCCAAATCCACAGTAAAATCGGAGGGATTTGAGAATACTGTGCTGTCTTTTCGTATCAGGCTGCATTCAAAAGAAACCCTCCAAATGTGATGTTCCGAGCCTGCAGTTGGGCCTAAAACTGTAAAGGGACGTATCATTGTGATTAACATTGCTGAGAGCATTTCTGACATGATGAAATACGCGGTGGTGACGTGGGTTGGATATAAAGGAGCGCATCACCTGACGTCACTGGCGGATCTACGCCACGCTGCTCTGCTCCCTGCTCTGCTCCTCCACTGCGCTGTTGCTGATGCGGCGCACCAATTCACAATGAGGCGGAAGCTCAAGTTATTTGAGAGAATGTTCTCTCCGGTGCGTCCACTCGCATACTACAGCATCGAGCAGGAACCTCGGCGTGTCCCACACAGTGTGGAGGAGATGTTGGGGAAGCGAGAAGTGAAAGCGGACTTCGGAACAGGTCAGAATCAACTGGACCAAGACGGATGCTGAAGTTGCATGGATTTAGATTAATGGGCTTCCAGCAGAAACCGCACTCGAAGTCTTTTGCGTAGCCTGTTTCTGCATTCCTTATAATATCGAGTACTTCCTAAAAAAAATCTTTATTATATTGATAAACATGGCAGTGTCTAACATGGTGTTTTCTGATGTCGAAACTTTCCTGGATAACCACCCCGAATTGTTTGAGGACTATCTGAACAGAAAAGGGAAATACAGTATGGTAGAGAAATGGCTCAAAACACACCAAGCAAATAAAAATGCCGCCACGGAAGCGGAGAAATCCCATGTGTGTAAGGACAGCTGGGCGAGTAAGGGAGACGGGCTGCAGCGGCGAGCATCACAGAAGGAGCTGCGCAAAACTTTCGCCCGCTCCAAAGCCATCAATGCGAACCGGACGTACGACGAGCACGTGCACTCCCGGGCTCAGGAGCCGCTGAGCAGCATGCGGAGGCGCGCGTTACTGAGGAAAGCCAGCTCGTTACCCCCGACTACAGCACACATCCTCTCCGCGCTGCTCGAGTCGCGCGTCAACATCCCGCAGTACCCGTCCACCGCCGTGGACTTCAAATATTACCTCAAAGAGCACAACGAACGCGAGTTCTTCCTGGAGCTGGTTAAAGACATCTCCAATGACCTGGATTTAACCAGCCTGAGCTACAAGATTTTGGTGTTTGTGTGCATCATGGTCGATGCCGACCGCTGCTCGCTCTTCCTGGTGGAGGGCACTGCGAATAAAAAGACTCTGGTGTCCAAATTTTTTGACGTTCACGCCGGGACCACTGTCCTGCCATCCCTCAGTAACTCAGATGAAGTCCAGGTTCCGTGGGGGAAAGGAATTATAGGTTATGTTGCTGAGCATGGAGAGACTGTTAATATCTCCGACGCGTATCAGGTGTGAAAAAGTGACAGATGATTATTATAATTTTTTTTTTGCAAAATTATCCCATTAGTTTGATATGAATGGTTATATTTTCACTCATGTATTATAAGCAGAAGCTGATCATTAATTAACTACCTTCATGAGATCTGTAAAATAATGAGCAGGCTGAGGTTATCGATTGCTGAATTGATTAGCTTACCGAAAAATGCACTCTCTCCATTTCTCACTTTTATGATTTTCCCTGCACTTCGACTACAGTTAATTAGTCTGTCAGTCTTCACTGACGTTTACTAACAAGGGACTTTTTCAAATAAAATACATCGTATCAGAGTTGAGAATAAAACAAGACAAAACAACTATTTTCTATGCAACAGGCAACAGATGGCCGTCAACACCAGCAGAAGTTAGGAAAGCCTTTACATGTAGGGGGTGCAGATATTTAAGACAACTTTCCATTTCATTACAAAGCATTGTTTTTTGACAAAATATCATATCAAAGTCATCCGTGCCTGCAGTTATCATCAGTCAGACAGACAATGACACCTATTGCATAAAGGTCCTGAAAAGCGACCTGCTGTTCGATGAGTATTCTATTTACATCCAATAATCATTAACAAGAGAAACATTTTGATAGATTTTGTCGATTTAATTTTTTCAATTAATAGAATCTCTGTTGGTGGAAAATCTCAAAAGATTTGAGTTCACAAAATGTAAAGCATTACAATAATGCGAAATAGCTGAATTAAGTTTTACATAAAGAAAATATGCTTATAACCTGCTGTAAAGAAGCATAGTTTTGTCAAAACTGAAAAAAAAAATTCTATATAACATCTTGGGATGTTATGAAATAAATTATAAATATCTGTAAAATATGTAACAAACTTTATGATTAATTTTTCTTTATGTAGACAGTATAGGCATTTTGTAAAATGCAAAATAGTCTATTATTTATTGATATACTGTATTATATTTGTCATGATAATTAATCTTAGAATAAAAATAGTCGAAGAATATGTAATTTTTCCTTCCTTAATATATTTAGGATCAACTTCATATTTGATAAATAGATCAAATGATACATGGAAATATAGATAGCTAGAGTTTTTTATTAATCCCAAATGGAAATTATAATTATTATAATTTAAGTATGGTAGTTTTGTCAAATCGTTTCATAAGGGAGTGGTAACATAAATTGCAATTGTTTTAATTATTTGGCCATGAAAACAAACAGACGAACAAAAAAAACTAACAATCCATGTTAAATTGTCTCACTGACATGTCCTAATACATGTCAAAGTGCTATTTCATTTAACGTGTGGTGTTTGATGGATTCATAGTCATTACTGAATTTTTTTTAATAATGTAATGAATAAATAAGATTAAATGTAATGTTTTGTCCCTCCATAGGACCATCGTTTCAGTGATGAGATTGATAAGCTGACAGGATATAAGACCAAGTCACTGCTATGCATGCCCATCAGAAACAGTGATGGAGAGATCATAGGAGTGGCACAGGCCATCAACAAGAGTCCTAGTGGTGCACTATTCACTGAGGATGATGAGAAGGTAACATATTTTCAACTTTACTGTAATACTGCTGTGGAGAAGCAGCAGTAACCCACTAATATGATTACTTTTCCAAGTTTATTTAGCTATTATTTAGGATTCATGTAAATCTTTTCTGTTTGAGCTAACACATAAAACTTGCTAAAACACATACTCAAGTTATAAAGCAAGGGCACCTCCTCTAAGGGATGCTATAGTTTATTATTATTATTATTATTATTATTATTATTATTATTATTATTATTATTATTATTATTATTTTCTTATTATATATATATATATATATATATATATATATATATATATATACAGTAGGTCAGCCCTCATTTGTATTTTAATAAAATAAAATAAATAGGGCTTCAAGTCAAACCAGACTTTTGATTGTGCAGAATTACAGAATACAGTTACAAGAGTAATAAACTGCATTAAATTCTTTATATCTTGCCCTGCTACACTTATTCATCGTTTCACTAGTGCTTTGATACCAGTACGCCAGAGCCATTATCAGAATGCCTGCTTCAAGTCTGAAACGATGGCCTTCCAGGTACCTTAATGACCCAAACATGTGGAAATGGCTTGAAGAGTGATCAGAACAGTATGGGGGATGTGGCAATAACTCCCAGTCAAGTTCCTGTATTGTGCAAGTGGTGTTGGTAAATGGTTGTGTGTAATTTCCCACAGACTGTAGCTTCTCTTTCATAAATTGGCCACAAAAAAATCTGTCGATTTTCAGGTCAGGTGTTCTGATCTCACAGGGGAACTAGTGGGGTCAGAAATCTAGACTGAATAACAGGACATAACAAATGTAATCAGACATACTGTAGCAAACACAGCAGCATTCTACACATACACAAGCATCTTACGTCTCTTCTAAAGAAAGCGATCATGCATTTCTGGAGTATTGCATCTATTTTATTTTTATCATTATCTATCTACTTAATTTTCTATTATACTGTGATGTGCTTACTTTATTGCTCCAAATGCAGCAGAATAAAAAATAAGCATACATAGTGATTTTTAACAAAAATGCTTAGTTAAAGACAGCCTTGTGTGTTTAAGGAGGATTGTTTGCCAAAATAAGGCAATGTCTGAAAATAGTGTTTATTGAACTTTGCAGTCACACTGATCATGTTTAGAATGTTAAAACATTATTATTTTTAATTTCTTTGTTGTAATAATTAAAGCTTTTTGTTGAGGTTGGAGGAGTAGTATAGTTGAAAGTTTTTTTTTTTTGCTGAAATTTGCAATGCTTTTGGATTGAATTCTGGCTCACTTCTGATATGGTCAGGTGTTTGGATAAAAGTATCTGCCACGTAATTAACTATAAATGAACTAATTATACAGTCTTCAATGTAGATTTAGTTCTTAATGTGTTTTGTTATAGCAAAATACAGTATATATTTCAAGCCAGAGGTTTCTTATATCCACATTTGGAATCCATGAGCGGTTTCCTATTTCATATTACTAAATTTACATTTACATTTAGGCATTTGGCAGACGCGCTTATCCAGAGCGACTTACAAAAAGTGCTTTGAAGTTTCCGTCATTAGATAGATACTTACACTGGGTTACTAGGTTACTAACTAAGTGCCATCAGTCAAACACAGTTGGAAAGGGAATTTTTTTAAATGGGGATGGGGGTGGGGGGGCTAGTCCGCATATAACATATAACTAAATGTTATCCTGTTACAGCAATTATGATACCCAATGAAAATATCAATTCAAATAGCTTCAAACAGATTTACTCATGTTGCTCCTCCCCATGTGTATCACCACCCCAAGCGCCAGGATGTAGTGAGAGGTCCCTGTAACTTCCATAGTCTCTCCCTTCAATCCAAACTGCTTTACAAAGACTTTCTAGGAAATTTGATCTGGAATGTTGAATTAGCTAGCTGCGCAGCTGGATCAAATATCTGCCCTTACAGCAGACAAGCAAATGTCACTCACTGCTAGATGTTGCAATCATCTAATTTCTTGTTGGGTTTGGGGCATTGGGTTTGAAGCGAACCCTGTCCTTCTTCATGGCAGGCAAGAACCGCTGGGCCAAATTCATAGGTAATATAATATGGAAGAATATTGTTAATATAGCCAATTTATAATATATTTAGAATTTAATCTTGAAGTTAGTATAGCCAGCATATCTTGAATTCATTTTCTTTCAGAGCTGAGGAAGTCAGATTTTTTTTTTTTACATTTCTTTTGCTTCTGTTCCTTGAGCATTTATTTTGGCAATATCTATCAGGTAGACAGGTACTGTAAGTCAAGGTAAAACAAAACACTAAAAAAGAGCAATGATGCTTTCCAACTGATTCTGTTTCAACTGGTTTCTACAAACTCTTCTTTAACATTTGCTAAGGCATTCAGATGGACTTGTTGTTTGTCAGTGGAACTGTCTACTTTACATTTCCACATTCGTGTAGCGCTGGAGCATGTATGGTTTTGCAAGTCGACTTCCAAGGACAAACACTTCAATTAAAAGTTTTAATCTACTGGAGTCATTATAATATTGTTCTTGAGTATGCAGTCATCTCTGATGCACATAGGATACCGGCATTATTTTCATGACTGGCTCTTATTTACCCCTACCATGAAGCAAACTTTACGGTGCTTTATCTCAAGCTGAACACACACACAGAGCTTCCTAGCACTGAAACAGACCATAAAATGAATCAGCGTGAAGCTAGATTAACTGAAAATGCTGTCACTCCAATGTGTCAGCGTGCAGCTGCAGTGCACAGTTAGATGCACCCTTGTCTTAGAGAGGAAAGCACAAACTCTAGCTCACAGGCGACACGAAACCTTCATCATGAAAGGTGTCAGCTTGAGAATATTTCCCTATTGAGAGGCAACAGCCGTCTTCATCATGCTGAAACTTAGGGTCTCTGTGTCCTCTTACCTGTTCTGAGACATGATCATGTGTTGATCAATGTTGTCCTGTCACATACTACAAATTCAAATAAAAAAATTTACATTCAAATTTTATTTGTCATATACACAGTCATATGATATGAAGTGAAATGGTAATACGATCGTTAGTGACTTTATAAAAGTAATTATAAAAATGAAAAATAAGAGTTTTCAATAAGAATATACAGTAAAATATGAAAAAATAAAACTTCTTTAACAAATTAGAAATATAGAAAAATATAGAGTACTCTGCCTCATGCTCTGAGTCTCCTGGGATAGGCTCCAGGTCCCCGGGACCCTAAATACAGGATAAAGCGGTATAGAAGATGAATGAATGATGAAGAAAAATATAGAAATATGTTTAGCTGTAAAAAAAAAAATTACATTGACATTATGTACAAATAATAAAATTAAATAAAAATAGAATTAAAGTTATATGTAGAAACCATGTTCAGACATGAGTAAGACAATGTGCAGAATATGCAGAATAATGTGCAAAGTCACAGTTCCATGGTGTTTAAAATGTGGAAACTCTCCATGATTCATAGTATTTGGATTGAACTGTGGCTTTTTTATTCTAAGACCAACTGTTCATCTGTAGTAGAAAAAAAATTAAATCAGTTTTCATGTGGTATGCAGTTTTGTCATCGTCGAAACTTCGAATTTTTTGGTTAAGGTCTGGATTCTGTGTGAGAGACTGACTGACAGCCCCTAGTAAGTGCAGTAAAACTTTCACTAGAAGAATTGGAATTTTGTGTAGCAAATACAGAAGTGGAGCAAGACAACCAGTGAAATGTTGTTACTGTATGCTACTGAGGATCGACCAAAACAAAGCTTTTAAATTGTAGAGAAGTAAATTAAGAATGTTTAATGCCATTTAAATCACGTCACTTAGGCTAAACTGCAAATACTAATCAACTTCAGTTTAGATTTTGTCATTCATAAAAAGATTGACATATTACTTGCAGTTAAAAAAAGTAAAAGGTAAAGATTCCAAACTCAAGCTTCAAGGAGACTTAAGCATGCTAGCAATCATTTGCATTGTGTCAGAAAAAAAGTACTCTAGCGTGACCCACTTAAAGGAAAACTGAAATCCCCACAATTGAAACAATTTAATAGCATTAAGATTTAGAGTGTGTGTTTACTGGTGCTTGATGATTTGAGCTCTGTGCTTGTATGACTCCAGAGAAGAAGGCCAGGGCTTCAGAGACATTATCGCATATATATTAAAGTTTGTAGAAAGGCAGGTTGTTCATGCGGTATATAATTATCTGAGAGTTAACAACTAATTGCTTTCCATATGATTTATTTTTTAAATGATAGATTGTCAGAAACATTGCGCTCCACCCGCTACCCTTTTATTAAAATGAGGGAAAACAGTCTTTCAATAACTCTGACCCTCACAGATGCAAGTCTTTGTAAACACAGGAGGGATATTTATACTGTGGAGATTTTTATCAGCTTTTAATTTAACTGGTGTTGAATCCCCTAAGACTGCTGTATTTAGACAAGTGCTATGTTTGTACACATATTAACAGGAGTGTGAAGGGGAAAGTGAGAGGATCTCTGTGTTCCACAGGGCACAGACACACGATACAGCCATGACCGAACGTTTTGAGATTGACACAAAAATTAATTTGCTGCATCAGTGTTTTTAGATCTTTTTCTCAGAGCAGTGTTTCCGTTAGTGTGTTGTCATTGTTGTGTGTGTGTGAAAGTCATCCTGCACAGTAGCTCCCTCCCGCCTCTCCCTTATTTAAGAGGATTGAGGGGGCTGTGTAAGATGAGAGGAGGTAAGAAGGAGATTGGGAGTGTGTCGTTCCCCAAGCCACTTAGCTATCACTTTTGCCATCATGCTGGAAAAGGCATTGTCCGTCAAAAAATGCTTTTGGATGGTTGAGAGAAGTTGCTTTCAAAGGATGTTTTTGTACCATTCTTTATTTTTGGCTGTGTTCTTAGGGCAGAATTGTGAGTGAGCCTTGGCTGAGAAGCAACCCAGCACATGAGTGGTCTCAGGACGCTTTACTGTTGGCATGACTCAAGACTGATGGTAGCACTCACCCTCTGACAAATCTCTTATTCATGTAGGCTTTTCTACAGATGTTGCCCAACATTTTGCCTTCTTCCATCCTTAACCAAATGCCCCCATTGAACCCAGTACTCCCTCTTGATCTCCTCGCTGCCACTTTGTTTTCCCATAACATCATCATCAGCTGCTGGTTGATCAACTGCAATATTACTTGCTTGTCTTTTATCCTCCACTGGCTCAATCCCATTTCTTTCACCACATTTACCTTTTGCATCACAATTACTGGGAATTCCAAAGAAATTTTGGACATTCAGCCGTTGTGACATTTTGTAATGGTATGTAGGATACATCCTACCAATCAATGGCTGAAGCCAGGTGGAAAAAGGTCATACACATTAGATCAAAGACAATAGATAATTAATATACACACTCACGACCATATACTTCAGGTTATGTTAGACCTGCCAGTGTATAGTGGCTTAACTTATGCTCTCTTTGTCTTTCTTTAAATGGCCCCAATTGTATTTCAAAAAGTATAATATTTGTGTTCCTCATGGACCTGACTGGTTTCCAGATATAAACAGTGGACATATGTACAGTACACCTACTATAACACAATCAGTCACATATATCAATGACCACAACCAATGCTATGGAGTACCGCATTGCCAACAGCAGATACATCAAGCTAATAATAGATGACATTACTAATATCATGGTTGGGAAAATGCTGATCACATACCTGACACTTCAGCAGAAAGGGGAGCCTGGAACCATGTTCATTGGCAATTATCTAATACCCTCTGGCACTGCAGAATGCATCACAGCAAAAATAAAAGATGTGCTATTGGGCAATGGTGTATATGGCCAGGGTTGTTGAGATGGAAAGTGATGGAATGAGTGTGCACAACATCACTGTAGTCATTCACGGTTGTACACACAGAACCATGCTGCCCACATTATGGGTGTGAAATAAGTGCATATTTTACCACTATTAATTATGTATACACCAGCTACAAGAATTCCCTCCTACAAACACAATTACTAAATGAACTCCAAAAAGAAATAGAGCACATAGAACACTCTGCTGCTGAGCATAAAACCAAACAATAACCTGTTGGTGGAAGAGCAGTTAAGCACCAACAGGGTTGCTCTGTTGTTGGAGAAGGGGAATTGAGATTGATTGCATTGTAGCTAAGGGCAGTAGGAAGCACCTCCAAGCATATATATTGCAAGCCTTAAGTCACTTGGTCATTGACATAGTAGCTGTGGTGAACTATGTGAACCGCACACTCCAAAAAGTAGACATTAACATATCTTTCATCCAACCTGTCATGAACATGACGGTAACTATGGGCATCATGCTAATGCAAAGTATGTGGTGGAGATAAATGTACTGTACAGTATCTATCACAGCATCCGTGAACTCAACATCATACTCAAGGCATCTCACTATCACAGGTAATTTAAGTGCTGTGGACTAGAAGCCATGGAGCACATCTGTGACCACTATGGGTTACAGAGAGGTGCAGTTGCCTGACTTGTGCAGTTGTGTAGGTGAAGCAAGTGTTTGCACGGAATAGAAATCCAACATTCAGAGGCTTGCTGACTTCTGGTCACTTTCTTGGGAGAAGTATTCTGTGGATTCAAAACATTTAGGCTGAAATAGCCTTGGTTATTCCAGTCTTCAGTTTTAGTGCAGAGCATGGGTTCAGCCTTCAGAGCAAAATATAAATGACCATGAGAAGTCATCTGCCTGAAGCAAAGACAAAAACAACCTAATGACGGCAACCTCTGCAGCAATCTCCCTTGATGCATTTGATTATGCAGAACAAGCACCCAGTTTTAAGTTCATGTAGACCAGGAGAAAGCTCAGACTAGGCTACAGCTGTTCAAATTAGTTCAATTCAGTTAATTTCTTGTAAAAAAGAAAAATCTGATTTTAAATTTAATAGTAATATAAAAATAATTGGAAAAAAAGTCATTCATCTGTGCTTTGTGTAGTCATTGCATAGTAAACATCCCTTCATCCTTCCTCTCCATGTGCTTATAAATGCATAATCCATAAGCTTGTTCTGCATAATAATTATTAAAATTTAATGAATGAATGGAAATGGTATTCAATATGTCTTATTATCATAAAAATACTAAAATGAATAAAATAAATAATAATAGATCACAATTGTTATAAATATATATAATTGTTCTGAATCTAAATAAATATGTATTTATTTATCTATCTTTTAATGTTGATCACTGCACTAAAACCTCACAATAGGCAAACATAATCTACTAAAATGCAAAAGTTAGTTTAAGTAAGGATAATAATGATTATATTATTCATAAATATTTGTAGAAAAATCAGACTGAAAAATCTGACTCATTTTTGTTCATTTCTGCACTAAAATACTCGTGCAACTTTATAATAAATAATATCAATGTCTTATATCATATAGTATTTTAAATGACGATAGTAGGGACGCTATATCTGATATTTCTTAGTAGTTCAATACTTGCAAGAAAAAACTTGAGTAATTTACGGACGAAGCTGACCTGCACTTGAAGCTTTGAATAGATTGAAAATTTTGTCACATCTCGCTGCTTCTTCTTGAAGTGCTTTGTTTTCTGTGCCCTTTCCCTTTCTGCTCCACCTGGCCTCTTTCTCTCCATTCAAGCATGTCTGTTTAAATGCTTTGCCGCACTGGGGAGGCGCGGTGTAAAGAGGCATAAAGTAACAATGATAGATAAGACTAACAGAATCAGATTAATGAACAATATTCATTAAATAGTGTTATTCATATTTAATTAACTAATTGAATGCCAATTTCAACACTTTAGTACATTGGGTGGGCAATAATATAAAATATGTTATGTAGTTACTACAAAAAAGCAGGCCACAGGGAATCCTCCTGGTTCTTCCGATGGCCAGTCCGGGCCTGTGTAGAACTTTTAAAAATGGTCAAAGTTTTACAGGAATAAAATTCTGGATATAAATGTAAACATTTTATAAATGTCATTCATAAATCTATAGTGTTATCAGTTATCAATGTAGTGTAAATATTGTTTTATCAACTTTAGGTACCATAGATGTGGTCTGATGGTATTTGAATATATATTAATTGTTATAAATGTTAAAATTTTTGCCATTCTAACTTTCAAAAACAACATTGTCCCGTCATTGTTCCGATGGTGGATCTCACTGAAATGCTGTTACACCTATATTACAACTGCAATCCAGGGTTCCCGCTGGGTAATGAGCAATCAAGATGCTAGCAAGGGAAAAACCCCAACTTGAGAACCACCTTCAGCAGTATTTACAATTATTACACTATGCTTGACTTAGTGGTAATTGCACGACCATGAAATGATGTTTTCTCATAGCCCAGTTAGGAAGGTGGGATAAGCAGGGGCGGACTGGCCATCGGGAGCACCGGGACATTTCCCGGTGGCCTGACGGTCGTTCTGGCCTGCCGGCTGCCGCTGTGCAGACGATCAGCCTGGCATGTGATAGGCTGGTGTGCAACAACGAATTAATTGACGGATCTCTCAATCTACGAATCAGGCAATGGAAAGGGAAGATTAGACGATCAGGAGGGAAAATTAAACTCCCACATGAACCAACGTCAGCGACGCACTGCCTAATATCTGGCTATATCCAGAGACAGGGTATATCTGACTAAATCGTTCAAAAAGTGGAGCGTAAACGCAAAGGAGGAGCAGAGAGAGAGCGTATAAAAAGGGAAAAAGCCCCGGCCGCAGACGCTGCTGCAAAATCCCAGCCATGTTCGCCAGTAAGGGAGCAGGTCGGTCAAGATTACATTTACATTATATTTATAATAATTTGGCAGACGAACACTTTCATCCAAATCACTTAGATAATCACAATAGTTAAAATTAAACCAACAAACGAGCAACAATATGTAAGTGCTGCTGTGCTGTGTCAAGTCTCGTTTCGTCTACATGTAGCATATTTTTAATATAATAAATAAAAATGAATAAAAAGTAGACAGAATAGTGTTAGTGGGTCAAATTGTTTTAAATAATAAATAAATCAAGTAGATGGTATGGAAAATAATACAGTATTAGTTATTTAGATTTTTCATTTCTAGTCTACAATATGCAGCCTACAATGTTTGTTTATTTATTGATTTAGAAAAGGTGAGGAAGGAAGCAGCAGTAGCACTAGTGCTGCAAATGCTCCTGCTGTTGAGCTACAGTAGAGGTGGTGGACAGTCCAGCGTTAGAGTCAGAGCAGGAACCTTCAGGTAAAGTTTAAGATAAGCAAAACTAAACATGCAGGCAGCAGCCTATACTTTTTAAACAACATGTGCTTTTTATGATTTATAAGATCAGTAGTAGGACTGTGATTTTGGGGACATACAACTGATGGCTGCACAATTATAAATACAGATTATTGAACACGCTTATTTCATATTGCAGAGCAACTAGATGTGCAGAGTGAGAGAGAGAAGGATTCAGGGAAAGATGAAGGAGACAGTGAAAGCCGGTGCACTAGTAGTGCTAATTACTTCCTGTTTACTCTTACTGGTCTGTTCCACATAATGCCATAATTGAGTAAACATTGTTATCTGTTACTTACGCTGTCAGAGGTTTTGTTAAGTTTATTTGTTTGTGTTTCTGATACATTTGGTATACTAGAGTTGAGCACTGAAAATACATAAAATGTAAAATTTCAACATGTGAATGTGTCTCTTATTATCTCTTTTAAAAAGCCAATTTTCTATTTGTCATTGGTTTGGTAGTATAAATGGTGTATTCCTAGTGAGTTGTTAAGGGTTATTTTTTTTATTCATTTATATTGCATCTGGTAGTCTACTGTACCTGTTACAATAATAGGGTTCGACTACAAGTTTATCAGTCCAGTAGACTACATGAATAGGGTGGTGGTGCCTGCAGCAGCAGAGGTGGCCTGGGAGTGGAGTCAAATTCCCGGCCTGAATTATTGTCCCAGTCCGCCACTGGGGATAAGAGTGCAGGATCAGCCTGGATACAGCATCCTGGAGCAGACAGGGTTAAGGCCCTTGCTCAAGGGCTCAACAGAGGCAACTTGGCAGTGCTAGGGCTTGAACTCGACACCTTTCAAATCAGTAACCCAGAGCCTAAATTATTGCGCCACCGCTGCCCCAAAGGCTATACTATTAATAATTGCTTGCTCACAGTAAAAATTCCACAGTGATTGCATTGTGTATTTGTGTACTTGTGTAACAAAGCAATTATAAATGTGAGTGTGATTCAAAAATATGATATATTCCCAAAATGTTGAGAGATCCTATACTATGCGAAAGAATATTACATGACAAACTATTTGCTAAATACTAATTTAATCCTCTCACTCATTGTCTGTATTGTTTGATCTGGCGTGCACTCTGGCTAGAGAGGGTGCCAATCCATCGCAGGGCACACACACGCACACACTATGGGCAAATTGGGAATGTCATTTATTCTAATCTGCATGTCTTTGGACTGTTGCGGAAACTGGAGTACTATCTGATAGACACAAAAGCAGTGCTATATATATATATATATATATATATATATATATATATAGCATTACCAACACTGGTTATTGATTAATACAAACATTTGAGTAAATATAACACATATCGAAGAAGATAAAACAAGCAACAATAACCGTATTATTATAATAATGTTTATTTATATATTTATTTATTCTGTTTTTTTATTTTTATGAATTATTCAACCCTGATGATTCATAACTCTCTCTTACAGAACACTGTCTTGCACTGTTTTGGCCAATACTAGCTATTGAATGCATTAAATCAAATAGACATTTAAGGTAGTGGTAAGCAGAATCAGAGGACCTGTACTGGTGTTGCTGTAATAAGACCTGTGAGGTAATTAGATGTTAATTGTACTGTAGGCACTTTGAATGGACAACGACTGTATTTCTAGCTCAAAGATGCTTAGCCAGTCAGATTCATCTTATTAAGTAACATGGAGAAAGAAAGGGGAAAACAGGCAGAGGTGGAGGGTAACTACAACATTAAAATCTACTATACTCTTGACTTTACATGTGATGTTTCTAGTTACTGTATTTAACCAAATACATATATAATTCATTTAATCGGACATTTGCAAAATAGACATTGATCATACAAATCAGGTTACTATTCTGTTAACCCGTCCCCATTCACACCCACACACACACACCCACACACACACACACACACACACACACACACACACACACACACACACACACACACACACACACACACACACACACACACACACACACACACAGACACACACACACACACACACACTGGTTAATCAATATATATCCCATCATTTTCACATTGCCTCTAATTGCCTAATAGAAATGCTGCAAGGGGCAGATAATTCCCAGGAATAGCCAGAGTGAGGAGATAATCATAAATGAAGATTTAAAAAAAGAGATTTGGTTTGTGAATCAAAATTGTGAAGTTCATACAGTATGAGGAAGGAAAGTGAGCTATGGGTAGTAGAGAGTAAGTGATAAAGATGACTGTGATTGAGAGTTGATTTAAACATGAGCAGGAAGATCAGGGTCTAAGGCCCTTTCTGAACTTCCCACCAGGAATATATAAGTAATATATGCTCCAATGTCACAAGGAAACAACACAACTTAGGTAAGTTGTTTGGAGATAACTTTCTCACTCATCATGAACATGAATGTCAAGGTAATTATTTTTTTTCCTTTTTCTGGGGCATGCTTTTTGTATAACATACATTTTTAATAGAAGAAAACCCTGGTAATTTGGTCAACAAGTTTGATTTTGTTTTGGAGTTTTCTGAAGTCAAGATACAGGGACAGAAATATACAGCATACAGTATTTGGTTGAAGGTCCCTTATCAAGTTTACCTTATATTTTTGACAAGATATTTTTGGTGGGCATCAACCAAATAATAGTTACGGACAGAATTCTGTTTGAATATTTGACCACGGTTCTTTGCAGAGTTGAGGCTTTTCAATTAAATTTGTTTGTTTTCTGGCATGAACCTGACCTTTATCCATGGTTCACAAATTTTCAATAGGGTTGAGCGTCTAAGAGCTTAAAGTTAGTCTGCTTTATCCATTCCAGAACCAGCTTCAATGCATGTTTGTTAAACAAAGGGAATCTTTCTTGCATGGCAGTCTTTCATTCCAGAGCAATATAAAACTTGTTTGAAACTTGTTTGACAGAGACACTGGTGTTACAGCAGCTTCCAGTTCATGGCGGTTTGTGTCATGGTGATTCCTAGTTTGTTACTCATTAATCAATTTAATCAATTAATTACAGATAAACAAGTAATTGATTGAAATAGCAACAACGGAGAATGCCAGTTTGTAATAATATTTCTTCACCGCTCAGGTAATTATTTTTCAGGGGTACTCAAATGTAAATTTGAAAGGTCCACTTACCAAATTTCTATTCAGTCCAAGGTCAAGAAAAATTATTTCAATTTCAAATAGAGAACTACAAAAAAAGTCAAACCCAAAATTTTCGAACACTACCCAAAAATGACATGGTAGTCCTTTTAGTGTTAAAGGTGACATCATCTTTGTGCCACCAGTTGTTTGAACCTGGGCATAAAAGGTGTGAGGACCAGGTGGAGGCACTGATGTAAATGGTCATTGGTGAGGGAGCTGCAATATGTGTTTTTCACCATGCTCATAGTTGAAACGGCAGATTCATAGCAGTACGTTGAGGAAAACATTGTGGGAATTTGAAGGGCCATGTTCTGCACGACAGGAACACCTGCTGCAGTAACCATCTTTGTCTAGAATGTGAGAAGGTGACCACTTTTGATTTCTAGATTAAGCACATTGGTTTTCTGCTTCCCACAGGGAGCACAAATATTTTTCTGTCCACTCACTCTTAAATTCGCTGTTTTCAAAATCAACGTATATCAATGGCC
The DNA here is from genome assembly GCA_030522415.1 of Channallabes apus. Taxonomy (NCBI): domain Eukaryota; kingdom Metazoa; phylum Chordata; class Actinopteri; order Siluriformes; family Clariidae; genus Channallabes; species Channallabes apus. The sequence goes on along the minus strand of CM060109.1, from coordinate 36,454,339 downwards.
AGCTTTGAGCACACCATTAGGATATTAAGGACATATTATAATAAACAGAATGAGTAGCTCACCTCTTATATCTTCCACGAGTCGTTCGTTCTTTTGAATCTACTGCACCGCATAGCGTCTATGGGAGTCACGTGACAAAGGACGGAACAACTCGGGACTTGACGATTCGTTGAGAACCGTTCAATACATAGCCTACGGAGGTTTTGCGATGATTTGCGCATGCGCGCCCAGTAGAAAATTAACGAATCACTCTCTGAGACGACTCGTTCTTCTGAGTCACGTTAAAGATTCGTTCAAAAAGAATGAATCGTTCATGAACGACCCATCACTAGAAGACTCAAAGATATATCGCGCGGAAACACAGTTGCGCACTTCACTGAGAACTCATATGGATTATGATTAAATTAGCATGTTTGTTTTGGCGTCGGTCCAGATTTAACCGTATTTGGGTCCGGATGCGGACCGGAGTCCGTCTATTGAGTACCCCGGCACTATAAGAACAGTGACATGCAGTTCAAGCACTTTATGGTATTGGACATTATATTTTAAGCAGCCTGGTTTTTGAATGAGCACAGAGATTTACACAGCAGCATTTTTTCGACAGAATTATTCATTCATTCATTCATTCATTCATTTTCTATACCGCTTAATCCTGTGTTCAGGGTCGTGGGGGACCTGGAGCCTATCCCAGGAGACTTCGGGCACTAGGCGGGGTACACCCTGGACAGGGTGCCAATCCATCGCAGGGCACACACATACACACACTCACACCCAATCACATACTACGGGCAATTTAGGAACGCCAATTAGCCTAACCTGCATATCTTTGGACTGTAGGAGGAAACCTGAGTACCCGGAGGAAACCCACCAAGCACGGGGAGAACATGCAAACTCCATGCACACAGAGACGGGTATCGAGCTTGGCCGGGGAATCGAACCCGGACCCTGGAGGTGCAAGGCGACAGTGCTAAGCACATTTGTTGGGATTATGCTGCTAGAAAAGAATGTGCAGAATTTCCAACCCCATCCCTGACCATCCTAAGCAATTTCCTGATGGTCACAGGTTTTCTTCTAGACCTCTGCATAGTGGCCACACCTTCCAATACCTTGTACTGACATGTAATAGTTTGAACTGATATTAATTTTCCAATATTTTTTACAAATGGCTCCATGAGAGGTCCGTGACTTTCTCAGATCTGCACTGTTCATTGGACTTTCCCATTGTACTGTGTGCAGGTCAATCCAAAGAGTGCTGTCAAACAAACCTTTTTCATGTTGGGACTGATAGGTTACCAGCTCAGATACTTTGGGTTTTGTAAAGATGAGGTCAAACTTTTGACCAAAACTCTACAACTTTAGGGTAAATGGGCAATTGTATAGGAGTCTGTGCGGTTCAACAAGGGGGATTTAAACACGGACACCAGGTTCCAACGAAAACTGTGCTATTTTATTTACAAAGTGAAAATAAGCAACATATTCTCACTGTAGCTGGCATACACACACACACACACACTCAGTCCTACTGAGCTGCCTGGATCATTAATGCCTGCCTGGAAAGTCAGATCCGAGCTTTCAGGGTCGCGGTCAGGCAAGGTGCGCTGATAGGCCGAGTTGAGCGGAGGAGAAGGAGCGGCTTGGTCGAGGAGGTGGCGGGGCGCCATCACAAGCTTGTCACTTGCTTTTTCCGTGGCTAAGCCTTTCCAGAGTTCTCAGTCTGTGAACATACAGTAAGAGAAGGCTGTGAGAATGTATAACCTACTCACTGGACTGGGCTTGCACGTCCCTTTTATGGGCCATAGATAACAGCGAGACGGTAGTTAAAAGGTGCGCTGGATCCAGTCAAGGACATGTACACCATTTGCAGCCCTCATCATGAAGGATCAAGTCAAAAACTACCTGCTCTGGCTGTGATTGCCAAATGTTTTAATCCATTTGGCACACATTTGTCACTATAGAAATTAGCAGCATTTTGCTGAACATTTCTGGTTTATGGCCAGTACTCTGTGACCTTTTCCAATTTCATGCAACATTGGAAGAAGTTGCAGTGTGCAAGGAAAGGGTTATGGAATGAAATGAGATGAGCTGTGGATGAGTGAATCCTTTCACAGTAAGCTGTCTCGATTCCCAGTAAGAACCACAATTGCCATTGTTCTGATTTGGCATTAGTGAAGAGGTCCATCTGTGCCCTGCCACGCATCTTCTACATCTGGAGCACCATTTATGGGTGTAAACATCACTCTCCTGAGCATGATTGCTGTCCAGTGGCACCAAATTTCTCCCAAGCCAGTGAGAAAAGCAACAGTGCTAGCTATCTCTCTAACAGAGCAACCCTTCAAGCCAGACCAATATTATTAGAAAAGCCCTACATTGCTAGTAAGAGGATGTTCCCCACTCATTGAGATAAGGACATATCTCTGTTTATTTTGATTTTATGGTCCAGCCACGTCAGCTTGTAATTCTACTACTCCTACAGCTACTGTCAACACTATCAGTATCCTCAACAGAAGTGTTCACTGCATTAATCAACTCAAATCAGGGTCTGAATCTGCAGGCTGAGCATGGTACAGTATGTTGTAGTCTGAAATCATCTTGCATTCAGCACAATGGATGTTTAAATCAAACAATGCTTCTTGAATCATTTGTTTAGAGGGGAAATGTGGTAATTTGCTTTTTATTTCTTTATTACTATTGTTTTCTCCCAAAATGTAAGCACACCAATGACTATACACTTAGACAAAATGACAGACACCAAAAACTTACATTTTATATTTGCTTTGGCCAGGTTATGTCAGAAGGTTTGGCTGGTAATAAAAAAAATCCTGAGATGGCACATCTTTTTAGTTATTGAGTGCTCCATAGCAAACGGAAATCTCACATTTTAAATGCAGATAGATGTATGACTTTACAATATGACACATAGCTTATGTTGATATCATGAATATTTTTATAAGAAGAAGGTTTTTACAGAACGACCAAACTGCAGATTCCTGCAAGTACATCATAGAGGTCCTGGACAAACAGGTTACAACGGTTAGTGCTGAGGCATAGAGCATGTTGTTGGTGTTTCTTTTAGCTTCCCAAAGACTCAGATACTAGCTGTGTGAGCGTGAGTTTTACAGCATAACGGTAATTATATGGCCAAACTGAGAACAGTGTGTGCTAAAGTGGAGTTATCTATGCTAATACATGCTAGCAATACGTGCACACAGGCCTGTTAGTTGGTTGGGCAGTAGGGAATATGGAAAACTCAACATGTGAAAGGGTACAGGAAGTAACTAGCTCAAATGTGAGAATGAGGTGTGAATGAAGAAAAAGAAAAACTCCATCCTTAGTGTTGTGTTACCTAGTCAACATAGCAGAGTTATTTGTGAGTAATACATCATTGGTGCAGTAAAGTCTGATAGTATGCAGGAATAAATTCTGTAGTAAATTCTGAGCTACAGTGATATTAAGGCAGAATGGAAGCAAATTGTCTCCACTCTGGTATGTCTGCTATTGGGATCTGGTTAACAATGAAAGCTTGGGGAGAAGCTGCACTGTACAATGAAAAAAACCCCACTGAACCATACTAGAAGCACATACAGTAAGCACAGGCATGCTCATCAGAAAGATGACAGAGCTAAAAATATAATTTAAAACCAACCCCAGTGGGAGAAGGAAAAGTGGTGTGTGTAGCTACTGAGCAGTAGTAGCGCTAATGTCTCAACATTTCTGTGAGAGAAGCTAACAGTGATGCTGAGGGACTCCAAATTGATGGTAGAAAAACGAATGTTTGTTAGGGCAGTAAAAAAAGATGTGAGACAATGGACTTCATTGCCAACTTCGGAGGAAAGATACCTGTTCTGACATTATCATTTTGCTGTTTTTTTTAGTAATGAGTTAAACCATGGTTCACTTGGATGTGGCTAGATATTCAGTGTTTGGTGAAGCAGAGTTTGCCTGTTTGTTATGCATGCTAATAAAATTAGGGTGTTCATGGCTGTCAAAACAAACCAAACTAATGTAAAAACTTTATATCGGGAGGGTGAAAGGTGAAAATTGCACTGGGAGTAAGATGGTGTTGACAATCTAATAAAATTGAAAGCACCCTTCTCGGAATACACAGAAGACCTGGGCCAGTTTATCACAGATAACTATAGGAACTAACAGCTGCTAATATTTAACAGAACTGGTATACAGTACTAACAGCCAGAGCTAACAGCTTAAGCCCACTGAATTATGCTTTTTCATTGGTCACAGCATACATTAGCATAGTGCACAAAGGTATAATGTATTTGTCCATACCAAAACCAATGCTTCATTTGTAAATCAGGAGGAGCACTGACAGGTTGCAGTTCTGGCAGGTTAGGGGTGAGAAAATAAATCACCAGGAAAAATCAGTGCCGAAAAATCTGTGTCATTCATGCAGTCGTTAAAAAAAAAATTATAAACATAAATGTTTCTTTAATGGAGGCAAATAATAAAGAAGTTTTTATGTCTTTAAAGTAGCAAGGGTTTATCAGCCTCACCTTTGGAGCAAGGATTTAATAAGGTCCGACAAGCTCTATAAAAGCATAACTGTCATGATTCGGGTGTTATTGGCAGATGTTGTCGCCTTGGGCGCAAAGAGCAGGCATACACGCAGAGGGGTATTACTATAGGGGTACTATGGCAAGACACAGACTTAATGACTACAGGCTCAAATACCTGTTACACAAAGGATAAACGCTATGGCGAAACACAGGCTTAAGGACATACTGTATACAGGCTCTAATACCTCTTACACCAGTGGTTCTCAAACATTTTCTGTCATTCCCCACTTAAGGGGGTGAGCGAATTTTCAAGCCCCACTTGTCAACAAAATAATGAAATCGGCCAAGTTTACTGTTTATTGAAATATCAATTTCTAAACCAATAAGATCAAACAACACCAAGTTAAAAACAGATAAAATACACATGCAATTGTTATTAAAGGCTTACGTTGTCACTTACCTTTGCATAATTGACCCCATGTTTATTAGCTGCTCAGCAATCGTTTGTAGTTTTTTTGCATTGGCCAATTCTGTATGCAACTTTGAATGAAGCCATTTGTGCTTTGCTGTTCACTGATTCAGATTTTACCATGCGATTCTCCTGCTGTCTGTATTCTGTCAGCTTTCTTTGAAAGAAGTCTAGTGGCTTATTAACGTGACTGGAGTGTGTTAATAGTTTGTTGGGTCTCATGCGGTCTGCTGCCAGCGGTATAAGACACAAAACACACACGGGTCTCTCTTCTGCCCCCACCATCCCCACCATGAATCCAAGCTCAAGATAGTCTTCATTAGGGGTGGGCGAGATAACCAAAATCTTCTATCACGGTAGAAGCAATTTTCTACCTCGATAACGATATACATCACAATATAGCAATTTGTATCTGAAAATGCATAAATAAAAATTAAAACACAAACTGTTTTACATAATGTAATTTTATTTAAACTGTGAATTGCTGAGGTTTGCCCCATTTTTTTACTTTGGCCATATTCGCTTGGATTTCAGATAGAAAAGGTTTGACGTGTTTCCACCACTTGTTAAAACAGTGCACTTGCGTACCTTGAAAATCACGTTCATCTCATTCGTATCACTTTTCTTATACCCAAACCAATTCCACAACACAGACGATGCACCTTTTTTCTTTACAATCTCCTCGTTGTTGGTTTCGTCACATGTAGCAAACTCACTGCTGCTGCACCGTCTTCTTCCATTGTCGAAGTGTATGTGAAGCCAAACACATCAAAAGTGGGACGAAACCGTGGCACCCGATTGAACCAAATATCCCAGTGGATCGTGCAGCGCTGCTCGAATCATAAACCTGTGCGACCCACTGTTTTTTTTTTAAAACAATTTATTTAAAATGTCAGGACAGTTTAATATTGTTTCCGCCTTGCCATGCCTGGATTGTACGTGCGCATCCCAACAGGGTAAAATGTACTTTGATGGTCGGCGCGGTCTATTTCTGTCAGAGTCGCGCAGCGTTGCCCAGTGGGTCGCACAGGTTTGTGATTTGAGCAGTGCTGCTCAAGTTGGTCCGACGTTAAACCATTATTGTTCCACTATGGTTCCACTTTTTCTCCCGGCCCACAACTGATGTTATTTTAAATTTACTTGTATTAATGATCCATTTATTTGTGTGTGATTGTTTAGTTTTGAGCGTACGCTCTTCATTATCAATAAAGAAAAGCATGAATTAGAATAGGTACTTTCCTATTATTTTTCACTAATTTCCTCCCGTTCATTGCACCCCACCTGTCATGTCTGTATTCCCCACTAGTGGGGTGCGCCCCACACTTTGAGAACCACTGTCTTACACTAAACATAAGCGAAACACAGGCTTAAGGACATATAAAAACAAACTAAGCTGGGAGCTGAAACGGGACAAAACAAGACTAGAAACACGGAGGGACTAAAGACAGGACCAGGGACACGGAGAGACGCCAGAGACACAGGGAGACGCCAGAGACCAGAGACCCAGGAAGACTAGGGAGACTAGGGAGGCCAGAGACACAGGGAGACTAGGGAGGCCAGAGACACAGGGAAACTAGGGAGACCAGAAACACAGGGAAACTAGGGAGACCAGAGACATAGGGAAACTAGGGAGACCAGAGACACAGGGAGACTAGGGAGACCAGAGACACAGGGAGACTAGGGAGACCAGAGACACTAGGGAGACCAGAGACACTAGCATGGCAGTTATCTAAACATGATAATTAGCTAAACATGAACCTATCCAAACATACACTTAGCTAAACTTACCAACTACTGTAGCTAAACACAAGGGGACTAACAGGAGGACACAACCAACAATACTTACATAAACATTAAACACACATCACACTTCACATGACTGAGTCAGCTCCACAAACATAGACACACACTGAACATTAGACATAGCCAACACTAGAGCCTTTTTATCTTAACATAACAAAACTTAAATCAAAATACAAATTGAACTGAACTAAACAAAACAAAATGCCCACATAGTGACAGTAATCTCCTAGGTCTTAGTGGCCACATACGTGGACAGCACATTTTAGCTCTTATGTCCACAATTGTATTCACTGCTGAATTGGTGGTGTTATGGACACGTATGGGGGTGCTTACACTGCCACCTGGTTGTTTCAGAAGTTTATGGAGTTACAAATATGTCCACTCAGTTGGACACCATGTGTTTGAACTCTACAACAACTTTACATTATAATAACAAATATAAGTTGATTTATGAAAAAGTTTCACTGCATATCAGGTTTATCAAAAACATCAAAGTTACAGTAATTAGGGCTCAAGCACTACAGGGTGTGCAGGACCCTCTTGTTTTCCTAAGGATTTTTTTCCCACCCTGTTGGGCTTTTTTGGGGTCTTAACATGCTCGAAAATTGGCAGACAGTTTTGAATCTGCTGCCATTACAATGGCTGAGATGCGCGCAGTTTGCTACATACTGTAGCTCATACACACTTGCATGTATGCACCCGAAACGTGGTACACATTTACGGTAGACCTCATTGAGCCGCACAACTTTCGTGCTGCATGTCTTGGGCTCAACTCAACAGGAAGTCAATTATTTTGGGTTGTTCGCAAAAACGCACCCAATGGACTTTGATATACTCTTCCTAGGGAATTTATACTTAAACCGGGCAGATGTGATCTAAAACATTGAGGATGCAGAATTGTAGAGGGATCTCAAACGAGTCAGCCGTAACATTATATTCAGTGACACGTTTAGTGACATCACATTCAGTGACATCACATTGAGTAACATCATACTGTGATGCTTTTTCCAGCATCTATTCTACACACGTACACATCACAAATATTAACACACACACACATATCTCACACAAACACTAACACACTCAACATATTTAGGGCCCAAACTGACATCAGCCCTATATAGTTTTGACGTGTGCAAGTTGTGTGGTGCACCTGGGCGGCGATGGCTTTTTGTACGTCTTAACCCAAAGAACACACAGATTGTGTAGTGCGCCCGGGTGGCAATGGCGTAGAGTTCTTGGGCATGTCATCATTGCTTGCAACTATATTAGTATGAATTGCAGTTAAAATATAGCCAGTGATGCATGGCGTCCAATATAGTGGACATGGGATTAATTGCAAATTTATCCATACACAAAATAAATGTTTGAAAATTTTAACAAGTATATTAATTCTTAGAGGTTACTTGATGCTAGCATATTTTATTTATCCGGAAGGGGTATCCTGCTATAGAAGGATTTACAAGAAATTCCTGACATGTTCTGCATTTCTGGGTTCTGGTGGCCATCTTGTATTTGGGTTAGAAAAAAATGCACTTACCATGACTGGCCAATAGGTGGCAGTGTATGGGATGATGCACAAGCATCCACTGTCGCAGCCTTTATTGTATTCAAGGCAGAAATAAAGAGTTTTTGATTCTATTACACAAAGGTGACTTTTTTGTGTTTTATGGAATTTCGGACCATGAATCCACATATGTGGACATAATTTTTCTTTAAAAGTACATCTTATCAAAAGATGATACTTATGCCTCTTTTCCACTGCATAGTACGGCACAGCACGGTTCAGTACAGCTCACTTCGGTTCGGCTCAGTTTGGCTTGGTTTGCGCTTCCACTGCAGTTTAGTAACACTTTAGAGTGGGCGGGATTATTCACGTGTCGTTTTAGTTGAGGCGCTGCTACTGCCGTGACATCATCGTAAACGTGCCACAAACAAACACACAACAATGGAGCATATCGAGCATATTGGTGTTCTTCATTCTCGGCATGTGGATGTTTTTAACAGCGAGACGAAGGAGTTTGTTTCAAAAGAGACAATTTTTGGTTAATACAAAAAGGTGCGTCCGATCCTTCTCTGGCTGTTCTAAATATAGCTGTTGTGTCTCGTGTCGCAAGTTCAGTGACACAGTAATGACGATTTTCTCCGGCCAATCAGTGACCAGCAGAGTTTACACGTCACGTTTTGGTAACGGTTCGGCGCGCTTGGAACCTCGGCTGAGGTGGTACTAAAAAAAGGACCAGGTACCATGTACTGTTCCCAGTGGAAAACCCCCCAAAAGTGAGTTGAACTGAACCGTGTCGTGCCGTACTATGCAGTGGAAAAGCACCATTAGGTTTTATTCTAATTAGGTTCCAATAAGCCCAAATAGCAAAGAGAAATAAAAAATGCATGTAAAAAAACAGTTTGGGCCTTAAGAGGTTTTAAACAATGCTCGACCCAGTTTCCCAGACTAAACAGCTATTTATAGATGAGCTAATGCGCTACCTCGGCTCAGGTGTGCACACGCATCACCTTTCCGAGGTGCCTTCTCGGAAACTGAGTCTGCAAACAAAAACTACAAAAAACAAAACAGACCTCTAGTGGTGGTCCCTTACAATAACATCTAATCTGCCATGAGTAAGAAAAGAACACCAATAAATTGACTGTATCTATGCATACTGTATATACAGAGTAAATGTTAAAAGAGCCTTTGAATCGATTTTGCAGATAATTTTTTAAATAACATTATTATTACAGTAGAACCTCGGATTACGAGTAACGCGGTTTACGAGTGTTCCGCAAGACGAGCAAAGATTTTTAATAAATTTTTACTTGTAAAGCGAGCATTGTCTTGGTTTACGAGCACAGAGTACTATGTATCACGTATACGCTTCTTGTTTTGACGCCGAGCGTCACGTGATCACAACTGAGCCAACGGTTTTTCTCTCTCTTGCGCTCCGGAATTGTGGGTAATCGTCTCCCCTGCTGGGTCTTAGTGCGCGTCTCTTACTGGTATAATCAACATCCATGTATGTGTGTACTGTATACTATAACACTGTGACCACTTGTGTGTGTAAACCATATTTTATTTTGTGTTCGGAAGCGCGTGTGTACAGCTCGTATACTGTTTCTTATAACACACGTGTGTGCACGCGAATACAGCAAAAGAAATTCTCAATAAAAAAAAATCCATTTTCTTCCTCAACTCATTGCGGTGTGTCTCTGTGTGTGTGCGCGAGCGTAATTTGACACTGTGTGTGTGTGTGTGTGTGTGTGTGTGTGTGTGTGAGAAGCCCCCTCCCCGACACACACGAGCACAGAAATTAAGGCAAGAAACACACACTCTGCTCTCCACAGAAACTCCTCTATTATTTTCAGAGGAAAAGGGGCTGGTTCATTTGTTTGTTTGTTTGTTTGATTCTGTTAGTTTGCGCTCACACGACTGTCATTAGCGATGTTCCTTGCTAATTTTCAGATAAAGCAGTGTAGCGCGAGAGAGACGTTGATTTATGACCGCTGTTTATGGAAGTGTTGTCCAGTGCGGGAGATACATTGTGGGTAATGCAGTCCGGTGTGTGTAAACGCGAATGCTAGATGTAAGCTAGGCTATAGAGCCTGAGTTTAGTTCTTCAGTAGATTTTTTTTGTTGGATTTAAGTGCAGGATCCACCCGAAAGTTTGTACTATAGCCCGACAATGCAGCAAATAAAAGAACGGGCATTGACCAGTTTGTCCATCTCATCATTACATGAGTATGAATTAACGGGCTGTTACGCTGTCGCGAGCAGCATTAAAAATAAAAGGGAGAAGCTTTAATAATTTAGTAGAGAACAACAGTCTTTTCGTTAAAGTGTTTGTGTTTAATTCAGATGAAAGGAGAAAGTTTTTCTGTGTAAGATGAGAAGGGGGAGACAGGAGGGGCTGAAAGCAAGAGTCTCCACTTACTCTAGCCTCACACACACACACACACACACAGCGCCTGCGTGCATAAACGGAAACACTTATCTGTCAGGATTAATTTTTTACTTTTTTGAAAGGTAAAGTGCAGGTTTATTTGTTTTATTTTTACCTTATATTTTGTATTAATTATTTTTATGTATTTTTTGGGGGCTGAACGAATAATTTAAGTTTCTATTATTTCTTATAGGAAAATTAAATTTGGTTTACGAGTGTTTTAGAATACGAGCCCGCTTCCGGAATGAATTATGCTCGTAATCCGAGTTCCACTGTACTATTAACATGACACTTTAAATGCCTGATCAACTCCTATCAGTTCACAGTAAGGTACTCACAGTAAGAAATTTTATTCTAGAAAACTCGTAGGACCAGTTTGAGTAGTGATCAAGGGACCAAACCATCACATGGCACGGGCACACACAAACACTTTAAACTAGATTGATTTTACAATTCTCTATATGTAAATTATTATTTAAAATGTTTAGCCTGCCTATAGATATCGTAAATTTTTGTGTTGTCGCTTTGTTTTTTATTCATTAAACCTTTGTTTTAATTATTTATTTACATTTACTGTTTTGTAGAAACTGAAATTACAATACTTTTGTTGAGCTTGAGGAAGCTTCTCTGCTTTCAAGTGGCATTAATGCTAAATGTCTATAATAAATACATAAATGAATAAGCCCCATGTGCCTGATTAACCCTGCTTCAGGAAGAGCTGCTGTTTAATTTCCTTGAAAGCATTCATGCTCTTCAGGAAAAATAAAACAAAGAAACAAAAAAATAACAGTTAATCAGCACAACTAAAAACTTTGAGGTTTCGACACTTGTGTGCACACAAATAAATAATAGCATGACCGATAAAATTTAATATTAAAATGTATTTACAGGTTTTTATAGTGACAAAAAGAAGTGGTGAAACCAATCAACTTGAACAAATTTAAGCCCTCAGCATCAGATGCTCAAGCAAGACTGTATGAAAAAATGTATTTAACAGTAGATGAAATAAGAAGTTGTCAGATAGTGAGCATAGGCCTCCAATGCATTCAGGCTTCCACTTAAAAGCTAATAAGGCATCAGGAATATAGAAGAAAATAGAGAAACATAGGCTTATTGCAACTGTGTAAGTACTTGTAGGGTCAGCAATCAAAAACACATTCATAAGAAACTAATGTATACTGAGCTAGTAGGTCAATTAATCAACAAACACTATCACCATCATGGGCACATATTGACACAATTGGTACTTTTCACTTGGCTAGACAACATGTGCAATATTTTTAAAGATAATATTATTCTTTTGATATGTGTGTGATATTATGATTATGAATAATAAACTGCGGTTTCAGCACACAGAACAGGATAATCCAGGTGATACAGCAAATCAGTGTCTCAGCCTGAAATGTAAAAGAATATGCATGTTTGTGGTGTTCAGTCCCACAGTGTCTTTCAGGTGGAGCTTAGTGACACCGCTGATGCATTACTTGGACGTGTTTTTTTTATGTGATTTTCAGTGTGCATTAGCATCACATTAATGCCTGTGCTGCTGGCCACTGAATTAATGATGAAAGTGTGTGTATATATGCATGTGTGTTTACGGATGATGTAGAGAAATGGAAACAGAGGGAGAAAAAAGAATGAGGAAGGATTAGAGCGATAGAAACAAGAAAATGTGCGTGATGAGTGCAAGGATGAGAAAGCCATAGAACAGAGCATAGCTATTGTTTCGACTGAGGCATCGCTTTGAAATGCCACATGAGCAATGTGTAGCGTAGGCTCAACGTGCTTTTGTGTCAGCAGTCATTGCAAACATTCAGCTGTGTCAGTATGTAGATAAGGAATCACTCAATTACTGTAGATACAACAACAATGAATGTCTTAGACATTTCTTATTAATAAACTAAGGTACTTTATAGTCTCATTCTTTTTTTTTTTTTTTCCAATTTTCTCCCCAATTTAGTCGTAGCCAATTCCTCCCCATTGCTAAGGGGCTCCCTCATTAAGGCTACCACTACCACTCAGTCGGGAGGGCGAAGACTATCACGTGTTTCCTCCGAACCGCGTGACGTCAGCCGACCGCATCTTTTCGAACTGCTTGCTCACGCTCCATTAGGGGCGGAGTAACACACTCGGAGGAAAGCGCTAGCCGCTCCTTCTGCGTGCGCGAGCTCACAGACGCCCCTGATTGGCTGTAGAGCCGTGATTAATGTGGCAGCGCAAGTACCTCTCATCCCTCCCCGCTGCGTGAGCTCGGCCAATCAGCTCTCTCTATGCCTCCGGCTGTGAGAGGAAAACAGCATCACACAGCAGGGTTCGAATCAGCGATCTCCGGATGGTAGGGCGAGCGCTTTACCACTGCGCCACTCGGAGGCTGCTATCTCGTCTCATTCTTAGCTGACATTTGCAGAAGATAAATTCCCCTCTGGATTTAAATTCAAATTCAAATTTTAGTTGTAACAGTCATACACAGTACGATATGCAGTGAAATGCTTTTACGATCATTAGTAATCTTAAAGTAAAAAAAAAATATATATATATATAGGATATAGAGAAACTTAGGTATAGAAAAACATAGCTATTGAAAATATATAAAAAAACATATATAGTATGTAAAATATAAAAACTTGGCTATACAATATAGTACATATTGAAATACAGAAAACTATATAAAAACCTTAGCTGTAAACTTTTGCTGTAAGCAAAATATACACATTATGTACATTGAAAAAAAAAATTGTATACTGAAAAAGGACTGGATTGTAGTAAAATTAAATAGGAATGTCCACAGTGTGCAAATATGCATGAATGTGTATGTGCGTATGTCAATAATGTCCATAATGTCCATAATGTGCAAAGTGCAAAAATAAAAAAATTAAATTAAATATAAATGTCCAGGGTGTGTGAGACGGTGCCTGTCCGAAATGTCCAGGGTGAGTGCAAATGTATAACTGATGTGCAGTGTTCGTAAATATACAAAATTAGAAGAAAAAAAATTATATTCAAAAATGGTTAGTCCTATGTGCAAAGTGCAATAACGGAAAGATGGTTAGTCTTATGTCCTATGTCCTAATGCAAAAAAAGGTTTCCTATGTGGTGTTCAGATTGAGAGACTGTATTGCCTACGGGAAGAAGCTTCTCCGCAGGGAGCGGAAGCACGTTCCTGACTGCAACAGAGAGAATTGTTGGGTTGGCTGAGGTCCTATATGATCTTCCTGGCATTGGTCTAGATTGGATTGTGGAGATGGTGGGATTGGCACTATGAACATAAAGAAAAAGCCATGGAGGTCCATCTATCTGGAAAACATAAAGAGTCTTTAAGTGCAGTTGCAAAATCCAGGAAACTCTATGAATAACCTGGCTCTCATGAGGACTGTCCCATGAAAGGAAGACCAAGACAAACCATTGCTGCAGAGAAGAGGTTCATTTAGTGTTACCAACCTTAGTAATCACAGATTAACATCACCTCAGATTAGAACCTACAGTACATGAATTCTTTACATAGAGAGACAGAGAGAGAAAGAGAGGCGCGCACGCACGCACGCACGCACACACACTTCTATATCAACTGTTCAAAAGTGACTACTATTTTGGAAGCCATCAGCATTGTTCTACAACATAGGTAATAATAAAAAACAAAGGCCACTGATCAACCTTATGAAGATATCGTTTGGCTGCTCTGAAATGCACTTTTGTGGATTGAGATGTTGGTCTTGGTGAAAGGGCTTGTGCACTTCACTGAATAAACTGATAAAGCAAAATGCTTAATTATCCTGGCTTAGTGCACATGTCACTCTTAAACCGTACATCTCCAATGGTGGAGTTAGTTAATGTTTAAGGTTGATTAATAAAATCTTACCGAAAATAATTCGAATTTAAACACTTGAAATAGCTGTGAGGTTGCCACATTCCCCTATCACAGACTGAAAGTATGCTTAAGGCACATTGGGTTTTTATGTATAAATAAAGAAGAACAAAAGTTTACTTAAAGGCTGCCCACCCGACCAAATACAAACAAATGGTAACATATATTTTCTGAGGTTGAAATTCAGCTGTCTTTCTACACCACTTGTAAGGACACTGGGCACTGCATTTCATTTGATTTATAGAATAAACCATTTGCTCTAACTAGACGATGGCACAGTTTACTTGGATCATGAAAAGAAAAGTACACTACAGTATATCACCTAAGGTTTGTGGACAGCTGACCCTGATCCCCATTGCAAGTTCACCCATTGCTGCTCTCACATCCTCCAATCTTCTCAAGGGCCCAACAGTGGTGACCCAATGGTGGCAGGTCTCAAACTCCTGATGCTTGGATCAGCAACACAGAGCTTTAAGTGTCTGAGCCACCACTGTACAAAATGTAAAAATGTTACTGTCTGTAAATAAAAAAAAATGTATCCATGACATTAAATCGATGTGTAGAATTGCAGACAATATTTAAATTGCTGGCCTAGTTAGTCTACCGTGGAAAATGCAATAAACAACACTAATTTACTACTGGGGCGGCACGGTGGTGTAGTGGTTAGCACTTGCACCTTCAGGGTCCGGGTTCGATTCCCAGCCAGGCTCGATTCCCGTCTCTGTGTGCATGGAGTTTGCATGTTCTCCCCGCGCTTGGTGGGTTTCCTCCGGGTACTCCGGTTTCCTCCCACAGTCCAAAGACATGTGGGTTAGGCTAATTGGCGTTCCCAAATTGACCATAGTGTGTGAATGAGTGAGTGTGTGTGTGTGCGCGCGCGTGCTCTGCGATGGATTGGCACGCTGTCCAGGGTGTACCCTGCCTTGTGCCCTGAGTCTCTTGGGATAGGCTCCAGGTCCCCGCGACCCCAAATACAGGATAAAGCGGTATAGAAAATGAATGAATGAATGAATAATTTACTACTGAAGGTTTTTGTTTGTTAAATCAGTGGTAGAAGTTTTTTGCTCCTCGTATATGCCCTGACTTGGCTTGCATGGTACCTGGGCAGGAATGGTAGTCAAATTCAGCCCAGGTGCATACAGTACTACGGTACTGTACAGTAACTATGGAGTGGTTTGCTTGGCTCTGACAAGTAAGTTTACAGATAAATTTCCATGCTGGGCTGTGCGGCATTGTCAAGTGCCTGGATGGCATGGGATGGCCATTCTGAGACAAAGTAAATACAATAAAATATAAAAACTGAAGCAAGTGTTATTAAAAAAGCAAACTCCATGGCATGGAAGGAGTTTGGAGAGGCCATGGGTAAAGACCTTTGAATGGTGTCATACAGTAGGTGTTATGGCAAACTCTTTTGCAGTTCCGGACTGGGAGATGAGACCATGCACAAATGCTGCAAGGGAAGGTCTGAGTATGAGTGCAGTGAGACTTTTATAATGTGAATGTGCAGTGATACATGCATAATGTTAAACCCAAAGCATTTAATGTGGATGCCGGACTCACGGTTGTGTCTCCCCTCCTGCTTATGGTTTTCTTAGACAGGATATTAGGGAAAAATGCAAGGCCTTAAAGGAAACGTCTTGTTATTTGATTTTTGATATGGTTTTGTATTTTTGCCTTTGAAATCAACCTCTGAGACACACATTCACTACCCTGCTTTAGTTTTGTTCCCAGCATGCCTAGCACTTGACCTTTTATCGCGATTTGTGTGGGCATCACTAAATGCCAATAAGCTGCGTCTGGAACACTCTTTGCACTTTACAGGCGATAAACATATTCATATAGCTATAAAGAACATCAGCATTTCCATAACTTTTGTAAAGCCAGTGGTACATTTTCATTCAGTTTAGTTCATGCAAACATTCAGACAAACCTTTACTAATACGTTGATGAATGAGGCGTACTCCACAGATTCATGATAGTGAATTCAGTTTTAGTATCTCAGAAAGCTCTGGGTCTTTTAAAAAAAAAAAAACAGCCCCAGAAATCAGGTTCTGTAGTGATGTTGCAGAGCGCAGAGTTTTCCTATTGCTCTTTCAAATCATAAGTTACCAGTTGGGTAGATGCTAGAACTGTCTGATATATCTTATTGGATCACACTGTGGTCTCTGTCAGTTGGGATGTGTTGATGGATAATATTTGGTCAGTGAGATGTGTTGAGAAATTACTGTATATCTCACAGTCTGGGGCACGTGTAGGTAGTTAGGGAGTAGGAGCTGGAATCTATTATTATCTATTACTTCTGTACAGTATTCCAGGCATAACTTCCACTGCAACCTGCATGATTAAGCTGATAAAGAGACTTTGTTACATACTGTATGTCACATATGTTGTATGTACAAAAAGATTGCACTGTATAATGTATGTATTCAGTACTGAGAATCCAGAGGTGTCCATTGGAATACTCTTGAACCTTTCAGCCGTGGAGTTTGCAAGTCCTCCTTGTGTTGGTGGGTTTCCTCCGGCTGTTCCGGTTTCCTCCGACAGTCCAAAGACATGCAAGTTAGTCTAACCGGCAATCCCAAATTCCCTGTACTGTGTGAAAAACAATCGAGCATCGAGCTGGCAACCCTATTCCTTAAGTAACTACCACAGAAACGATGGATATATCTGCAGGGTGGGAGTATCCATAGCTCATTGTGCTAGATGGCACGTGGATGATCATTATACCCAAAAGAAAGAAAGAAAAAAGTATATACTGTAATAATGAGTATAAACATTAATAAAGATATGACATACTTTGTTTCCTACAAATTAAAACTTCTTAATTTTATTGTGGTGTGACTAGGTTCCAGACTAAAATGCTTACATTTACTATCTGCCAGAGGAAAAACTCTGGTATTTAGTTTATCCAAGTTTTGAAATACTGGAACTAAAGCATCATAAAATCATTTAATGTAGTACATAATCCTATTTCATTTGTTGTCCACAGTGTTTAAAGTACAGCGATTTAAAATGTAATGGAAAAAATGATAGCAGTTTTAGACTGAAGTAAAATCTAGCTTGAATAATTTAAAATCGAAGTTCGTTCACTTTTTTGTGCCAATATATTTAAAACGATATTGCCTTTCTTTTCACAAATTATTGGCTTTTATCGATCTCAGTTTGGATGCCCCGAGTAAAAAAAAAGTATGCTAAGTATATTAAATCCTAGCATGCCAAAGCATACTTAAATGTACTTGCTCCAGACTAATGACTAGTATACTTGAAGTTTGCTATTTTGGAACAACTAATTTTGTACTAAGTGTATTTAAGTTGTAATTAAATTGTAGAAAAGCACAATTTTAAGTGTATTAAGTATACTTTTGTGTGCTAAAGTGGAACAACTTTAAGTATACTTTAGTACACTTAAAGTATATGGTTGTGTGTGTACTAACGTACATACCTGACAGTATTATTAATACAATTTAAGTATATATTTAATGTATTATAAGTACATTACAGCTATTTTTACTGTATTACAAATACATGATTAATGTACTATGAGTATATTCTTATTGCAGCAGTAGCATGCTGTTATACTTCTGGACAATTACAAATACTAAAAAAAGTACACTTTGTGGTTAATACAAATATACTTTATTGCATCATACAATACACACAACCTTCTATAATACTGTAGCGTTTTTCGACGCTAGCAGGGAACTTGGAGGACGAGTGAGTTTGGTGGCTACACAATGTAATGACACACCTATTCCGCTATTAGCTGGAACTGGAGAACGGTAGCAGAATGCAGCACATACACACGTAGAGATAACACACATGTACACATACTCAAACTTGGCCGAAGCCACTAACCTAAACACACGTCTCAAACAGGTGAACACAAAAAGAACACCTGACGCAAGGCACGACGGTCACAAACCGCAGCCCCGCCCACAATACTGTACTGCAAATGTGTTACCAGTACATTAAGTGTTTAGGATATGCTAAATGCATTTTCTACACTATAACATGTTTTTGAAAAGCATTACATCAGTAATTATATTACATCAGTAATTTATTCATGAGTTCAACAGATTTAATTTGCACAAGGTTACAAAAAAGCACTACTATAGTTTATTTGTGCTCAATAAAAGTCAGGTTGTCTCACAAACACAGTGAACACAGACAGACATCAGTATTAGAATCTACAGCTACAGTATTAGTTTAAACCTGGTGTGTGAACACAGACAGACATTAGTATTAGAATCTACAGGTACAGTATTAGTTTAAACCTGGTGTGTGAACACAGACAGACATTAGTATTAGAATCTACATGTACAGTATTAGTTTAAACCTGGTGTGTTGATTCTGTTACACAGAGACTGAAAACAGGCCGAGAGCTACAGAGCCATTATACCACTAGCAAAGTACATAACACATTAACAACACATTAGACAATACAAACCATAGATTAAAGTATGTACTTAATTTAAAACCGTTAAATTTACCTTATGCCGATGAAAATAAAATAATAACGATGATGCACAATCAGCCGTTAATTCAAACTAGAAGTGGAGAACTGGGGAGCCAATCAGAGAACGGACAGTCCGAATCTGCCCGCCTCTAGCTCTGATTGGCTGGTGGGGCGCTGTCTAGTCTCCGGTTGGCTGGAATAGTCGCAAAGTTTACAACCCTGCTGCAGTTTGTGTGTCGCTTTATGACAGTGAGCGGACAGAAGAGTGAGGAGTAAAAACATAAATTACCTTGAACGGCAAAAGTGATTTTGAGCGCGCAGGAACGAGTTTGAGATCGCGCGCGCAAGGGAGAGATTCAGCGTGCAAAAACGAGTCTAAAAGCACGCGCACGAGAGAGTAGTGCACTAAATATAAGTACATTTAACTGATAATATACTGAGACTACCGTATATTAAAATTTGTATTCTAATATATACTTTCTGTACATTTGTACAATGATTATTTCGAGCATATTTTTTAAAAAATATATTGAAAAACAAGTTTAAATAAGTATACTTTGGAAATTAGACCAGCCTTTCACTTAAAGTATATTTTCCAATAATATATCTTTGGAACGTGTACTATAATACAATAATTTTTAAGTATATTTAAAGTTTAATTCCAAAATTTGGTAAAAGCATGATGTTAGTATACTTTTTATATATTAACTGATGGTACAACTTTTTGTTAGTATATTAGCAGTGTATTATCGAGGATTTCAATATATTTGTAATACACTAAAGTGCATTTTTTTTTCACTGGGGTGGTTACTTTGTATTTACAAAACGGATTCCAAAAAAGTTGGGACACTAAACAAATTGTGAATAAAAACTGAATGCAATGATGTGGAGATGGCAAATGTCAATATTTTATTCAGAATAGAACATAAATCACGGAACAAAAGTTTAAACTGAGAAAATGTATCATTTTAAGGGAAAAATATGGTGAATCAAAATGTCATGGTGTCAACAAATCCCAAAAAAGTTGGGACAAGGCCATTTTCACCACTATGTGGCATCTCCCCTTCTTCTTACAACACTCAACAGACGTCTGGGGACCGAGGAGACCAGTTTCTCAAGTTTAGAAATAGGAATGCTCTCTCCAACTGTTCAATCGTCTTGGGCCTTCTTTGTCGCACCTTCCTCTTTATGATGCGCCAAATGTTCTCTATAGGGGAAAGATCTGGACTGCAGACTGGCCATTTCAGTACCCGGATCCTTCTCCTACGCAGCCATGATGTTGTGATTGATGCAGAATGTGGTCTGGCATTATCTTGTTGAAAAATGCAGGGTCTTCCCTGAAAGAGATGACGTCTGGATGGGAGCATATGTTGTTCTAGAACCTGAATATATTTTTCTGCATTGATGGTGCCTTTCCAGACATGCAAGCTGCCCATGCCACACGTACTCATGCAACCCCATACCATCAGAGATGCAGGCATCTGAACTGAGCGTTGATAACAACTTGGGTTGTCCTTGTCCTCTTTGGTCCGGATGACATGGCGTCCCACATTTCCAACAAGAACTTCGAATCGTGACTCGTCTGACCACAGAACAGTCTTCCATTTTACCACACTCCATTTTAAATGATCCCTGGCCCAATGAAAACGCCTGTGTTTGTAGATCTTGCTTAGAAATGGCTTCTTCTTTGCACTGTAGAGTTTCAGCTGGCAACGGCGGATGGCACGGTGGATTGTGTTCACTGACAATGGTTTCTCGAAGTATTCCTGAGCCCATTCTGTGATTTCCTTTACAGTAGCATTCCTGTTTGTGGTGCAGTGTCGTTTAAGGGCCCGGAGATCACGGGAATCCAGTATGGTTTTACGCCCTTGACCCTTACGCACAGAGATTGTTCCAGATTCTCTGAATCTTCGGATGATATTATGCACAGTTGATGATGATAACTGCAAAGTCTTTGCAATTTTTCGCTGGGTAACACCTTTCTGATATTGCTCCACTATCTTTCTGCGCAGCATTGTGGGAATTGGTGATCCTCTACCCATCTTGGCTTCTGAGAAACACTGCCACTCTGAGAAGCTCTTTTTATACCCAATCATGTTGCCAATTAACCTAATTACTGTTAATTGGTCTTCCAGCTCTTCGTTATGCTCAAATTTACTTTTTCCAGCCTCTTATTGCTACTTGTCCCAACTTTTTTGGGATTTGTTGACACCGTGAAATTTGGAATCAACATATTTTTCCTTTAAAATTATACATTTTCTCGGATTAAACTTTTGATCTGTCATCTGTGTTCTATTCTGAATAAAATATTGACATTTGCCATCTCCACATCATTGCATTCAGTTTTTATTCACAATTTGTTTAGTGTCCCAACTTTTTTGGAATCCGGTTTGTATTCCATTTGTAAATAATCGCTCCAGCAGTTGTCTCCTTCTCACCAAGCTTCTAGCTGATGGTCTTGTGGGGTGGGCGGTGGTGAAGCGGTGACATAGTTGATGGAAGGCGGAGACGGCTGCTGAGTTGAGGCTGAATGGATGAGATGATGGGCGGGTCAGAGCGGTTAGGGGTGCTGCAACCGTACTGTAGTCCCGGATAAAGCGACGATAAAAATTTACAAACCCGAGAAACCGTTGAAGCTGTTTAAGAGTCTTGGGTAGGGGCCAATGACGCACAACTTCTAGTTTCTGCGGGTCCATGGCCACACCCTGGGACGAGATGACAAAACCCAGGAACGTGGTGGAGCGCTCGTGAAAAGTGCACTTTTCCAACTTACAGTACAGTTGGTGGGCATGCAGTCTCTTTAGGACCGCTCTGACATGTTGGACATGTTCCTCCTGAGTGCGGGAGTAGATGATGATGTCATCTAGGTATGCAAATGCCCACCGCCCTAGCATGTCCCGAAGAACGTCATTGATAAAATGTTGGAAGGCGGCGGGGGCATTGCAGAGGCCAAACGGGATGACCAGACTCTCGTAGTGCCCTGTGGGTGTGATGAATGCCGTCTTCCACTCATCGACCTCCCTGATGCGCACCAAGTTGTAGGCACGCCGAAGGTCCAACTTTGTGAAAATGGTGGCACCAGAGAGAGCGTCCAGGGCAGAGTTGGTAAGAGGCAGCGGGTGACGATTCTTGATGGTTATATTATTGAGCCCCCGATAATCGACACACGGGCGAAGTTCGCCTCCTTTCTTCTTTACAAAGAAAAACCCCGTGGCGGCAGGCGATGAAGATGGCCTGATGGTACCCTGGCGGAGAGTGTTGGTCACATAGTCCTTCATAGCCTGCGTCTCGGTGGCGGCGAGGGAGTAGAGATGGCCACGGGGAGGCACGGAGCCTGGCTGAAGGTCAATGGCTAGATCGTAAGGGCGATGTGGTGGAAGGTGGGTGGCGCGTCTCTTACAGAACACTTCAGCCAGGTCCCGGTAGACGGTGGGAATGGTGTCGGTGTTGACATCGGGGGCCTCGGACTCCCTAGAACACGTCCCAGCCGGTGCTTGAAAGCAAAGTTCGGAGCAGGTCGGCCCCCACTGGAGGATACGGTTTTGGGTCCAGGATATGAGTGGGTCATGTTGGAGTAACCAGGGGTGTCCGAGGATGATGGGTGGTGACGAGATGGTGGTGAGGTGGAACTGGATCCGCTCCTGGTGTTCATTTATGATCAGGGTGACAGGTTGGGTTTGTCTGGTGAAGGGGCTGGATGATAGGGGGCAACCGTCGACCGAGGTGATCCGAACCGGCTGGGATAACGCCTCAAGTTTCATCCCCAGTTGCTTGGCGTAATTGGAGTCAATGAAATTTCCTGCGGCACCGGAATCGATGAACGCAGTACTTCCGACTCGTCTGTGGCCAAACTGGAGGTGTACTTGTACCGCGAGACGGGAGATGTTGGTGGTAACGGGAGAGATCTGAAGGTGGCCCGGCGAGCTTCCCTCGTGTCTCACCGGGCCTGGGCATTTCCCGGACGGAGGGGGCAGATGGCTCGGTGGTGCGCATCTGACCCACAGTAAGAACAGAGTCTCTCCCAGAATCTTCGTGCCCGTTCTGCAGCGGACAAGGAGGCGCGCCCTAGTTGCATGGGTTCCCCGCCTCCCGTGTCAACCACGGCGGGCGGTGGAGATCCGACAGAGCCAGTGACAGCGGGTCGAGCTTCAGGTACAGGAAGGTGAGGGAAAGGGGCTGAAGAACGTGGCGGGACATAGGAGAGAACGGGTGTGGCAGGCGGCAGGGTGCGAGGGGCTGGCTTGGGACGAGACAGCAGACGTTGGTCGATCCGAAGGGCCAGCTGGATGAGGCCCCGCGAGTTCGTCTTTTAGGCGGGAAGCCAGCCCTTCGTAATAGGCTGTCCGGAGAGCGGAGTCTCCCCAGGTGGTCTGGACGCGGTGTAGCGGCTCACGGACAAACCTCCCTGCCGTAGGTGATAAAGTCTTGTGTCGGTCTCCACCTCTCCGGCGGGGTGCTCGAAGGTGAGTCTTAGCTGGCGGGTGAACTCATTGTAGGAGTGAGCGGTGTCTGAATCTGATTTGATAACCGCCGTGGCCCACTCAGCTGCCTGCCCGGTTAGCAACGAAACGAGAAGTGCAATGCGTAGCCGATGGGTGGAGTACCTGGTGGAATTAAACTCAAACACCAAATCAAGCGCTGTTAAAAACACATCACACTTTCCATCCATGCCATTCCACTTATCCGGTAATGAAATTAATACTTCAGAAGGAGGGGGGGGGTTGGTGCGGCGCCGCAGCCATGCCGATGGGGGCCCGGCTAGCCGCGCCATCAACAGCCGCACGGAGCTCCGCGTTCTCCCGCTTCAGCTCCGCGACCTCGCGGCGCAAGGCCACGGTGTCTCGGACGCTTTGGCGTAGAGTAGCGATCTCCGCGCTAAGCTTATCGATTAGCACAGCATGCTGGTCCACCACGTCGCAAAGGCGTGCATGATCCGCTGGGTTCACCGCGCGAGACTCAGTCATTCTGTCAGTGAACTAACCCGGAGTTGACCAGAAGACTTAGCTTTAGCGGTTAGCCCTTGTAGCGTGGATGGTAAACCCAAACACGGAATCAAGCGAGAAGGCAGGATAACCACGCGATTTAATCTAAGGACTCTCACAACAACGGAGAAAGGGAAAAACACAAATTTAACCCGCGTCCTATAAACACACACTCTAGACAGAAAGATAACCCAAGATAGTGAGTTCTCACGATTTGGAAGCGATACGAGCTGATCCGACATGGGCAAAACTCAATGACTGAGTGAGGTGAGACGCCATCTTGCCTCCTTTTATGCTTCCTGCTTTTGCGAGCTGGCTACTTCCGGGTCCTTTTGCCAGTCGCAACGCGAGTGTGTGTGACAGACAGAAACTCTTTAAAACTGGAAAATAGTTAAATAGAGAAAATCACCTTGTTTTTTTCAAGTCTTTAGCTATCCAGTTTTGGTCAGTCTGTGCCCATGATAGCCTCAGATTCCTCTTCTTGGCTGATATACTGTAAGTAGAACCTGATGTGGTCTTATGCTGTTGTAGCTCATGGGTTCTTTTCCACCCATCATGACTGTAAAATATGCTATTATGAGTTACTATAGACTTCCTGTAGGCTCAAACCAGTCTGGTCATTTTCTGATCACATCTGCCATGATGTAATGTATATAAAACACAAATTTGTAGTGGATGAATCAGTGGCTAATCCTAAATAAGCATAGTATTTAATAAGAACCTCTACTGTACCTGCAGAAGTAATATTTAGTAATATGCTGGTACAGGAAAGAAAAAGTTCCTACTGTGTCGTAGAAATTAAAATTTCATGAAACCGAAGTTTTCCAAAATAAATACTGTAATTAAATAAAAATGACCTGAAACTAAAATAGAATATATTAGGAGCTCACAAGTTATTGAAAAATTTCTGTGGTGGAAATGTATTTATAATGAACCTGTTCGAAATAGTGGGATTCTATTCACTCATTACATTACATTCATTGCATGTATTAAAAATAGACTATTCATAAAACATTTTAAATACCACATTTAGACTCCAGTTTACCTAAATGTCTCTGAAAGTCTTGTAAGTCTTTTTACTGTAAGTTCAGATATCAGGGATACAACGAGGCCACAGGATGATGATGAAGGATTGGAACAGTGTCCTCTGCTCCTTTGATATGATGGTTTTCATCAGTGGATTTCAGAAATTTAAAGCTTTAAAAATGTTCTCACACATTCACACATAAGCATGTGTCCACACCATTACATCTGGTAAATAGTAAGGCTATACAGTACTTTATATTTTATCCTTATATATGGGGTAGAGGTATGTCAACTTGACTACTATTGACATGGCTTGTGAATGGCTGTTCATTGTAACGAAGCAAACAGTACCTCTCTGTGCCAGTGATTGGTGGGTGTGTTTGAATCTGAGATTTAATCAGATG